>BPLQ01003268.1:0-319940 GCA_021605075.1 Caerostris darwini
TTTAACTACTGGCAATACAAAAAAACCACCTACACAGTATCAAAATACCAAATTTTGTTGCAAAATTTTTAGGATACCATCAATTACTAAAGAGAGTGCAAATACATAATTTAATATTAAGGAACATTTTATAAACGTGATAGTGTTGGACATAGTGAAGTGATTGTGCCCTAGAAAAATAATAACTTTTCTATCTCATACTTTGCATAAGGACAGACTGCCAACACGGTCCTTTATAACAAAGGAAGAAAACAAGTTTCAGTAAACTTTGCTACAGTGAATTTTCGGCGTGTGTAGGTTGAGGATGATCTCGTGAGTGATATGACTTGGAAAGTGGGATCTTGACTGTGAAAAACAAAATTTTCATTGTGTGGATGTAGTAATGTAGAAAATCCACTATATATAATAGATTAAAGATTAGAAACTGAAAACCAAGGAACAAAAAGCTGCAAAGCAAGCACAGATGGCTCAAGAAAAAAACTAAGGAACAAAAAGGATTCCATGAATTTGAGCTTGGAGAAATTTTACGTATCTACAAATTGAAGCTCTAATGCCAACTTTGCTTTTGGTATTCAACCATCCTAGTGTTCAATCACTTCCTTACACTTAAAGAAGCTACTCAGACAGAAGAAGACATAATAAAGAATGACAGAAGGTCATAATAAAAGAAGGCAGCATGTCACTGTTTCTAAATTTATTTGAAAGGCAATCACTTTTTAATGTCAACAAATATTATCGTTGTATATCTACTTCAAGAAGTGTTACCTAATGACATTGCTCCAACTTATTGCTAGAGAAGCTGAGGGATAAAGCTCAGAATTTTGATTTCATCAAAGAAATGCTATTAAAAAGTTCAAACTGAATGCCAAAATGTCAACTATTTGCTACTCACCAAAAAGTAGCTGAGAAGACTAGGAAATATTATTACATTCATATTGAATTATTTTCGCCTATTTTGACAAAATATCTTTAACACTCACAATCACAATATCTTTAACATATAAAAAACGACCAAAAGGCCTCAAAAACAGTTAAAAACAAATTAATTGTTCTAAGGATGAAAATTTTAAAAACTAGAAGCACCATCATAAAGTCCATGTGATCAGAACATGTTTTCTCTGGCCCTTCAGTACAATCACCATTTAGTTGTAAGTTAAGAGTCCAGTCTCGAGCCGAACAAGTAGATGGGCCTTATTCATTTTCTCTGTCTTACATGAAACACATATCTCAGAGTTCACAATCCCTACTTTGGGCAGATGTTCCCCCAAGTAGTCGTGTTAGTCCTATTCTAAAATTGGCAACAGCCTCTTTGCGAGTTTTTTCTGTCATCCCAGACTTTTTCTTTGGTGTTAGAGATAATAATTCACTAATATGCGATGCCTTAATAGTGATAGGATTCCTTCATGACTCAAAGGGATAGGACACTGTCCAGGAACTTCTTCTGTTCCTTTTTTTTAAATTAATGTAATAATAATAAAAAATTAAATTAATGTAATAATCTATATTAATATGCAACATCTTTTTGAATTCGCACAGTTATGTAATCACTCGAACAATAATTGATGATAATTCTATCCGTGCCACTTAGTTATATAAGTTATTATTCCTGATTATATCGTTATGAATATTCGACCGATACTAACAGGAACAAACCCCAGATTTCGTCTTTTGGCTCATCGATTACATTGTTTATGCCAACTTCACTATTTCGATGAATATTTAATAAACCAGCTCAATCAATACATTCAGGCACATCATAAAATTGATACTGATAACGAAAACACTGATGCATTGAAATACTAAATATTTAACCTAAAAACTATTAGAACTTAAGTGGTATAAGGTTGAACACCTACACACATTTCACTTGTGGTTTGGGGAAGAGGTCAAGCCTGTTAGACACCCCCTGAATATTATTATTTATATTATAACATAAAGGATAGATGTTTGGAACCTATATAAGTGGAAAATAAAAAGAATATTGAGCAATTAAAAGACACACATAAATACAAAATAGAATTAAATCATTCTACATCAGTTATTGACTTCTTCTTTTCAGTAACTAGAGTAATGATTATTCACAGAAAAAATTAAATCCCAGTGTATTTAAATGATATCAACAGACCAATTTCTTTTATGAACTTGTAAGTTGATACTTTAAATGCCATAACTAAAACAATTACAATTATTGCATTAGATAAACTAGGCATATATTATTCTTTTTAATGGCGACTTTTTTTTATTGTGATTGCAAAATGATATCAATAAACTGTTTATTAGTTGGAAGATTAATATCTGATGACAGGAACTAAAATATGCTAACTATATTATTTAACATGGATGTGTTAAAAACACAACATTAATTTCCTTTGCTAATAGGCTGCATAGAATTAGATTTAATGTCAGATGTATTTATTATGTATTGTATATTTATTATCTCCAAATTAGAACACATACTGAATGAGTAACAGTATACAGTTTTAATCTGTATAAAAAAATAATTTCCTCGCTTTAAACAAGCCTAAGTCGTATA
This sequence comes from Caerostris darwini, assembly GCA_021605075.1. Classification (NCBI taxonomy): domain Eukaryota; kingdom Metazoa; phylum Arthropoda; class Arachnida; order Araneae; family Araneidae; genus Caerostris; species Caerostris darwini. The sequence goes on from BPLQ01003268.1 coordinate 2,534, forward strand.
TTATTTTTCTTAAATGATTTTTATTTTATTTCAAATCCATTTCCATTGTTATTCCATTATTATTGTTGTCACCCAGAAAATTCTCAATAATTAATAATTTTAAATTCATTTACAATGAAAAACAAAATAAATTGAAATCTGTATATTTTTATTTTAAATAAAAATCTTACAAATAACTATATTAACTTATTTATATATAAATAAAATGTTTAAAGAAATAATTTTCATAACAAGTTTATTTCTAAACAAATTATATAATATTATTTTAAAAAAACCCTAGATGAAAAATTCACATATGTAAAGTTAAGCGTTTAAGCCAGTAAAATATGAAAACAAGTACACAAATATTTTGTGCAATGCCTATCAAGTTTCTTATTCTTTTACAATTCATTTTTTAAAAAATCTAAATCAGCTAAATTGATGCTTTATAATGTATTTTTTCCTACTAATATCTACAATTTTTATTAATTCCAAACAGTTTACGATTTGAAGGAATATTTTTCTAACCATTATTATGATACCAATGAAATAATTTTCACTATTCATTTAATTATTAAATCTCATGTAATTTTTGATATGAGGCATACATATAGCATTGAGTTATCACATTGTATGTAAACACAAAATATGAATTATACAGTTGGATATCTTAACATAAAATCGATTTCTCAAATAGCATTATCAATATTAGTTTTATTACAAATTTTTTTAAAACTTTAAAATTGGTCAATTATATATATATATATATATATATCAAACCAAATTTTTATTACAAATTTGATTATAGCTTAATTTTGGAAATAGTTGCTTTATAAACAAAATAACAAACATTACATCTTTTTTTAACAACAACAACAAAAAATATATATATATATATATATATATATATATACACATATAACAAATAACATATTTTTAACAACAAAATAAAACAAAACATCTTTTTTATTAATATTAGTATACATTATTCTTGGTACATTTTAACTATGATAAAGTTAAATAAAAAACATGAATCATGTAATATAAGAAGATTTGCTAAAATATATTTTCAGTTTAAACAATAATTTGTTAATTTACTGGTTCTTTACCTTTAATTAAATTTAGAATTTCCTTTTTTCTTTATAAATACATGCAAATACAGTAGAATTAATTATATCTGATCATCAAACAAAATACTTTGAAACTATAGCAGTTATTATTGTGGTGGTACTAAGTCTCATTATTATAGTGTACATACTATTCAGTGACATAGCTTACAGATTATTTGATAACTCATCACTAGAGCTCTTTCATTTAGAGAAAAGTACAGTTATTTATTCATTTTCATTCTGGTTGACCACCAACTGCATTGTCTATAAATGTCTCCTATTTTGTTCACTTATATATCTTTCTTTTTTCTAAATTTAATTAACTAATTTATTTTCAACATTAATTTATCAATTTAAAAACACAATTCAGAGAAGAAACTTGTTACCTTCATTTTCATGACAATGAGACATGAGAACTAATGGTGCTAAGAACCTTGATGATAAATGAAAGTGCTATTTGGTTTTAAATCTTTCATATCACATTATTTTTATGAATTAAATATCAACAGCATAGTATATTTTAATAAATACATAGAAAAAATATTAAAACCAACCTTTAGTCATTATTAAACAATAAATATAACACAATTTTGTAAAGAAAACATCACTCAAAATGTAAATGTAATAAAGCATCTCTAAATGTAATAAAACATCCTCAATAATAAAATATATGGATATATTTAATAAAATATGACTAGACATGGTAAATTAGTGTATTTAATTCAGTGTTGTATTTGGCAATTAGGGAAATAAATAAACATTATTAGTTTATTCAATAAATATTTTTTACAGTTCAATAAATAAATTTTTTTTATTTCAAAAACATAAAATTTTAATAAAATCTTTGGGTTGACTTGATTATTATATTTGATGGTTACTAAATTACACAAAAACAATTCCAGTTTTGGATCAGTACATTACCACATTTAATTTTTATGTATATGAATAATAAAATATGGTGTCAAAACATGTGCAGAATAATATTACAAATAAACTATATTGTAAAATTATTAAAACTACATTAAAAATAAAGCAATACCAACTTTTAAAAGCTAATGCAGCTAACTTGTTACAAACTACTAAATAAATGGTTTGATCAATGTACTTTTATATATTTACCTGTTTGAAATATTGTTACATTTCCACTAGCGAGATTCCATTTAATTCCAAATGTCATTGTAATGAAATCATAATTGTAAGAAAGAGAAAAAATATGATAAGAATGATACTATGTTGTTAAGAATTATTTTGTTACATTAAAAATTACACTACAATGCTAATAAAATGACATAACTAATTTTAAACAATATGCAAGAAATTGTTAATATTTTTTTATATTGTTTAATATACAAACAATTAATATTTTTTAATATACAAACAATATAATTCATGTGATGCTAAGTACAATTCTTTATGGTGATGTGCAGTGCCCTTCCATTTATTAAACCATTTTGCTTCATTTTCTCAGTGGTTTTTCTTTCTGATTACTCAATCAACTTAACATTCCATAAAACTGTATTATTGACTGATGGTAAAATATTAATATTTGTAGCTTTAATACATTTTATCTTATATGTTTTTCAACATGCTGAAAAAACTCATTTATTTTGCCATATTTTCTACAATCATAACTATTATGGTTTTAATTGAACCAAAACCGCAAGAAATTATTTTTTTGCTTTTTGATATAAAAAAATATTTTTTGTGATAGTAGAGTACAGCTAATATATTTGCTTTAATACTTTTCCATTAGCAGGGAAATAGTTATAATCGTGTGCAAATAAAGCAAACTGTTAATTTCAACTTTAATTTGGCAATTTTCCAAAAAAAATTTCTGAGATTTTTTAAATGTTAATGAGCATAGTACTTCTGCATCTTGTTTTGTGTCAATAGAAGCAACATTTTTATACTTTGTTCATTCATGCAAGCTAAAAAGATTTCTTGTCATCATTTTTTTTTGAATGAGCCAGGTAAATTATGATTTCCAATTGTAGAAATCTATTATTAATTGAAATTAAAATTAGTTTTTATCAAATGACAATTTATTTTAAGTGAATTTTATAAATTATTTCACTTGTAAAGCGAGATTGCTGCTATGCAAATAAATTTAATGTAGATTTTATTCGCTCATTCCTAAAATATGTAAATTGCATTAATGTGAAAAATGACTATAAAGCCAAAATTTTTATTTTGATTATTCAAGATTGGTATATTATTTTTTGTTGTTTCATAAAAAAATTCCAAAATGACTGAAAGAAACTAATATTGTTGATAATTGATCATGAAGTCCATTATATTTTATAATTAAAAGGCAATTAAGATACTGCAATGATAATTTTTATTTATAGCATGAGGACTGTTCAATAAAGTATGATCATAATTTAATAAAAAGTAATTACATGTATTAATCCTCTAAATTTTGATGATCTTTCTCATAATGCAACCCATTACTTATACCACCAGTATTCAAACACATGCTGGAAACCATTCTTTGGCAAGGCCTTCAAAATCGATTTTAAAAGTTTTATTTTTGATTCTGATGATAAAAAAAGCTTTTTTTTTTCGGAAATATTTCTTCAAATTCAGAAGAGAAAAGAAAAAAAAAAAAAAACCCAAAAAACTATGCCGCTGAATCACAACTATATAGAGAATGGGGAAGACACATGAAATTGATTTTCAAAGGATACTCAAAACAATAAGGGGCCTTGCAATATCATGGCATAGCATCCCTACTTTTATTTTCAAATGTGGTCTTGGAATATTTTTAGTACATCTCTTGCACAAGTCGTGCAGTTTTTCCATAAGCAACATGTGAATGGCACCAAATGAAAGGTTCATTCTTTCTGATATGATTTGACAATCTTCTCTCACTGTCACAGCAGTGATGTTGATGTTTACTACTGTTACATTAGTCACTAGAGTGTCGATAAACTTTGCTTTGAAATAGATTGTCTCCACCTCTTTAAGCCATCTTCTAGCTCAACTATAAAGGACAGAATCCCCATAAACTTCCTGTAGCATCACACAAGTTTCAACTGATGTTTTTTAAGGCAAAAACATAATTAGAATGCAGTATATTACTTGTTGCATGTCTCATTCATTTTTATTGCAAGCAACAGTAAAACTATGCATACTTGGTTGGCTGCCAAGACAGCCACAGTAACAATATATAGTGAACTCTCACCATCTCTTCTCCACTTAGCCTGCTGCATATGCAACATTAATTTTATTTTTCTTGATTGTTTTTACCACAGTCACAAATATTATGATCAATCTTTATTGAACAGCTCTTGTATAATCATGCCAATTATTTTGTCACATTTTTAAATTTATGATTGGTGACAATTTAGCAGAGTTTATATTCTGTTTGTTAAGGCATTGTTTTTTTCTTCCTTCCTAATCTTCAAATATTTCAATCATTTTATATCTTTTAACTTTAGTCTAAATGATATAAGCATTAATATATATTTGAAGTACATAAATATCCAATTCACATGTAGTTCATTTTGATACTACAGTGTCCAAAATTCAGTTGATGCTAATTTATGAAGCTACGTTAAAATATCATTGTGGGAACACTGAAATTTTTGGAACTACATGTTAGATTTTTTGAAACTGTATGTGAAATAATTTAGCTTGCTCCTCTCCATCTTCTCAGTAAAACTGCAATGTAAAATTTGCTCAGGAAATCCAACTTACATTTAATACATATTTTTGTTTCAGGGATAAAAAATAAAAAAAAAATAGTTTTGAGGAAACATTCTCAAATGGGTAACATATTTTCAGAATTGATCACATCAATTTTTTGGACTTAAAGGTGATAATGTTTCTAAATATTCAATATCTTGTAAACACACATAAATAATAGCAAAATTCTTCAAATCAAGTTTAAATTTGTAGTCACGTATTTTCTTAACATGATCTTAGATAGCATAACAATTCTGATAAAACTGCAATTTATTTGGCAATAATTTAAACAGTATCTTAAAATTAAAATATCTATGAATAATTATTTTGCCTTAAAGCTTTTTTTATAACACCTTAACCATTTAGCAATTGAAAAATAGTGATATCTATCTGAGGTTTAAACACAAAAAAATGAGGTACGGCTTTATAAAAAAAATTTCATGTGAGAAATAGGAGATGAGGTATTTGTGTGAAATATAAAATCTGTGGTGTAATTACTAATATTATAGCTTGTGTTCCACTAATAGGTAGCTAAATGTGTTATAATTTTTTTTAGAAAAAAAAACATCTTTCTGTTTTATTTCTGATTTTTAAGTGATCCAGCAGTTTTCAAGGCTACTTTTAACTATGTGTCTAATTAATATCAAATTTAAAATGTAACAATTAGCGATAATTTTTCAACAATTCTTAAAAAAATATTTGTTAAATATAATGAAATAACATATTTATTATTCTGAATTTTAATAATTAAGATATGAAAATTTTCTTATATATACAGAAGTGTTCATTAAAAAATGCATATAAATAACATATGTAATAAATACAATCAATGATTTATACATATTGGTAAAGCTATATTTCAGGATTAGTGAAATACAAGATAATCCATTTAAATCACTACCGTATATATATTTTTATATCCCAACTTTTCCTAAGATTCTGTACTATACAGAAATTTAGTGAAAGAGTTAACAAAACTAATAAAGAAATTAATAAACTACAGACAATAAGAATGATGTTATTGCATATACTATATAGAAATTTACAAATATCAAACAGAAGAACATATTTAAATTTAAAGCACTAAATAGGACGTACAAAGAGAAAAGCTAAAACAGGCTTTTGGATATAAAGTCCTATCCTATTTTTGGTTAATTGATATGAGCAGAGAACCTTATTACAAAATTTTATCAATAATTAATTTCCTACAAAATATTAAATTTTTTTGTGTGTGTGTGTCAACCTTTTTTGTATTGTTTAGCGACAGAAGTTCTGCTTACACCGAAGAAGCGAACATCATGTTTTGGTGCTTCTTTTTTAATACTTTCGTAAACAGTCAAACCCTACTGATTATCTGAGGATCTTTTTCATTTGTATTATCTTCTCTTATTCCTTCTTTCTGATTTCTTCTTAAGAGCAATTGGATAAACTGAGATAAAGCAACTAATGCAAGCATAAATCTCAAAGTCACGTGAAGTTCCAAATATGTTATATCTTCAATTGTGTTTATAAGTAAATGGAGGGTATTTCTAACCTTTGCTTTGATAAAAAGTCATAATAAAGTAAATGTTGATTAAGGAAAATCAACAATTAATTTATTGCAACTTATTACTTACTGCTATTGTGATTTGTTAAAAAGTCTTCTCTCGTAGAACACTCTGTAAAATAAGAAATTTGATAATGATGAATTTAGCATTATATTCAATGAAAATAAATAACAACATAAAAGAAAAAGTATTAAAAATTAAATTCCAAAAATGATTGAAGTGATTTAACATATTTGACATGGATTAACAGTTCTTTATGGTATAATGAAACATGAACAATGACTAATTGAATCATTATGACGAAAAGAATTACTGGGATTTCACAACTGCCTCATCCCAAGGACCAAATATATTTTCTTTATATTTTTGGTGGTGAATAAAAAGTGCAGGGAATAGCACATTAATGCAGAAACATAGTATGATAAAGAGAATTGCACAAACTACTGAAATATTGATGAGTGCAGTCAAAGCGATCACTAAGAAGATCCCCGTAACAAACAGCAAACAAGGAATATCATCTCTAAGTTTTCTTCTTAGAAGAGGAAGCAAAACAAAAAGCATCACTGCCAGAATAACCAATGCAAATGTGTGCAGAACAGTGGATAATCTTGAAGCCAGACAGACAGCAGCAAATAATGCAGAGTTTAAAGATAAAGTACTTGAAACTAAAGCACCATCAGCGCCATAGTCTTGAAATAGGACATGTATTATCAGCATCAGGAAAACCATAGCATAAATAGTGTCTGTACTCACAGATTCGGTCAATGTTTTCAGAATGGGTGAGAACATATAACCAAAAGTTAAAAATATGATGCAGCTTTTAGCATGTTCGTACAGAGTTGATATTTTAAACATCCACCAATCATTCCTTCTCCATTGTTGTAGAAAAGCACAGAATAATAATAATAAACCAACGCCGGATACAATAGTACTGATAGAAAACACATCGTCTTGCATATAGAAAAAAGTTACGACAAATAAAACAGTTGAGCTAATTTCGTGAGTTACAACAGAGATACCTGTAAAAGCTTCCCACCAGGTATATTTATAGAGATTCACATTTTTCCTTAAGTCCGCTAGAAACGAGGCATCCACATAATTGTCAGGATATTTTTGTTTCTTGAAAAGAACTCGTTCCCATTTTTCAGAAGGCATTGTATACAATCCGTTGGATTATAGTAAATTTTCATGAATCACAGCATTAAAGTTCTAAATTTTAGATATGAAATATTCCAATTCAACTTTCATTGCTTTATTCATAGCAATATAAATTTCTATTAAAATATGAATGAAACTTATTTTTATTTTGCCTTCGTTAAATGCGTTAATATTTAACTTGTTTCTTATTTGTTTACTATAATATTGATTTACTCTAAATATTGTGGCGCCATCTATAAAGAGTTTGTTCAAATAACAAACAAGGTATTAGCAATATTGTGCTGCCATCTACAGATGATTGTTTAAACAAACACCATGTCAAGTCAAGTTTAAAACAAAGTTGTGGGATTTGTGGAAATATTAATAAGATAAATAAAAGATACATTTTTTAAAAATGGGAATTTCACTTAAGAATTTTATTTATGATAAATTATTTGCACACATGATAAGGAATTATTTCTTCAGTGGGAATTGTATTTTATGACTTTAAGTTACAATTGAATGAACTTTCATAAATATTAGTGGTCCTTAGACGATATTTTTGAAAAAAAAAAAAAAAAAAAAAATTTTAATAACTTTTAATATTACTAGTAATCGCATTAATATTAATACAAATAAATTAAACCTTTTTACTGTCTCAAAAACACCCGAAAAATCTCGTAACAAATTAAAACTTTTTTTAGAAGAAAAATATATTTTATCTTTTAGGAGATTATTTAATATTTTAAATAAAACCTTGAATTCTTCTTTTTTATTAACTTCACTCTTTTAGCAACGCCACTGACAATATAACAAAGCAATATCATTTTTAGACGTGATCAAAATCAGCGTTTTCAAGTTGTTATTAAATATGAACTTGTTTATTTAATTATTTAAGTATTTATGCTGCTCTTCTCTTAAAAAAAATTTGGGTACTTACGTATTAACGGTACCTTGGCGACAGTTGCGCCAATAAGGAGCACACGTGCCAACCGCAGCTACAGATTTGGCGCGAATCTACACTTAAAATTTTTGTTCCAAATAATAAAATATATATGAAACACTTCATTTAAAATCAAAACGCTTTTAAAATATTTTTATTCCAAATAATAAAGATTGGCGACACTTAAAAACCGCCAAGTCTGTCACCAAGGTACCGCTAATACGTAAGTACCAAAATTTTTTAAAATTATTTTATGTAAAAATTTATATAAAAAATTAATATAATTTAATTTAATTAAAAATTATTGTAATTAAATTTTATTAAAAATTACAAAATTATTTAATTATTTTAATTAATATTAAATTAAAAATTTATATTTGAGTTATTAAATAACATTTGTGCAAAAAAAAATTAATTTACGATAGAGAAAATAGTTAAAAACTATGTACGTTATTAAAAATATTTAATTTTGTAACGTGAGGTAATTAATTTATCAATGAATAAAAAAACCCAATTTTTCATGAAAAGAATTTTAAAGAAGGACATTTAATTAAACGAACCCAGATTAAGTCTTGCCTTTAATTTTGTAGCAAATATTCCTCAATGCAAATTCCAATGAATTTTTTTATAAAATGTAGATAAAATTAACATAACCTGGCCTCTGATTTTTTTTTAAATCATCTACAAGATTTAATCATCTTTCTTTTAATCATAAACTTTACTGAAAAAGAACATCTATTTGAAAATTAATTTTGAAATTTTTGCTAATATCTTTTCATTTTATTCACGTCATTTAATCTTAGAATAAAACTGATGTTTAATATACCAAAAAATTTATCTTAAAAAGATCATTTTAATTAATAAAATTTCTTGTAAAAAAAAAGAAAACGTTTTTGATATGTTTTTTTTTTTTTATTGAAACTGAATGAAGAAAAGGGAAGTAATAAAGTAATAAATATATTCTGAAGCCAAAAAATTAATTTAATATAAAATTTATATGAGTTTTAATCTTAATATTATAATAATAATATATAAATTTATAAACACTTTAATCAGCAATTTTTAAATTATACTTTTAAGAAAATTGCCTTATGTCCCTTAGGAGATTATTTAATATTTTAAATAAAATCTTGAATTCACTGTTTTTATTAGAATTCTTCTTTTATTTAGAATTCTTCTTTTCTTCACCAGTCTACTTAATTAATGATTAAATCGACAATTAATTAGAGTTAACTTTGTTAGATTAATTTATCAGAATTCTCTTAATTAAATATTATTAGTATATTAAGCAACATTGCATACGTTAAATGTCACGTTTAATTAAGTATTTAAATAGATTTTAGAATTCGACATTTTTAAAAAATCGTCATTTATCGCAAGAGGAAGTTTTAGATTGTACTAATTTCAATGAAATTCTCTTAATTATTTTTATGCAGTAATTAGAGTATGCATTGTATTGAATTAGTGAGAATTCAATTCGATTTTTCATTTTTTTAAAATTTCTCTTGATTTAATGAATAATACTTTTAGGTTTAGGGACAGATTTTGTAAAATGAATTCAAATATAATGTTTTAGAAATTTTTTGCAAATTGTCTTAAAGGTATGATCTATTTGAAATTTATCCTAATTTCTAGTCCATTAAAATACTTTATATAAAGATTTAAGTAAAAAATAATAATTAATGCATACGCTAAAGCTTAATGCAATGAATGTCTCAATTTTTAAGAATATTTTTTTTTCAAAATATAGTTAATATATAAAGAAAAATATAAATTGAAAAAAAGCTTTGTTTAGTTTTTAAAAACTATTTTAAGTCAAAGTTCAAGATATTTTGACTAAACTAGTCAAAATTCACTGTACTTCATTAGTGTACCTTTATAAGTGTCAAAACATAACTTTATAAGTGTTGTGCATCAAATGATTGTCTTGGAACTTGAATATTTTTTTTTATTTAAAATCAGTACTCTGGATCCTTACTAATACATATCCAGAAATTAAAAGATGATATTTTAAATTAATTTTTAAATAAATAATTGGTAGAGATATTCCTGAATTACTTATAATCATAAATAAATGTTTCAGTTGACCTAGTAATACATTGAAAAAGACGGGCCTATGACACAGGATTTCAATAATGTAAAATAAAAAGCTCTACATATTAGTTATTTGATTATAAAGTACTACGATTTGTGAAATTAAAAAAAAAAAAAAAAAAAAAAACTGTACAAAGAACTTACAATGGGATTTGAATATTAGAATTAGAAAGCACAGAGATTTAACGTTTTTAGTTTGATTTCAATTAATTTTAGATTTCAGTTTGCTTTGAATTTATCCATTTGTTAGCAATAATCGATTAATATCAACAGACGTAATTCCTCTCACCTTCTCTGCTGTTATTCTGTCTGCATTTAATCCGCGGGTTCTTAAATTTATTTGTCCTATCGTTCCTTTCCCAGAAGAAAAAAATCTGTGGAAATTATCTTCTTTAAGGGAACTAACAGAAAGATGTTGTAAAAAAATTGCTTTTTTTTATTGATCAATGTCTTGAAACATAGTAAATAAAGATGTTGCAAATAAAGTTACCTTTAAGCTTGAAAGTTTAAAATTTATTAAAAGCAACTTTAGTAATATTTGCATTAAACACAAAAAACAAGTAATATAAAAAAATATTTTTAAAGTCATTTCCTACTTTTTTTTCACTCGATGGCAGAAAGTCCTTTATAAATCATTTTCATTCCTTTTTTTAAGTTTATCTGGCACCATCTATGGGTAGATACATGCAACTTAAATCTAAAAAAAAAAACTAAAATGAATAAATTAAATTTAATGAATGAATTAATATTTGAAAAAACTGCATTCACATCCAGTGTCATTCACAACAAGTTCAAAAAAAAAAAATGTATTTCAACCTGAGTGGATGAATGAAAAGTATTTTATGAACGATTGAACATTTGAACAAGATATATATATAGGGAGAGTGTGAGCTAATAGAAGGAATTGAATAAGTCGCTTTTTTTTTTTTTTTTTGGGGGGGGGGGACATTTATTATCAACACATCGTCAGCAAAAGTGTTAAAAAAAATCTTTACGAGAAGGACGAATCTCATCCGCTGTTATTAAGGAATGAATTCTCTGCTCTATTTTTGATCAGCAATATTCTAACCGCCCTTCGTTACTTGCAGTTTTTTTTTTTTCACTTTAATTTTTTTTCTACTTTTGTTTTAAATAAATTTTTAACATTTTTCAACCCCTCACCCTACTATTTGATACCCAATTGTCATATGAAAATTATGGTCATATGGCACCGCCGGGACTCGAGCCCGAAACCTGTGAACCGAACGCTGGTCATTCGGCACCGAGTGCCAAAGCGCTAGTCACACACCCATCAGGTCCCCCATAGGAATCTTTTAAATGCAGGAAATAGTTATTGAGTAGAATCTTTAATTATATTTTAGAAATATAATAACAATAAAATTATATAAACCTAAATGTCCACATATATGGTCAAGGGTGACTAGAGGTTAATTACCGTGAATAATAAAACATTGTCCTAAAATGTTCTTAAAATGTCATGTTGGCTATTATTTAATATAAGAGAAATCCCGATGATTATTATTGCATTTTCGATTGAGCCAAGAAAATAATTGCAATTAAATAACAAAAATTCTGTGATTCAAACCTGTTTTATTATCGAGAACCTCTACTTCCATAAACATTTGTTGCATCAAAGTACAAAACCCTTGAGCTGCTTACTTACGCTCCGAATTATCTCAGTCGACTTCCCCCTCTCCAACTTCAAAATTTGAAGCTAGTTATAAAATTTTCCCCTAACAAACTTAATTACGTAGAAGAAGCATTTGATGATGCCTTTACCGTTCCTAATTATTAAAACATGGAACACATACTATCATCTTTTAATGCGCGCTATCTTCTTTCCCAAATTGACATCATTGCAAGGAATGGAGCAGAGAAGTTTTTTCTTTTTTTCACTGTCCAACTATTTTATAATTATTCCCCAAAACCCAGAACTCGATTTTTCCGCGCCGTCTTAACGAGATACCGTCACTGGTTGCCAGGTTTCGGTTGTTATTCCGACTTAATTTTCTTCGGGATCGTTGGGTCGTTGCCATGGCGACGCAATCTAATGAAGGTTCTCTTCTTCGGCTTTTTCAGGACTGGCGGGAAATCTCGTGAAAAGGAGAATTTTATTTCTCCGTGTTCAATAAATAATGAACTGTAGGAAAGGAGGCTTATGTTGTTGTCCGTGGGGGACATTTCGCTGTCAATTTATTCGCTTTCAAATTATCTGTCAACTCGGGAGAATATTCGAATATCTATTCTGTTGATGTTTTTGCTTTTTCATTAGAATCTATCTGTCGGATTTCTGGTATGAATTTGCAGTAGCGAGTAATAATGCGTGAACATGAGGTTGTCCTGGTTAGGGGTCCGTGACGTTATCCGAAAATGAGGATCAAGCCAATAAAACTCCAATGCAAATTTTAGCAGAAAATGGTACTTTGGGCCTCTTAACGCTTGAAATGTTTCATGAATAACGTTAGTATTAAGGATTTTTCTGAAAAATTTGGCTTTTGTTTTGAAGTGTTTTGTAGCATGGTTAAGCACATTTGTATATCCAATAGCTATAAGGTACTCGTAGTGTGTAGATCACTTCCTTCTTCTTGAAGTTTCATATTTATAACTTTTAGCATTTTCCCGTGCTTATGGAGCTGTATAGTGCTTCTTATTGTATTTGGAATACTTCATTCTACATTTATGTCAAGAATTTTCAAATTTTGATATATGCTTTTGGCTATTGAATGTGATAAATATTTTTTCGTTTGCTAATGTTTATCCGTATTTTTGTTAGTTCGCAAGTGTATTGGTAACTGGATTCTTGTGTGTGGTAATTTTGTGATTATTATTATTTATCATGTGTGAACATGATGTTGTCCTGGTTAGGGATCCGTGAGGTTATCCGAAAAAGAGGGTCAAGCCAATAAAACTCCATTGCAAATTTTGGCAGAAAATGGTACTTTGGGCCGCTTAACTCTTGAAATGTTTCATGGATAACGTTAGTCTTAAGGAATTTTCTGGAGAATTTGGCTTTTGTTTGAAATGTTTTGTAGTATGGTTTTGAAGCACTTTTCATGCTTTGGGTAGGGATTTTAAACATTTGTATATCCAATGGCTATAAGTACTCGTAGTGCGTTGATCAATTCCTTCTTTCTGAAGTTTCACATTTATCACTTTTGGCATTTTCCGGTGCCTATTGAGCTGTATAGTGCTTCTTGTTGTATTTGGAATATCCATTCATCATTTACGACTAGAATTTTCAAACTTTGATATATTCTTTTAGCTATTGTATGTGATAGTGTTTCTTGTTGATTTTGGAATAAAAAAATTCTTCATTTATGCCTAGAATTTTCAAAATTTGATATATTCTTTTGGCTATTGAATGGGACAACATTTCTTGTAGAATTGGGAATTCTTCATTCATCATTTACGACTAGAATTTTCAAAATTTGATATATTCTTTTGGCTACTGAATGTGATAGTGATTCTTGTAGAATTAGGAATACTTCATTCTTCATTTATGCATAGAATTTTCTCACTTTGATATATTTTTTTGGGTATTGAATGTGATAATGTTTCTTATTGTATTTGGAATACTTCATTCTTCATTTACGACTAGAATTTTCAAACTTTGATCAGGGCCCGATTTAGATGAAAAGAGGCCCTAGGCTGTTCCATTTATGAGGCCCTTTCACCTCCCATTTTTAAGTTTGTAAATTACATGAGAGATAATAAAATACATCATTACTGTGATATATATCAATATGTTAAACGAAACCTGTTGTGATTGGTACTAATATTCATAAAAAAATGTGGCACAGATAATAAATAAAAAATCAAGTATATACAAACGAACAAACCCAATGAGCAGAACGCTTTGATCTTAACCAATACATTTTTATGTTTGTTTATTAGTCATATGTGTAGAATTTTCCTCTGATCGCCAATTTCACTCTTGCAGAACAATGGCATCCAGCAGTTGGCGAGCGAGGCGACCGTGTACATCGTTCTGGAAGACGTGAACGATGAGATCCCCCTATTCATCGAACGGGAACAGGAGACTGTCCTGGAGGGGATGCCGCCCAACACCAAGGTCACCCAGGTGCAAGCCTCGGACAAGGACGGGACGTACCCCAACAACAAGGTCAGTAAACTGTTTTTATTTCATTTTCTTTATTACATTCCTTTTTCTTTTAACTCTCATAGGGCTTCTAATCAAAGTTAAAACCCCCAAAATAACAAATATGTCAGTCACTCCGGGTATCGGAGTACCTTGTCCTCACCTTAGGTAGGTAGTTTGATAGGTATTGGTTCGGTATGGTATTGATTCGGTATGGTATTGATTCGGTATGGTATGGTAGGTAGTTGGTATTGGGTATTGGGTATTGGGTATCTGGTAGTTGGGTATTTGCAGAGTTCCCTATCTGGTAGTTGGGTACTTGCAGAGAATATAAAGCCTCGCTCTCCAAACGAGAACGAGTCCCATTCGCGAAACCATTAAAACTAATTTGACAGAACCCTTACCAAAAGATCACGTGTCTCGACCTCACTTCGGCAAGAGTCGGCTGTTTCCGCACATCAGAGACCCCATTTTCGACCAGCTGTCACTCTCGGCCGGAAATAACGTGACTTGTATCTCGCGGACTGACGGAGACCCTCGTAGCGAGATCATCTTGAGTTGACTCGACTTGCATTTACCTCGGGGTTGATTTCGACGCTACCAGACATGCCTGACTGCAGATGATCACCATACTGAGCCCTTAACATAGAATCGAATTAACATAGAACCGATGATGTTCACAATGAACAATGCTTTTCTTTTCATGTCTCATCTTTTGTGTTCGTGCTAAAACGCATCATTTTCTATCCTACAACTCTATACAAAAGAAAAGGCTTTTGTAAGCTGTACCACCCTGTATATATATATATATATATACTGACAAACACAGCAATAAAAGTTAGTGGACAATGACTTTACTAAAGCACAATAAATTTATAAAACGAAACTATAAAATAACATTCATTTTAGATTTAGATAACACATTTTAGTTCAGATAACAGGCTTAGAAAAAAATGTCCTGTGTTTTGTTAAACACACAAAAGAAAAGTTCCATAACTTTGCAATTAAGGAAAATGTTATTACACGGAGTTCCCATCAGAAAACTGTACCAGAAACATCTCCAGCAAACTTCAACAGAGATCTCCCATCCGAATGTCTCCCCCTGTTTATTCCTTCGACTCGAACCAGCAGCGATCGGCATAAATTTGCATCTTTCGGGGCCGCCCCCAACAAATCTTGGGATTATAAATTCGAAACGCGTGATTTACTCGATGTCAACCGAATATAGAATTCCCGGTCACCGAAGAAAAGACACTTGTCTGGAGAGGTTGCGTGTCCAAACATGCAGATTCCGATTGATTCGATGGCAAATGCACCCGCTGAATTAAACATCCGCACTTAAACCACCGAATACTCTATAAACATACAACGGCATGAATGCCATTGAGTTATTAGTTACGGATAAATGCCATGTTTATGCAGGGTTTCGTTTGCATGCAAGATCGATCACTGTGAAGGATTGCATTCAAATTCAGGAGTTTGGATGTCTGACTTTATTACTTAACTTGACTCGACTCCGGCTATAAAATATAAAAACATGAGCATATTTTAAGGTAATAAACCAATTTTACATCAAAAGATTCATGAGAAAAAAATTTTCTATGTATTATTTTATTTCAAAGCTTTAGCTTTCGAAAAAAGTTTTCAGTTTGTTTCTATTAGTGTCATTAGAATCGGAGATACGAGCTGGTTCATAATGAGCTATTAGGAGACTGAATTCATGTATTGAAATTGAATGTCTTAATTTTTTTTTAAAATCCGAAATTTTTTTAGAATTAAGGCATGCAAAGAAGAAAAAAACCAACAAAAAAAAAAAAAATTAAAAAATGAATATTAAAGTGTATGCACGGGGGAGGAGAAGAAGAATTATTGTTAGAAATGACGATTATTGGAATGAAAACTTGCTGATTGGGATTAAGAGGTTTTTAATTTTCAGAAAAGAAATTTTTCTGTGTTGAATCCTCAGTGTCCTGCACTGAGGGACTGACAACCCATGACTGGTCTACTCATAGATACAGGGAAAGGGGGCAGTTTCTGTTGTGATGGAGCACCCATAGGTGGAAGGCTGACTTGACTCCGTGACGCTTTTACAGTCATATGAGACCGGGACCTACGGCAAGTGGGTTTAGAACCACTACAAACATCTATGTTACTGTCGGTACTCGAACTCAAAACCCGTGGCAACGAGAACCAGAGAGCTGAGGCCATCGACTGACTTGGCTGGCGACTTGGCCATTCAAGCCCAGAAATTTTTCTGTAACATGGTGTCGCTTCAGGCGAATAGTATAATTTTCGAATGGCATTAGGGCTTGTATTGCATTTATTGACGGATTGTATTTATTGATTATATTGATTATTGCATCATCTGGGCCTGAATGGCTGAATGTATAGCACTCTGGCGCTAGTGCTACAGGTTTTGAGTTCGCGTCCCGGCGGTAACATGGGTGTTTGTAGTGGTTCTGAACCCACATTAAGCCGTAGATCTCGGTCTTACTATATATGACTGAAAGAGTGTCACAGAATGAAGTCAGACTTCTACCTATGAGTGATCCATCACAACAGAAACTGCCCCCTTAGTCTGGGGCAGTGATAAATGGTCGAGTGATTAGCGCTCTGGTGCCATAGGTTTCGGGTTCGAATTCAATCAGTGTCATGGATGCTTGTAGTGGTTCGGAATCCACTTTAAACCATAGGTTCCGATCTCATATGACCGTAGAGCGTCACAGAGCCCAATCAGACTTCTTAACACCCACATCATTCCCAAACCGTTTAGGGGCTACTCAGCTCTAGGCACAGTGGTGTGTTGTAGTAGTATTCGGAGTAAGTATCAAAATCCTAAATTAGATTTCTGGCTGACCTCCCTCAGCACAGAAATCTGCCATTTTATCAACCTAACTCCTTATCTTTTTAAACAAGGTCATCTATTTCGAACCATCATCGGAGCTATAAAACTTTATCCAAAAGAGAAAAGAATATTTCTGAAGCGATCCATTTTTTTTATCCTTTATTATTTAAGAGCTTCTCGCCATTTTTTTTTTTTTTTTTTTCTATTTCGATGCCTGTGGAACAATGATCGAACGAGGATCTTCTTCGCCCTCCTTCATCCCCTGATGTCCCCCGGGGAACACTTTCCTCCACTTAGGGCCGTAATTAAAGCGCGGGTGGAAAAAGGGGGCCGAACTTCAAGCGGCAGGTGAGGTTGAAAGTAATTTTCTGCTCGACACCAATCAAGCGCCCGATCCATCAACTCTCCAGGACAGGGTGTCTTGCATAATGAATGTCCTTGAGGACAACACCCCTTATTGGAAGTGTCGTGGGAGGAATATTACTCTGAAGCACCAGCACTTCTCCCCCGAGGACGACAGAGATATTTTTCACCGGTTGAAGTCTGCGAAACTTTGCTACTGGAGATAAGCTTTCTGAATTTCGATATACTTGGAGGGTTATAATAGGTTAGGAAATTGTCCTGTTTTATTTTAATTACTGAACTGCTTTTATAAATCTTGATATACAACAACATGACGACGTAGAACATATTATTAGAAGCAGCCTCTGGACATAGGATACATATTATTAGACGCATCTGAAGTTTTTTTTTAAAGATATAACGTAATTCTTTGCGATAGTAAATATCAAACCGGCTTCTTCTTGTTTGTTGAACATGGTGGACCTCATGTACCGCTTATGCACCCCACGAATAACTCGCTGACGGGTGATGAAGGGAGAACAGTGGCTTCCGGATGGTCTTTTAGGGTTAACTGCCCCTTATTTGCGCATCGCATGAAAGAAAACTCGGAACAATCCACCAGGCAGCTTGACTAATAATACGAGGCGTTTTTTACATTGGACTGTTGCTACAATTACAATGCATTGTTATAATTGCTACAATTATATTACAATATTATTGAGTCTCTTTATTTATGACAGCTGTGACTATCACAATGCCGTCAACAGATTTTAATCTGTGTACTTCTGCACGGTAGTTGTATCACGACTCGTGTATCAAGCTGATTTGGAAATCTGATCGTTAGAGACTTCTATCTGTTCTTTAAGTGTGAAAATTTGTTTAACTTTGCTAATCTTCTTTAGCAGTGAAAACTTGTTCTTTATTGACTCCCATCAATTCTTTAGCTGTGAAAATATTTTCTTTAGTTGTGGAAATCTGTCCTTAACGTCTCCTATCTATTCTTTAGCTGTGGAAATATTTGCAGAGATTTACATTTTTCTAACTTACACTTTTAACTATATCTTTTTAGCTTTGATTTACATCTTTTTTGCTTCTATAGCGTCTTAACATCTATTCTTTACTTGTGAAAAGAATCACAAGTAAAGAATGACTACATCGTGCTTAGTTGTGAAGATTTGTTTTCTAAAGACTGCCATTTATTCTTAAGTTGTTGAAACATGTTCTTTAGCAATTGCAATATATTCTTAGCTGTGGAAACATATTCTTAAACTGTGAAAATCTGTTCTTTAGCGACTCCCGTTTATTGTTTAATTGTGAAAATATGTTCTTTAGATGTGAAAATTTGTTCTTTAACGACTTTCATCTGTTCCTTAACAGTGGAAATCCATCCTTTAGCTGCTAAAATCTGTTCTTTAGTTGTGGAAATCTGTTCTTTAGTTGTGGAAATCTGTTCTTTAGCTGTGAAAATTTGTTCTTTAATTGTGGGAATCTGTTCTTTATATATTCCTGTTACATTTTTTTAATTAAGTGTTTTTCCTACCGACAAAAGTGAAAAATTTTAAGATTAGAAAACTTAAAATAGAGAATTTCGTAAATAAAATTACCTATCTTTATGTAATTGTGGAATACTATCCTGGAGAATTTTAGAAGAAAATTGTAGAGTTGAGGATTGACTAACATTGATTTTATTAATTTTTTTCCCTAAGCGATTGTTTTTGTTATTTCTTTATCCCAATTAAACAATTTATATGCAAAGCTTGTACCACAATTTATGTGATTTCGACTTTAGTTATTTTCGTTGAACCCATTTCTTACTGTATTTACGCTTAATGACAATAGAAGCTAGTTAAAAATTAAATCTAAACATACTAATTAGTTGCATTAATTAATTCTTATTATGTATTACAAGAGAACGCATTCGCCCACTATACCGCACGTAAATCTGTGTAAGTAAGGACTCACCCAATAAACTTGCGCTGCGAGCAGGTAAGCCAATTAGGGCCATCGATTAAGCGGCTGATTACGGTAATTGTCGCTAACGTCGTTAGCGATGTTTGCTGGGATCATTAGGAATTAGTGCGATTGGATTCGGGTATTACAGAAGGATCCTTTTATTTTTTTCTCACAAATCTATTTGTTGTTTTGGTGAAAGGTAATGGATGATGTAATTGCGGAATAAGATAACCTTCCGCCATATCTTATCGGTGCTTTGTGTTGGAAAATAAGCAAGAGATTTGGCCTTTTTTCTACGCTGATATTTTTCTGTAAAATGTTAAATATTTTTTTAATTTTGGTTAAAATACGACTACTTGTTCTTAGCTTAACTTCCATTTGTTCTTAGAAATTGCAGGTAAAATTGTTCGTCGGACACACCCATTCTTTAGCTATCCACCTCTGTTCTTTAGCTATCCACCTCTGTTCTTTAGCTATCCACCTCTGTTCTTTAGATATGGCGATTTGTTCTGTCACGATTCCAATCTGTTCTTTAACAGTGAACATCTATTCTTTAGATGTGGAAATCTGCTCTTTAGCTATGGATATTTTTTACCGGTGGGAATCTGTTGTGTGTTGTGAAAATCTGTTTTTTCTCTATTTTCGTCTGTTCTGGAAATCTGTTATTTAGCAACACCCATCTGTTCCTTAAGTGTGAGAATCCATTTTCTAGCTGCAAAAATCTGTTTTTTATCTGTTCAAATTTGTAATTTAGCTATAGAAATCTGTTCTTTAGTTATGGAAATTTGAAGTATTAGCTGTGGAAATTTGTTTCTTATCGACCCTCATCTATAGCTGCGAAAATCTGTTTTTTATCTGTTCAAATTTGTGATTTAGCTATGGAAATCTGTTCTTTAGTTATGGAAATTTGAAGTATTAGCTGTGGAAATCTGTTTCTTATCGACCCTCATCTACAGCTGTGGAAATCTGTTGTCTAATGACTTCCATCTGTTTCTTAGCTGTGGAAATCTGTTCTTTAACTCTAGATATTTGTCCTTTAGTTGGCAAAATCTGTTCTTCACTTATGGAAATCTGTTCAAAATCTCTTCAAAAAATTGAAGTTTTCGTAAGTAAATACACCTGTCTTTCGATAATTGTGGAATATTTTGTTGGAAAATTTTGGACGAAGAAAACTATAAGGAGTTGAGAGTTGACTGCAATTTTAATAATTATTTTTCCTAAGCTAGTGTTTTTGTGCAAAGCTTGTGCCACAATTTATTTGAATTCGACTTTAGTTATTTTCGTCCGACCTATCTCTTGCTGTATTTACGCTTAATGACAATAAAAGCTAGTTAAAAATTGAATCTAATACCAATTAGTTGCTTTAATTAATTCTTATTATGTATCACTAGAGAATGCATTCGCCCATCACACCACACGTAAATCTGTGTAAGTAAGGACTCACCCAATAAACTTGCGCTGCGAGCAGGTAAGCCAATTAGGGCCATCGATTAAGCGGCTGATTACGGTAATTGTCGCTAACGTCGTTAGCGGTGTTTGCTGGGATCATTAGGAATTAGCGCGATTGGATTAGGGCATTGCAGAAGGATCCCTTTTATTTTTCTTTCTCAAATCTATTCGTTGTTTTGGTGAAAGGTAATGGATGATGTAATTGGGGAACAAGATAACCTTCCGCCGTGTCTTATCGGTGCTTTGTGTGGGAAAGTAAGCAAGATAGGTGGACTTTCTTTTCTACGCGGATATTTTTCCGTAAAACTTTCAATATTCTTAATTTTGGTTGAAATACGACTACTTGTTCTTAGATTAACTCCTATTTGATTTTAGAAATTACAGGTGAAATCCGTTCTTCTGCCACACTCATTTTTGTTTAGCGATTCCCATCTGTTCTTTAGCTGTGGAGATCCATTCTTTAGTTGTGGAAATCTGCTCTTTAATAGTAGAAATCTGTTATTTAGCTACGGTGATTTGTTCTTTAGCGATGCCAATCCGTTCTTTAACTGTGAAAATCCGTTCTTCAGCTGCTAAAATTTGTTCTTTATCTATGGAAATATGTTCATTAGTTATGGAAATTTGTTATTTAGTTGTAGAAATCTGTTTTTAGCGATTTTCCTCTGTTCTTTAGATGTTAAAAATGTTTTTTTTTTTAGCTTTCCAAAACTGTACGTTAGCTATGTAAATCTGTCTTTAGTTGTGGAAATTTGTTTATCTAGCTATAGAAATTTGTTTTTTTTATCAACTCTCATCTATTCTTTAGTTGTGAAAATATGTTGTTTAGTGACTCCCATCTGTTTCTTAGCTGTGGAAATCTGTTTTTAGCTCTAGACATCCGTCCTTTAGCTAGTAAAATCTATTCTTCAGTTCTGAAAATCTGTTTTTAATGATTCCCACCTGTTCTTTAGCTGTTTAAATGCGTTCTTAACTATGGCGATTTGTTCTTCAGCTCTTTAAATCTGTTTTTTCGTAATATAAATCTGTTATTTAGACACTAATATTTATTATATTTCCCTAGAATTTATTTTTTAGATGTGGAAATTTGTTCTATAGTTGTGGACGTTTGTTATTTAGTTGTAGAAATCTGTTTTTTTTTTATCGATTCTCATCTGTTCTTTAGCTATGGAAATCTATTCTTTTATTGTGGATATTTGTTTCATTAGTTTTTTAAATATGTTGTTTAGTGACTCCCACTTGTTCTTTAGATATGGAAATCTGCTCTTAAGTGATTGCCCCACAATTATTAAAAATAGTATGAAAAAAAAATAAGAAAATTAAAAAAATTCTCTTGTTTCATAAATATTAGCATAGTCTGGTTTAAAATTGAGTGACATATTTAATAAATATTCACTCTTTTGCAGACGACTTTTTATTAACTCCAACAGACGATTTTTTTATTAACATTTATTCTAAATGAGTATCGTTTTATTTTTGTCATTTTAACAAGTTTAGAATGTATTTTTATTATTTTATCGAAATACATAGAACCAAAGAAGCAGGAAACTTTTTCTTTATATAAGAAACTTTTTATTTAAAGGAATTAATAAAGAATTAAAAAAGAGCAGGAAAATATAACAACTGAATGAAAAAGAATTCGAGATATAAATTAATTAAATTATATGACAAGTATTCTGTAAGTAGGAAAAAGACTAACACTAAAACAAAATCATTTGTTTAACTTTTTTCATCGATAAAATAAAATTATAGTAATATAATTAATTATTTTTATTTCTTATACCTCATATTTCTTTCTTTCTAATGATGAATTGTTTTCAGATAAACATAATCCTTCATTCTCAAATATATTTGCTATTATTATAAGCATTCATTATTATTATATTGATTTCGAATAATCGACAAAATCGTATTTATATTTATTTTACAAATAATAATATAATTCAATTTGTTTTTTATCCATTGATTTATACGTATTTATTAAGAAACATGCAGTAATTATTAAAAATAGTATAAAAAATTAGAAAATTAAAAAATAATAATAATAATTTGTTCCATAAATATAAACATCGTCTGATATAAAATTAAATGAATATTTAATAAACATCTCTTCGTTTACAGACGACTTTTTATTAGCTCCAATAGACTTTTTATTTATTCCAACAGACGACTTTTATTTAATCCAACAGACGACTTTTTATTAACATTTATTGTAAATAAGTGTCGTCTTATTTTTGTCATTTTAACATGTTTAGAATGTATTTTTATTATTTTGGCGAAATGCAGAGAGCCAAAGAATAAGGAAAATTGTTCATTATATATACAGTCTTTTGTTTAAAAGCAATTTCAATTAACATAGAAAAAAGCATGAAAATAGAGAAAAAGAATTCGATATATAAATAAATTTAATTATAAGGCAAGTGTTCTTTAAATAGAAAAAAAGACTAACTCTAAAACAAAATCTTTTGTTTAATTTTTTCACCGGTAAAATAAAATAAAATAAAATTATATTAATATAATTAATTATTTTTATTTCCTGTATCTCATATTTCTTCCTTTCAAATGATGAATTGTTTTCAGATAAACATAATCCTTCATTCTCATTATGTTTTCTGTTATTATAAACATTCATTATCATATTCATTTCGAATAATCAACATAATCACATTTATACTTATTCTACAAATCCACATTGTAATATACATATAACCCTTATTAAAGATTGTAATTGCATTAACATTTAAACCACATTGTAAGATTTAACCACTATTTTTAACCTTATGAAAGATACATTCTCAAATGTTAATTATTTAAAATAAACATTGTGTCGATGTTGAAATAAACTAGCGTCTATATTTACATTTTAAAATCATACCCTTAAATATTTCAGTGTTTTTATTTGAGCAATAAATTCTTTTAAAACAAGGTGTTATATTAGGAAGCACACTTTTCATATTTGGTGTAGCATATAATTTAATTCGGAATGAAAGGGTCAAATATGTTTAATTTCTAAATATATTTCCAATCTAATATTCATTCCATTGATAACTGTACTTTTTTTTCACGAAACTCTGATTTGCTATCTATAGCGTTTGACTTTACAAGTATATTATCTTTCAGAATATTATTAACAATCTGTTTAAAAATGGGCCTGTTTCATAAACACTCATTGTTCGATATAAAAGGAGTGATACTCGCTTTGTGTGAGCCCATGCTATTTAAATTGTTTGTGTTCGATTGAGAAAGGAAACATTGTTGGTGCAGGGCATTCAATCCTTGTTTTGAAACAATAGATCTCTGTCGGATTGGGTCTCTGAATCCTTCAAATCCAGAAAGGGAAAATTCAAATCTGAGTCTTTAAAAGCGACGCCAACATTGTTCTTGGAATAATGTAGCACAGAGTTTAAATTCAGCTACATGTATGCAAACAACAGTTAAATAATTTATATGAATCCATTATAATTAATTATTTGAGGTACATATTCGAAGCAAATAATCACCCCTAGGGTGAAATAATTTATAATAAATTCATTTGAAATGAAATAATATCAGATTTAAGTGAATTGGGAAATTAAAATTGAAATAAATTACGTCCTGTTTAGAATTTATCGTAAATCATTTTATACACGCTTTATACAACTGTGTTTACAGATTTCGAAACTGTTTTATTTTCTTCCAAAAATTAAACATGGTATTACTTACGTTTATAAAATTTAAAAGCAGTTTCACCGCCTTTCCTTTCTATAGAATACACTGATCTGCCAGGGCTTTAAACTCTTAACCATGCTTCCTCGTACACACTCGCAAGATCACCCTATGTGTTGTTCAGGAGAAATGGTCAGAAAATCAGCCTCGATACTCTCACCCGAGAGGTAGTACAGTGCAATCTGTGCAACTGCTGAGAAACGTTTAGTTTAGATTCTCATTCCGAGAGAAAATATATTTAGCGCATCCCTGCGCTTTAGTTGGCCTACATACTCGACTACAGTTGGTCTACAACCTACACACTTAAAATCACTCGAATCTCATCCGTTCTGCATGCCAGCTATGCATGTTTTCACTAAGCCCCGAGTCGAGCCTATCATATCGCTGTGTCTAGACATGAGGGGAGTCTAGACCTGCAATTTGTAATTAAAAGTAATTTGCAATTTCTTTCCCCCAAGAGGCACACAAGATCTCCGGAAAGGCCTACGCTCTATACGTGTAGTGCATTGCACATAATACCAATCCAGATGTGTAAGACGTTAACGGAGACGGAGAGCGTAAAGACGCTGAACCCTTTGTTCAACAATGTCTTACAGATCGCAATGAAATACCCACTCTAATAAGCGTCCCCTGGGGTTATACCCCAAGAGGGACACCTGCGAGGTTCGTACCTCCATCACTTCGTCGTTCCCAACGAAAGAGCATTCCAGTATACAAATTTGTCGTCTCCATCTTCCACATAGGCACAGAATCTTTCTATTTGACCTAGTTTATAGAGTTTCCAATCACATATCCTTGACTCGGAAAGCAATCCCCTCCAGTCTTATAAACTAAATAAAAAACAGCTACTATTAATGAAACTAACATGGTTTCTTCTTTCTTCGCGCAGGTCTACTACGCCATCGAGTCCAAGGACCAGGGCGACAAGTTCTTCTCGATCGACCGCGAGACGGGCGAGATCTACACCAGGGTGGAGTTCGACAGAGAAGAGAAGCAGGCCTACGCCATCCTCGTCAGGGCGGAGGACGGCGCGGCCTCTGACAGACCCAACATGAAGCCTGGAGAACCAAATTCAGGTGAGGTTTTCTTTGTTCCTCACCGGCGGGCATCGTGTTACAGTCGTAGAGTAGTACTGAAATAGAGCTCGTCCATCTATTCTAAAGGAACATAAAGTTGGGACAAATATCTCCCATCCTTTTCGTATTAGAGTCTTATTAATACAAATATTTTTTTAAGAAATTAAATTTACACTTATTGACAGCTAAAAGAAATGTACCATATTTCTTTTGAAAATCGTATTATGATGGTAGACTTTATTTTCCCTTCGCGCCAATAACATAGTCAACAGTAAAGTGTGTTTTCACGAAAATCGCCAAGTTGCCATCGCATACATTAAACTACAAAATAAGTCTCGTGAGGTGTATGTTTGTGCCAATAGCATAGCTAACAGTTCTTCTTCTTCTTCGCCTATCCCCAAAGTCCAGCGGGGCAAGATTAGGTCCATGAATCCAAATACCCGAAGAAAGTCCAAGACCATCAACGGACTGTCGTCTATGAGATCCTGACATCTGAGCCTCAGACACGCCAATATGTGAGATGGTGAAACCTGCTCAGAGGAGCACTTGGTGCAAGTGTCGAAAGCTTTCAAACGATCTGAGAAAGTCATACTCCATCCATAGCTAACAGTTGTTGTCAAAAACCGCCAAATTACCATCGTATATGTTAAACTACAAAGTAAAAGTCTCGTGAGGTGTATGCTTGAGGCAATAGCATAGTTAATAGTTAAGATTGTTACGAAAAATCGCCAAGTTATTATATTGCATATGTTAAACGTCTTGTGAGGTGTGTTTGCCTCAAACTGGCAACCCTGATACTCCCTTAGTTACATAACTACTCTATGGTTCGAAGGATTCGTCCAAGTTGGCTACTTGCTAATTTCGAAGCAACAGGAGGTTAAACGATACGCCATTTTTATAATGACATTGTTGATAGATTTCGAATTAAATGTCCATGGTATTTAAACAGTAACGCTGTTATGTAGCTAAAAATGGTAATGGTGATGGTATATACGTAATAGCATAGGTAGTGGTACATACGTAATGGTGACTGGTAACATACGGATAATATTTGACTCAAAATGGCAAGCGTGCTCTGTTGTATCACTGCTATATGATTAAATCGGATGATCCGAATGCACCTGTTTGAAAATAAGCCCATCATCTCTCGTGCTGCCTTTCCTCCCACGCTGTCTTGGATTAAGGTTTCGGAGGGGTGGACGAAAAAAAAGAAAAGAAAAGAATCCTTTCTCCACCCTCATAAACACAGCGGGAGAAACCACAAAGACATATGGCCACCTTCCCACATGTTTTTCCCCCTTTTTCTTTTTCCTTCTATCTGCGGAGTATCCTGTCTTGATTTATCGAATCTTTGCTCATTACCTCCAGGATAGAGGGGGTGGTGAGGGGTGGAGGGGGGAGGCATCGAGAGGAAAAGAACGGATTTCGTATTCCGTTTCGGTTCTTTCAATAGTTTCCTTTCTATTTGTTCTGCGCGGGAAGGGATTCGTGCAATCAGATGATGGGCTGTTTTTCTCTTCTTTCTTTTCTTTTTTTGTATATACGTGTTTGTGGGGTAACTTTCACCAGTTCGGACCCATCAGCTGGTTTCTGCTGCTTTTTCTGGACTGTCATTCCCATAAGAGCGTGTCCAGTTGTTGATGAAGATTGTTTGGGATTCGCCATTTCATTAATTTATCTTAAACTCGAATTTAATAAGGTGACCCTTATTTTCGAAGGGGAAAGATGTCCATCGGTAACGTGAGAAGCTAATGCCGCGTCCAGACTAGAGAGCAAGACAGGCGAATAGTTCTCGTACCGAGTGTCTCCGTGTGACAGCGAGAGACAAGCCACGTTATAGTCACTAGTGACTTGACTTATCATGACTTAACTAGTGACTTATAGTCTCTAGTGACGTTAAATGACTTGTGACATCACAAGTCGCTACTCACGTCAGCGAGAAATCACTTTGATGTGCGGCAACTCTAGTTGGAGCGGAACGAGACAATTCATTCTCTTCACACTGAGACAAACCAGTTTATAATCGGTTTCGCGAAAACTACTCGCCTGTCCCGTTCTCTCATCTGGACGCTGATTCAGAGACGCATCCTGAATGAGGCTGATTCTTCCACACATACACACAACACGCATATATATATATATATATATATATATATATATATATATATTGTATGTTTATGTTCAATATATTTTTCATGCAAGTAGTTTTGTATATTAATTTATTATTTTTGTCATGTCATACAGTGTTGGTATACGACGATTTTTTTGGATGGACCATGGGCCGTGGGGTAAATAATTTTTGTTCAGTTGTAATATTTATAAAAAACATATTCGTAGGTATCATTTGCCACGATGAAATAGAACTAGAGAGAACTAGACAATCCAGTAGTTCTCGTATCTCCATTTGACAGTGAGAAATAAGCTATATCTCACGCTGTGATTTACAGCTGATCGGACATGGCGTCCGCGAAAAATCATTTTGCCGTGTGGAAAAAAAACCTACTCTAGTTGAAGCGGAATGAAATGATTGATTCACACCGAGGGTTCCGTTCACACTGAGACAAACCGATTTATAATTGGTTCTCGAAAATTACTCGCTTGTCTCGTTCTTTTGTCTGGATTCGGTTTAAAATGCATGAGTCAGTTCCAAATTTGTTAGTGGCGTCCGTTGCTGTCACTACTTTCTGTAATGAGGAGGCCCGATGGGGATTTTCCGGGTTATTTAGCACAGGACATGCAGATTCAAGGAAGTTATTCTACCCGACCAAAGGAAGGAAGACCGCGAATCGAATCCATTGGCATGGCTGTTGTCATTGCTTTCAGAAACGAGGGAATTCGATGAGAATTGTGATAATTTGTGCGAGTAGCTAGAGGCAGCTTCACCTGGCGGAATTTTTTGGGGTTTCCTTTCATATGACACTCAAATGCGGGACAGTTACCCTTAAAAATCCTCTCGGAAGGCACTGCCCTCTCTATTCTTCCGTCAATGGGCTGACATTTTTGTATACAATTTTACTATTGCAATTCCCAAAATATCCAACATAGTCATTTTAAAGGAAAACAATGTACTGGATAGAGTAGTTAAATCTAAGGTATACAGACGATCAAACAATTCATTAAGAAGCAGGTAAGGTAAATCAAAGTCTAACATTTCAAATTCTAAAAAAAATATATATTGATTTACAATGAGCTGATACTTGTATTTTTCTCCGTGTAAAAATGTTTTTTTTAAAGAAAATTTATTTATTTTTGGTCGCTTACACTATTTTCCACTTGTTAAAGCTTCAACCGCCTTGTACGCTGTTCTCTTTCTCAAACTGAAACTTATTTCTTTTCTGTGCCCACTTGGGCGAGAGCACGCGATGCATTATTTATTCTTCTTCGATTTTGGGGGAGAAGCCATTCATCAGTTCCCGCGGACAGCTGGTTGCGAACTGGCAGAGACGAATGGCCCGGATTAGCAACACAAAGTCACATTTAGAAAAAATTGTGATATATATACATCATCATTATTCTATAAGTTTTTTTTAAAACCATTTTTACAGCCACTTCATTGAAGAAGAAATCGAGAAAAAAACGTGAAATTTAGTAAACAGTTTGTTATTTATTAAGATCGCTATAAAAATGTAAAAATTAAATAATAATAATTAAAACCTCTGCTAGATATTTTAGAATTTTTTTTTTTTAAAAATTGAAGGCATCGTAGATTGGAACTTTACTGAAGTACCAATAAACTTACCTGTCTGCTACAATGGTTCGCAAAGGGTGCGAATAGAAGATTTTCATGTGAGAAATATGTGCCCAGATGTAAAAGTAAACATAGTTTTCCCGTTCAAAGATAGCCTTCATTACAAACAGCTAACCTTTCTTGCTGCTTTTTTTTAACGGCGCCAAACTGAAATAATGCGCTAAAGATTTGGTTCGTCACTCTACGATCATCTTGTGCACACGAAGGCTAAACAGATCGGGACCTAGAGTTTAAAGAGGATTCAGAACCCCTCACAAACATCCATGCCACCGCCAGGATTCGAACCTGAGGCAACAAAGTCCAGAGCGTTAGCCAATTGGCCACCAGGCAGCATGCACAAAAGAAGAGAATAGTAAGAGTAATACAATAGGAAAAAAACTATAAGGTTTTTTCGTATTTTTATCATTATTAAGGTTCTAATAATAGTTCCTAATTATTGAGGTTCTAATAATAGTTCCTCATTACTAAGGTCCTAATCGTTGTTTCATCATTATAGCTGTTCTGTTGTTTCAATTGCATAATGGATATATGTTATGTATGCAAGTCAATGTGATATGTTTTATGTATCCTTTTAATCATTACCGATTATTACCTTTTAATTATCACCGATTATTGAGGTTTACCTAAGTTAAAAAATCTACGTCTCTTCCAATTGTTGACAAAAACTATTCATGTCTGTATTTTAATCTTCATGTTTGCCAATGTTTCATAACCAAATTCGAAAGCATTTCCATGAACGTTATTTTAAAACTTTGAGTCTGAGCTTGATCTATTTATTACCTTGACAACTTGTCACTTTTAATTTCTTATTATTTTCAGAAATAGATCAACTAGGCATTGAATTAGATCGCTATATTAAAATAACGTCAAATTATAGATATTTGGTGATTTTTTTTAGACTTTCAGTACTGGCGTTGGATTTTATAGGGATTGCAATATTCAGTAATAATAATAAGAAGAACCTGTTCTATAGGAGTTTTGTCTTAACTATTTCCGCTGAATATAATGATTATCTTTTTCATTTCATAAGCAATTGTGTCTTTTGTCAATTCATTTTGATTGTTTACTAGAAACGATTTTAATAATGTTTTGAAGATAACTGTTTTTAATCGTACAAATTTTATACACACAATACCCCCCAGGACTTTAAACTAGTACTTTTTTTATCATAATTCTCGATCGTATGGAAGGACAGAAAATTGAAATTGTCACTGTCGATTTTCGAATATTCAAAAACCAACTCTGACGCTTCCTTGGATCGTCATAAACCCAACAAAGTTTCGTTAAAAGCCCTTCCTTCAGATCCCATCCCCACTGATAAATGGATCACAAATTACGACTGCCAGAAGTCGAAACCAAAGAAGATTCTTTTAACCCCCCTCCCCCCTCAAAAAGCAAGAAGAGTGAACCGGAAACCTTTCTCCTAAAATCCAGGGTCTTAGCTTTCCCGAAAATCTCGTTTCTCTGTCTCCAATCGGTGGGTGTTTTGTAAATGAAATTGAACAGTGGTTGCATCGGTGGAAGAATCGATCCCGAATTCAATTTCCAGCGCATGAGATGAGACTGCTGGAATATTTATTCCTGCGACAGAATCCTCCGCCGCGTGTCATGTTCCGTAGAAATGCGGCTCTCTATATTAATGAAGGGGGAAATAAGAGATCTGATCTCCTTTTCTCTTTCTTGTCTCTCCCTTGTTTCATCACGGAGAGAGAAACTATTCCAGGGATTTGCGAATTCGTTCACTGAACGGTTCTTTCATTTCGGGCTTTGGATTGGGTAATTCATTGTATAGCAGAAGACATCCCCTCCCCTTTGAGCTTGCACAGGAATATACTATTTTCAGTAGTCAAAAGTTTTTAAAGTATTTTATAGTTAAAGATATTATATACCAACAAAAGATATTCAGTAGTTAAAAGATATTCAAAATGTATTATTATCAAGATATTCTGCTGATTAGAAAATAAATCTGAAGGCTAATTTTGTTATTTTGTTATGTTTCACGCTGATATATATATATATATATATATATATATATATATATATATATATATATATATATACGGCCGAGTAACTAGCGCTCTGGCGCTCGATACCACAAGCTTCAAGTTGGAGTCCCGGCGGGGCCATGGATGTTTGAGTCATTCAGAGTTCACCCTAAACCGTAGGTCCCGGTCTAATAAGACTGTTGGGCGTAGAGGTGATAACCCTACCCCGTTAAAAGCAAGCATCTGATGTCTAGAAATCTGCCAGTAGGCAGACGGCTTTGGTCCACCATGGGGCTGTTGCACAAATGAAGTGGAAGTTAAGAATAGCATTCTAAAGAATTTCCATAAAACATTATTTTAAAATTTTAGTTCTGAGATTGATCTGTTACCTTGACATTTTAATAGTTTTAATTTCTTATAATTTTCAAAAATATGCCAACTAAGCATTGTATTATATCGCAATATTAAATTAACGTCAATTTATCGATATTTGGTGATTTTCGACTTTCAGTACAGGCGATGGATTTGATATGGATTGTAATGTTTAGTAATAATAATAAGGAGAACTATTTTTATCTGAGTGATACTAACTATTTCCTATGAACATAGTGGTCTTTTTCATTTCGCATGCAATTGTGTTTTCTGCCAATTCATTTTTATTGTTTATTCGAAGCAAATTTAATAATTTTTGGAAGATAACTGTTTTTAATTGCACAAATTTTATACACACAATACCCTCAAGAACTGTCTACTAGTTCTTTTTTATTAATATAATTCTTGATCGCATGGAAGTACAGAAAATTGCAATTGTCACTGTAGATTTTCGAATATTCAAAAACCAACTCTGACGCTTCTTTGGATCTTCTTAAATTCGACAAAGTTCCGTTAAAAGCCCCTCCGTCAGATCCCATCCCCACTGATAAATGGATCAGAAATTACGACTGCCAGAAGCCGAAACCAAAGAAGATTCTTCTGACAACCCCCTCCCTTCAAAAAGCAGGAGAGAGAACCGGAAACCTTTCTCCTGAAACCCAGGGTCTTAGCTTACCCGAAAATCCCGTTTCTCCGAGTCTCCAATCAGTGGGTGTTTTGTAAATGAAATTGAACAGTGGTTACGTCGGTGGAAGAATCGATATTGAATTCAATTTCCAGAGCAGAGATGAGACTGCTGGAATATTTATTCCTGCGACAGAATCCTCCGCCGCGTGTCATGTCCCGTGGAAATGCGGCTCTCTATATTAATGAAGGGGGAAATAAAAGATCTGATCTCCTTTTCTCTCTTGTTTCTTCCCGTAGAGTGAAACTATTTCGGAGGATCCAAGGATTTGTGAATTCGTTCACTGAACGGTTCTTTCATTTCGAGCTTTGGATTGGGTAATTCATTGTACATGAAAAGATCCCTTCTGTCTTTCGATACTATTTTCATTAGTTAAAAGATATTAAAATCTTTGTAGTTTGTTTTGTGAGACGCTAAAATTGATTCCGGCGATTTTTGTAATGTCTAAATTAATTGTTCAAAGAACTTGCATTCAATTTGTTTGTGGAAGAGTATAGAATGTTGTAGAAGGCATTCGAGGAGCATTCCTATATCGGAAAGAAATGTTTAGAAGGGGTATAAACAGTTCAAAGATGGCAGAGAACGCGTTGAAGACGAAGAGCCCTCTGGTCAACCACCATCTTTAACTGACGAAGCTCATGTCCAAAAAATTAAATATTGGGTGCTTGCAAACCGTCGATTTACTATTGTAGATCTTGCTGTTGATGTTGGAATTTCAAAATTCCATTTTATGTTTTGGGCCTCAAACGCGTCAAATCTCGATGAACTCTCACTGAATGTGCCAGCTCACACTGCACTGATTCTTCGTACTTTCTCGCCAAAAATTAAACACATATCGTTCCACAACCACCGTATTCACCTGATTTAGCATTGTGCTACTTCTGGCTATTCCCTGAACCCAAAAGACCACTCCGGGAACACCGTTTTGACTCGATTGAAGAGACATTTTAAAAATCGCCGAATCGCCGGTAGTTTTAGCGTCTCACAAAACCAAGCGTAACTCAAGCATTAATGAATATTTTGGCGTAAAACTTCACTCAGATGTCAACAACCTAAAAAAGAAAAAGAAATAGAAATATCATATGACCGGGAAATTTAAGTTTAAAACTGGTCTTACTTTTTGGACACATTAGTATATATAAGTTTATTACAACTTACTAAAACATAAATCTTTTGCATAGAAATGCAGGGTTGGAAGTTGTGCATAGTGGCGCGAACATAAAAAAATGGTATGGGAAGAAAAACAGTGTTTATTAATAACATCATCGCAGTGCTTATTTGATTCAATGTTTACAATAAATGCTCAAAATTGCATCTGCCAACAGTCACGCATGCTCGGTAGCAGTGATTGCATCGTCGAAGCAGTGGTTGGCGAACAGGTGACAGACATTTTGCAACCGCAATGGATAGTTTAGCGATGAGGTCTTCAATGGACTGAAAGCTCAACTGAAGACACAGTTGCAAACACAAAGTAAGAATAAATTAGAGTGAACATAGAGGAGAAGTCTGAATGGGCGCTGTGACACTCTGCGGTCATATGAGACTGCTTAAAGTGGATTCCGAACCACTACAAACACCTTATCTACCATATATATATATAGCACCATCGGGATTCGAACCGGAAACCTGGGCTATCGAGTGCCATCAGGCCCCCATCGGTGTTGCCAGACAGAAGATTTAAAACTCGTCGCATGACGGGTTTCAGTTGCGGCATTATGCTTGACTTTTGCTTGCCTCAATGCGTCCCTTCCGACCATGCATTCTTGTACAAAAAAATGTATGTTTTATTTTTAAATGTATGTCTCATCGCAGTGTGTCCCATGACCCGTGGAATCATTCTGCATAATTGGAAACCTACTCACTTAAGTAGCTACGAATAAAGTTTTTCGTGACTCTATTATTATGGGACAATGTTAATTGTAAAACTAAGATGTAAGAACGGGAATAAAAATATAAATTGTTTTAACATGCTTCAGGGTTGTTTCACCGAGTTTAAAAAATTATTCTAGAACTTTAATAAAATGCCTTTTTCCCTTAGCGTGTTTCACTAAATTTTGAGAAGAAATTCTTTATTTAATTTAACTTCTCTTTAAAAATACCTCTCTCGTGTTTATACATATGGACGTCTCATTTCGTTTTCATATTTTCGCAGTTCTTCTGTAAGAGAGGAAATGTGTTGTCAAAGTAAAAAATAATCCAAGATGGCGGACAAGAAGAAAAAAAATGGCGCATTATTCCGAATTCAAACTTTGAAACCTTAATGTATTTATGAAAGCGGAATATATTTGCAAAACAAAATGTACAAAAAATGTTTTTCTTGTCAAAGAAAAACCGAAATTCCTGTAATTCTTTAAATATTTTATGTACAACGAAAAAGACAAAACAATGCGCAGCGAAAAGAGTTTTCTTTCGACGCCATTTCTTTGAAATCGGGTAAAGTAAAACAAAGTAATCAAATAAAGGTGTCAAATGAGATAGACATTTTTGTAAAAGAAATTTTAAAAGGAAAAAAAGAAGAATGATAGAAGATCTTAACAAATTTTAATAATATTTCTTAGATTGTAACAATGTTATTCAAATTAAAGGAAAGAATATGAAATTAAATTTAAAATTTTGAACGAATTTTATTCTGGTTGTAGAAAGAATAATCAACAATAAATGTCAGTAAAGCTTATGTTTTATATCAGCAGTGATAAATGTTCTGGTTATGTTCGCTCTGTGCGTGAAAATTTACAAATTCAAACTATTAATGCTTTTGGAGTGTAGTACCTGTCATAAATCAAACATTCAACCGCAGCTCGTTTAGTACAACGTTATTTGATGTTGTTGTTCTAATGCAACTGGCAATACAGAGACAATTAATCTTTATGACATAAGCAAGGGCTGCACGGCTGTGACTCATTTAACACTACCCAGGGAGCACCTTGAAGATATGCTACGGACGCGAGAAACACTGCCCCCACAACGCTTTATGATCCTATTATACCAGGACCTACGGTTGAAAATGGATTTCGAACCACTACAAACACCCATGGTACCTCCATGGTATGGTGGAACACGAAGCCTATGGTACCGAGCACCAAAGCGCTAGCCACTCGGCCATCAGGACGGGTTTTCTCCCGTACAATACGCAAATGCAGGATAGTTCCCCCTAACATTCATCCCGGAAGGCACTGCCTTTCTTCCATCTAAGGGGGCTCTATCCCAACAGAAGCTGTCCCTCCTTTCCCTTCTTCCATGAGACCACGTGTGTTCATGGGCTTGGTCTAGATGTTGCTGTCTACCATGTGGGATAAGAAAAAAGGAAATTGAGTTAAACAATACTCAATTTTAAAAATCAGTTTATAATTTTTATCTACTTAAATACCCTGAAAGCAAGTTACAATGTTTCTCTTTAATATGTAATGAAAAATATATGCATTATACACTGAAGTGACAAAAGTCATGGGATACCTCTTAATATCGTGTCGGCCCTCCTTTCGCCCGGCGAAGTGCAGCAACTCGACGTGGCATGGACTCAACAAGTCGTTGGAAGTCTTCTGCAGGAATATTGAGCCATGCTGTCTCGATAGACGTCCATAATTGTGAAAGCGTTGATGGTGCAGGATTTTGGGCACGAACAGACCTCTCGATGATGTCCCATAAATGCTCGACGGGATTCATGTCGGGCGATCTAGGTGGCCAGATCATTCGTTGGAATTGTCCAGAATGTTCTTCAAACCAATCGCGAACAGTTGTGGCCCGGTGACATGGCGCATTGTCATCTATAAAAATCCCATCGTTGTTTGGGTACATGAAGTCCATGAATGGCTGCAAGTGATCTCCAAGTAGCTGAACATAAGCATTTCCAGTCAATGTTCGGTCCAGTCGCACCAGAGGACCAAGTCCATGCCATGAAAAAACAGCCCACACCATTACGGAGCCACCACCAGCTTGAACAGTGCCTTGCTGATAGTTTGGTCCATGGCTTCGTGGGGTCTGCGCCACACTCGAACCCTACCATCAGCTCTTACCAACTGAAATCGTGACTCATCTTACCAGGCCACGGTTTTCCATTCATCTAGGGACCAACCGATATGCCCACGTGCCCACGAGAGTCGCTGCAAGCGATGTCGTTCTGTCAGTTCTAACAGACAGGTCCCTTGTACGTCCCACATTGATTTCTGCGTTTATTTGTCGCAGTGTTGCTTGTCTGTTAGAATTTACGACTCTTTGCAGACGTCGCCGGTCTCGGTCGTTAAGTGCAGGCGGTCGACCACTGCGCTGTCCATGGTGGGATGTTATGCCTGAAATTTCATACTCTCGGCACACTCTTGACACAGTGGATCTGGGAATGTTGAATTCCCTAACGATTTCCGAAATGGCATGACCCATGCGTCTAGCTTCAACTAACATTCCGCGTTCAAAGTCTGTTAATTCCCGTCGTGCGGTCATCATCACGTCAAACCCTCTTCACATGAATAACTTGAACAGAAATGAAAGCCCTGCGAAAGCACTGCGCATTTATACCTGTTCTACGCGATGCTACTGCCATCTGAAAATTTGCATATTGTTATCCCATGACTTTTGTCACTTCAGTGTATAATTAAATGATTTATATATTCATATGAAAAGCGCTGAATATTCAATAATATCTACCATATCTGTGGTAAATGACAACAATCATGCATTTGGGAGTTGGCAAAATAAATAATTCAATTTTCTCTCATCCAAACCACTTGGGGATATATTAGCTGCTCTTCCATTAGATCGGAGTTTCTGTTTCTAACCTGAAGCTGATACATCTTCGTGGCGAAAAGTGAAGCAAAACGGCATCTTCATTTCCTTTATTGAAACAGCATTTCATGCAAATCTTTGCCTCCATTCATTATGGATCAAGATTTTGCTCACGTCTGTCCTAATTGGGAACGCATTATCTTGAGCCATGAAGATGTTTGGAGTTCCCTCTGGGGTATTTGATTGCAATATGACTGCACACAATGGAGGGCTTCATTTGAGATTCTAAAGATCCATTAGCTTTGTCTGGGAACTCCCGAAATAGGCCTTTTCGTATATCTGCAATCGTCTCTGTGTTCATAAAAGCGATTCAAGACAAAGATGAAATTGTTGAGTTTTCGACTATTTAAAAATAAATTAAATATTTTACTTAAAGGCAAAGCGTGCAAATATTTGAGAAAGGTTCAAACAGAAATGGCTGCAAAATTAATTAATTATAATTCATCTTTGGTCCAGATGGTTTTCGTTCGCCTTATAGAAATAAGTCGACTTATTTTTTATAATGAATAGGATTGGGCCTGATGGCCGAGTGGATAGCGCTCTGGTTCTCAGTACCATAGATATAGGGTTCGAATCCAGGCGGTGCCATGGATGTTTGTAGAGGGTCGAAATCCATTTTAAACTGTAGGTTCCGATCTAATATGACTGTACGGCGTAGCCCTGACAGCTCTACCCCATAAATAAAAAAAGGAAAGCATTTCATGTCTCGAAATCTGCCAGTAGGCAGAAGGCCTGGTCTCAACATGGGGTTCTTGCACCATTGAAGAAGAACGTAAAATTACCATATATTCTTAAAGAAATAGCTACCTATTAAAGAAAATCACTTTAAAAACAGAAATTTGGAAAAATTAATTCATTATTCATTAAAATAACAAACACTGCAATGAAATAAAAACACAATATAGTTTTTCATTAAAATGTTATCTATTCTAATTGATGTGTTTGCAGTATAAAATAAACTAAAAAACTTTTGGAGTGTTAGTTCTCAACTATCAGAATAAACATATGCCGACTTTTTAAAATCGATTCTGCAAAAATAATTTGACTCGTACCATAATGATTATGTTTTCGTGTTCTTATTTTAACATACATATTTTTTAAATCTTTTTCGAAAAATTCCTTTTCCATTGTTAAATAATAAAATAAGAAAATAATGCTTGGTAAATATTGTAAGATACAATGTAATTGTGCGACCCTATTTGTAAAACATTTGTTAGGATTAGCTTTTTTTTCTATTCTTTTAACGTCGTCTGTTTAACAATTGCATTGTATTGCATGAAAAAAAAAGTCATTAAATAGGAAGGACGTGGAGTGAATGAATAAAAAAAAAAGCTGCTGTTTAATTCCAGCATTAGACAGATTGAAAATTCATTCTTTTGTTTAAATGCTTCTGTCGTGTTTATTATTCTAAACATGCAAATCGACTTTTTCCCTAACACTGTGCTCATTAAATGACATTCATTATGATCGCCATGCATGGAATTCACAGAACGCCCTGGAGCGGCATATATTTGCATACATAAAACACTCAGAGAAAGATTTATTTTTGGTTTTATTTTATTTCTTTCATTTGCTACAAATTATTTAAAAATCTGTTATTTTCTGCTAACAGTTTAAATGTAACGCACTTTTTATTGCATTTTTCAAAAAAATAAAAATGTGAAATTAGATTTACGTTATTAAATTTTATTATTATGATTAATTTGAGTTACATTATTAAATATACGTTTGAATTTCCGTTTTTTAAATATACGTTTGATTTACGTAATTAAATGTTCGTTTAGGGCCTGATGGCCGAGTGACTAGCGCTTGGGGTCACAGGTTTCGGGTTCGAGTCCCGGCTGTGACATGTAAGTTTGTAGTGTGTTGGAATCCCCTTTAAAGCGCAGGTCCCGTTCTAATAGTACTGCAGATAGTAGAACTGAACGCCCTACCCCGTTAAAAAAAAGAAGAAAACACCTTCTGTCTCGAAATTTGCCAGTAGACAGATGGTCTTGACCCTCTATGGGGCTGTTGCGAAATTGAAAAAAAAAGAACATTTGCTGCCATTCTTAGAACAATAGTTGCAAACGGAAGGAATTTACCTTAAAAACAGAAATTTAGTGAAGAAATTTCATTATTCATTATAATAACAAACATTGTATTAAAATAGAAACACGATATTATTTTTCATGAAAATGTTCAGTATTCTAATTAATATGTTTGCAGAATAAAATGAACTAAAAAAATTTTTGGAGTGTTAGTTCTCAATTATCAGAATAAACATATGCTGACTTTTTAAACTCAATTCTGTAAAAATAATTTGACTCGTACCATAATGAATCTCGTGTTCTTATTTTAACATATATTTTTTTTAAATCTTTTCCGAAATATCCCTTTTCCATTGTTAAATAATAAAATAAAAAAGCACTGCTTTGTAAATATTGTAAGATACAATGTCATTTCGCGACCCTATTTGTAAAACATTTGTTAGGATTAACTTTTTTTTTTTCATTCTTTTTAACGTCGTCTGTTTAACATTTGCATTGTATTGCATAAAAAAAAAAGGTCATTAAATAGGAAGGCCGTGAAGTGAATGAAAAAAAAAAGCTGCTGTTTAATTCCAGCATTAGACAGGTTGAAAATTCATTCTTTTGTTTAAATGCTTCTGTTTCGTGTTTATTATTCTAAACATGCACATTGTGTTCTTCCCCAAGATTGTGCTCATTAAATGACATTCATTATGATCGCCTTGCATGTGATTTACTGTACGCCCAGAAGCGGCATATATATTTACATACATAAAACCGGGAAGATTTATTTTATTATATTTATTTTTTTGATTTGCTACAAATTATTCAAATATCTGTTATTTTCTGTGAAGAAATTGAATTTAACATGCATTTTTTATTGTACTTTTCCAATAAATAAAAATTTGAAATTTGACTAACGTTATTCAATTATTTTATTATTATTAAATTTACATTTGATTTACACTTTTAAATATGCGTTTGATTTACGTTATTAAATTTACATTTGATTTACATTTTTTAAATATACGTTTGATTTACGTTATTAAATGTACGTTTTATTTAGGTTATTAAATTTACATTTGATTTACAGTATTAGAGTATTTTTGAAATATTGTTCATAGTATTAGAGTACATTTGAAGAATTGTTTACAGAGTACATTATGAAATTTACATTTGAAATTGACATAATAATGAACATCCACGTCACCATCCGGACTCGAACCCGAAATCTGTGGTATCGAGTGCCAGAACGCTAGCCACTCGGCTATCAGGCGCCGAGGTCTAATATGACTGTAGAGCGTAGCACTGACTACTCCACTCCGTTAAAAGAAGAAAACACTCTAAATCTGTCTCTAAATCTGCTAGTTGTCAGGTGGCCTTGGCCCATCTTGGAGCTGTTGATCCAATGAAGAAGAACTGATGCTGCCATTCTTAGAAAAACAGCTGCAAACGAAAGAAATTCGCTTAAAAACAGAAATTTAGAAAAAATTATTCATTATAATAACAAACAGTGCATTAAAATAAAAGTACAATATTATTTTTTATGAAAATATTCTCTATTCTAATTAATATGTTTGCAGAATAAAATGAACTAAAACATTTTGGTGTGCTAGTTTTGAATTATCAAAATAAGCATGTGTTGACTTTTTAAAATCGATTCTGCAAAAAATAATTTCACTCAAACCATAATGAATCTCATGTTTTCGTGTTCTTATTTTAACATACATATTTTTTAAATCTTTTTCGAAAAATCCCTTTTCCATTGTTAAATAATAAAATAAAAAAACAATGCTTGGTAAATATTGTGAGATACAATGTCATTTCGCGACCCTATTTGTAAAGCATTTGTTAGGATTAGCTTTTTTTTTTTCATTCTTTTTAACGTCGTCTGTTTAGCATTTGCATTGCATTGTATTGCATGAAAAAAAAAATGTCATTAAATAGGAAGGACGCGAAGCGAATGAAAAAAGAGCTGCTGTTTAATTCCAGAATTAGACAGATTAAAAACGTATTCTTTTGTTTGAACGCTTTTGTTTCGTGTTTATTATTCTAAACATGCAAATCGAGTTTTTCCCCAAGATTGTGCTCATCAAATGACATTCATTGTTATCGCCATGCATGGAATTCACAGAACAGCCAAGACATACATTTGCATACATAAAACAATCCGAGAAGTTTTTTTTATTTTATTTTATTTCTTTGATTTGCGGCAAATAGTTTAAAAATCTGTTATTTTCTGCTAACCATTTGAATGTAACGCATTTTTTATGGCACTTTCCTAATAAATGAAAATATGAAATTTGATTTACGTTAGTAAATTATTATATTATTATTAAATTTTCATTTGATTTACATTATTAAATATACATTTCATTTACGTTATTAAATATATGTTTGAATTTCGTTCTTTAAATATACGTTTGATTTACGTTATTAAATTTATGTTTGATTTACATCATTAAATGTACTTTCGATTTACGTTATTAAATGTACGTTTAGGGCCTGATGGCCGAGTGACTAGCGTTTGGAGTCACAAATTTCTGGTTCGAGTCCCGGCTGTGACATGTAAGTTTGTAGTGGGTCGGAATCCACTTTAAAGCGCAGTTCCCGTTCTAATAGGACTGCAGATAGTAGGGCTGAACACCCCACCCCGTTAAAAAAAAAAAGAAGAAAACACCTTCTGTCTCGAAATCTGCCAGTAGACAGATGGTCTTGGCCCTCCA
This sequence comes from Caerostris darwini, assembly GCA_021605075.1. Lineage (NCBI taxonomy): Eukaryota > Metazoa > Arthropoda > Arachnida > Araneae > Araneidae > Caerostris > Caerostris darwini. The sequence continues at coordinate 44,797 of BPLQ01003268.1, forward strand.
TTTGGCTGTTGCGAAATTTAAAAAAAAAAGAACATTTGCTGCCATTCTTAGAACAATAGCTGCAAACGAAAGAAATTCACCTTAAAAACAGAAATTTAGTGAAGAAATTTCATCATTTATTACAATAACAAACATTGTGTTAAAATAGAAACACAATATTATTTTTCATGGAAATGTTCAGTATTCTAATTAATATGTTTGCAGAATAAAATGAACTAAAAAAATTTTTTGGAGTGTTAGTTCTCAATTATCAGAATAAACTTATGCTGGCTTTTTAAAATCTAATGTGCAAAAAATAATTTGACTTGTACCACAATGAATCTCATGTTTGCGTGTTCTTATTTTAACATATATATTTTTTTTTAAATCTTTTTTGAAAAATCCCCTTTCTACCATTGTTACATAAATAATAATAATAATAAAAAAAAAAGTTGCTCGGTAAATATTGTGAGATACAATGTCATTTCGCGACCCTATTTGTAAAACATTTGTTAGGATTAGCTTTTTTTTCTATTCTTTTAACGTCGTCTGTTTAACATTTGCATTGTATTGCATAAAAAAAAAAAAGTTCATTAAATAGGAAGGACGCGAAGTGAATGAAAAAAAAGCTGCTGTTTAATTCCAGCATTAGACAGATTAAAAATGCATTCGTTTGTTTAAGCGCTTCTGTCGTGCTTATTATTCTAAACATGCAAATCGAGTTCTTCCCCAAGATTGTGCTCATTAAATGACATTCATTATGATCGCCCTGCGTGTGATTTACTGTACCCCCAGAAGCGGCATATATATTTACATACATAAAACCGGGAAGATTTATTTTATTTTATTTATTTCTTTGATTTGCTACAGATTATTTAAATATCTGTTATTTTCTGTGAAGAAATTGAATTTAACACGCACTTTTTATTGTACTTTTCCAATTAATAAAAATTTGAAATTTGATTTACGTTATTAAATTATTTTTATTAAATTTACATTATTAAATGTACAGTTCATTTACGTTATTAAATATTTGTTTGATTTACGTTATTAAATTTACATCTGACTTATTTGATTTTATTAAATGTACATTTGAATTATGTTATTAAACGTACTTTTGATTTACGTTATTAAATATACGTTTGATGTACGATATTAAATGCATCTTTATGTACGTTATAAAATATACGTTTGATGTACATTATTAATTGTATGCTTGATGTACATTATTTAATATACGTTTGATTTAAATTGTTAAATTTATATTATTAAATATATATTTGATTTACATTATTAAATGTTCATTTGATTTACATTATTAAATATACATTTGATTTCGTTATTAAATATATAGTATGTTTGATGTACGTTATTTTTTTGTGTAATTTTAATGTAATTTTGATTCACGTTATTAAATTTACATTTGATTTGCGTCATTAAACACACGTTTGGTTTACGTTATTAAATGCACGTTTGATTGATGGTATTAAATATAAGTTTGATTTACATTATTAGAGTACATTTGAAATATTTTTTATAGTAACGAAGTACATTTGAAATGTTGTTTACAAAGTACGTTATCAAATTTACATTTGAAATGGACATAATAATGTACATTGATCAATCATATTGTCTTTGACGGTGCAGACTGAAATACAATGTGACCAAGTTTCCAGTGTTGACATTCTATATGATGTGAGATTTTAGTGTTTGATGGAAACCCATCTTACGACTTAACAGACTCACCTTTGAAGAAATCTAATTTATAAAGGGCTAAAATAGTTTAGATAATTTAACATTTTCTTGTATTAAATTATGAAAATTCTAGAAATGGCAAACCCTTGTAAAGCATAGTACGTATAGAAATTGTTGCAAAAAGTTGATACAACAGTACAAAAACGAAACTCGGTACAAAAGTACGGAAATAAAAAAAAATTGCTACAAAAATATAGAAACGTGGAAAGAAAAGGCTGAACAAAATTAAAGAAAAAGTGATAAATACAAAATTAAAGATAATGGATACAAAAGTACAAAAATAAAGAAAATCGGTGGAAAATCGGAAAAATTAATGATTAAAAAAATAGAAATGTGGTACAAAAAGTCTGAACAAAAACAAAGAAAAAATGATACGAAAGTACAAAGATAAAGAAAATCGATGCAAAAGTACAAAAATTAAGAAAATTGATACAAAAGTTAAAGGTTTATTCAAGTAAAAGCTGATAGGTAAATTTTTTCAATAAATAAAAATTTTTATTCATAGCAACAGTATTTGTCAAAGCTTCAGAAAAACGCGTCAAATTATCTGCATTTTTATATTTAGCATGTAAAAGTCAGCCCTCTTCATATCTAACCTTCAAATTGTCATTGAAGTAATTGCGAAATAAAAAAAACAGAAAATATTACGAACCTTTTTTAACTGAAAATCGTTTTTTTTAAATTGCGAGAAGCAAAACTTATTGAGTCAAAAAAATTTTCTCTGATGAAGTTATGAAATATTTATTTGAAAGACAGCGTACTTCAAATGATAGAAAGAGTTCGAATTAATTTTTAGTCTTATATTTCAAAAAACCTCTTCTGTAAATCAAGAATAGCGCAAATGTTTTAATTTGAAAAGAGAAATACAAATTTTATTTCATATCCAATTTTTTTTATCTCTAGGTAAATATTTATTAAATTAAGTAAGAAAAATATTTTGATTGTCAAAGATAGCATTAAGATTCTATTTATGATTTCTTAAATTAGATAGTGTTGCATCTTAAATAAAATTATATTTTTGATTATAACACAAATTAAATTCCCAATTACTCGACACTAATTAAATAAACTTTTCAAAAACTGTGACAGTTGCAACGTTCTTGTAAATTTTAAATGTTAAATATTAAAAAAGTTTCTGTTATTTTATTATTAGTTTTATAACGATATGTTTAAAAAAAACATATTTTTAGCTTAATTTATTTTTTATTCATGTATACAGAATAAATTATATTGTGATGATACAAATCTGAACATTTAAATAAATAATGCATATTAAATTATTTTGTGAGATAAAACTGGGGTAAAACAATATTTATTAATTATGTGTCATGGTCGTTTGTTAAAGATGTCTACATTTAACAGTAGGCATCTTTGTCATTATTAGTTTTTCTCATTAAATATTAATTAGTATTTTTCACTTCTTATGATGTACCTGTCATACTTTATGTGACAGAAACTGATAATACAGAGAGAAACTAATTAATATTTATTCAAGAAAAGCTTATTGTTTTTTAAACTAGATTGAGTATTCGCCATTAGTTATTAAACCAGTGTTTCTCAAGATTAATATGTGTCGAGATATAAAAATAAATTTAATTATTATTATTATTTTGTCAGTTTTCCCGTTAAAAGACAGCTTTCATTACAAACAACTAACCTTTCTGGTTGCTTTTTCATTCTTGTATTCACCTAAAAAGTCGCCAAACAGCGATTATGCGCCAAATAATGTTTCCGAGAAAGAAAGATCTTTAACTTACATGGTTGACTACTAGAAGCGTTAGTGTCTATGCGGTTTTCAATGTTAAAAAAAATTTCCATTACAGCCTATGAGACTCTGTAGTAGTACTCTGCGGAGTTAATTATCTAACATTAATTGAAGATGAAGAATTATTAGTTATATCCACTGATCGTGAATTGGGGATTAAGCATAGTGAATTGTCTATTGAAACCTATTGGATTGCTGTAAAAGAAGAATGCGTGTCAATATTTAAAAAAGAAAATTTTACTACAGTTTTAAAACGTCACATTTATGTGAAATAGGGTTTTTCTACCCTCACCACCATGAAGTGTCAAAAGACAGGATATCTTCAATGCATGGACGAGGAAATGGTCTTTCTTTCACGTATATGCCTAAACATTGAAGGAATCGTTAGGACACTTCAGGATCGTGTTTCTCATAAAGACAAGAATATACACACTTAAGGTACGTTTCAGTTGATTTTCACCGAACCGTATTTTTAGATTTCCAACCTATCTTCTCATTAAAGCCGCATTCACACCAAGCGAGGCGTAAGGCGTTAACCAATCACATAACTCAAGAAGCCACGTTTGAGGTTTGTGATTGGTTAACGCTTCACACCTTAGTGGGAGTTCCGCCTGATGGCACTTTAGCGCTCGGTACCACAGGTTTCGGGTTCGAGTCTCGGCGGTGCCATGGATGTGTGAGTGGTTCGGAATCCAATTTAAGCGGTAGGTCCCGGTCTCATAGGACCTTAGAGCGTCACGGAGCTCAATCAGACTTCTCATCCACATAATTCCCAAACTGTATTGGGGCAACTCAGCACTAGGCACAGCGATGTGGTGTGGTGTAGTAGTAGTAGTAGTGGGAATTTGGCTTAGTAATTAGTGAGGTTATTATATTACTTACCTCACCTCAATGTCTTTTGATGAATTACCATTTTAGGATTGGTTTGGTTTGTCGCTCTACTGTCATTTTGTGCACAATTTAGGTTCATTAGAGCGGGACCTACAGTTTAACGTTGATTCCGAACCACTCACAGACATCCAGGCCATCGCCAGGATTCGAACCTGAAGCCTGTGATACCCAAGGCCAGAGTGCTAGCCAATTGGCCAACAGGCCGCCACCATTTTAGGAAGAAAGTATATAGAATGTAAAAGTTAAAACTAAACCTTTTCGTTTTTTCTCAACTTTATTTAAAAGTCTCCGCTTACAACGAAATATTTTAATCAGTAATTTATTTATAAAATTTCAGTTAAATAAAATTATATATGATTACTCTTTATTTTTGAATAGTTTTGAGAATTTATTTATATTATGCATATTATATTAAAAATGAAATTTCGGAAAATTTTATTATTATTGAATTAGGGAGCTTCGTTTTCATATAAGTAAAATTAAATTATTGAAATATATGATAAATATTATTTATATCTTTCATTCTATAAATTGTTTCATTCCATTCTTGTGCAATTCTAAGAAAAAATAATTAAATTTAAACAAATTCCGAAATAGAGTAAAGCTTCCCCAAAAAAACACATACAAAGTGAAATTTGACAATAATGAAATTATTTATTTAAGAATAAAAGGATTTCATCCCTAACTCAATTTTAAATATTAAACAGGCAGAAAATTTTTAGAAGAAAATTTTATAATAATAATAATAATAGAATAATTTTGCTTTAAATTTATATTATTTATATTTTTTTATTTTTTATATTTTATTATTATTTTTTATTTGGTTTGGATTTGAATATTCGATGACAGTGATTAAATTTTTTTGGCTATTAATATGTTGAAGATTGTATGCAATGGAAAGTAAATAACCTGAATTTCCGATTACTTTTTAAAATTAGTAATTAGTAATTGTAAATTAGTGCAATTTGTAATAATATATTTTTTCTAGTGATTAATATATTGGAGCCTGATGGCCGAGTTACTAGCGCTCTAGCGCTCGGTACCGCAGACTTTGTATTCGAATCCCGGTGGTGTCATGGATGTTTGTAGTGGTTCAGAATCCACTTTAAATCGTAGGTCCCGGTCTCATGTGACCGTAGAGCGTCACGGAGCCCAATCAGACTTCTTCTTGCCCACATCATTCCCAAACTGTAAAGGGACAACTCAGCTCTAGACACAGTGATGTGATGTGGCGTAGTAGCAGTTGTAATAGTAGTCATATTAGACCTAGACCTACGGTTTAAAAGGGATTCCGAACCGACAACCTAACCTCTAACTTAGAATTAATTCTACAAATTAGAAATTATTTTTTGCTTCATAACTAAGATGACTGTTTTTTTCCCGACTGCAAACATCCACGGCGCTGGGATTCGAACCCGAAAGTGGCACCGAACGCCAGAAGTTATTTTTATATTAAGATAAAAAAATGTGGGTTCGGAATATTTATACAAAATATTTTTAATTTGCAGTCCACGCTACTTGGTTCATATGTTAACTTTTAATGTGTACAAAACTCACTTTTTCCCGGCTATAAAGTCAAAAACACTGTTTATAAATTGTGTTTATTTATAATCTCTATGTGAGTACTCATTACAGATAAGAAGTTTTTGCTGGAAAAAATAATTCTTTTGTTGAGATATATCTTTATTTATTTTTTCCTATCCGGGAAAAAAGAGGAGGAGCTAAATAGAGATCCTTTCTCACAGCCACCCCTATCGATTTTATCTGCCCCCCAGAACACCATGTGTTCCAAAAATCTGCTGAAATCGTTCAATAAATCACATCCTCCTCCGGAAATTAACTGGAAAAAATAAATTCCCCGGAATGGGTACGCTCCAGATAAACATGAAGAATTTCGGGAAAGCGGAGAGGGGATAAAACGGAACGTATGATTTGTTCTAAATCTCACCCCCGTCTACCCTCATATCGTTTGATGATAGGCAATTGGATGAGGCTTAATAAGCGAGAAATTCTCAGACGATTTTCTTCCTTTTTTTTAAGAGATAAAAAAGGCGCACGAAATGAAATAGCGATACGAATAATAATGGTAAAAAAAAAAAAAAAAAAAAAAAAAAAAAAGAACTGTTCTAAGGAATATAAAAAATAAAAATAAAATGGCTAAATCCTGATCGTTTTAAGATATTTTTTGTTTTATTTTGGTTTTTGTTGAAAGGTACAGATAAAATTGACTTTTGTGCAATACAAAAACTCAAAATAACTCCATTTTTCAGCACTGTAAATTCAAGTAACTAAAATATAAATATATTTAAAACTAAAATATTTTAAACTAAACTAAAATATTAACTAAACTAATTATTTTAAATTAAACTAAAATATTTTAAATTAAACTACAATATTAACTGAACTAAATATTTCATATTAACTAAACTAAATATTTTATATTAACTAAACTAAATATTTTAAACTAAACTAAATATTAACTAAACTAAATATTAAAAACATCTAAAATATTAACAAAAATAACAACAAAATAATTGTAAATTTTGCCGTGACAACTCATTTGTTTTTACTAAATATTAATACTTGCTAAATATTAAAAAAATCTAAAATATTAACTAAAATAATATTTTAAATGTTTACGCTCTATATTTTAGATTAGAATGTTTTGGATAATGCATTGAAATAGGAGCATCCAATTTAAATGTTTTTGTTTGGTTTTGCCATGACGAAATAACCTAATAGTCTGAAGTACTTTTTATTATTCACTTTTATTTAAAAAATACTAATAAGCATTATAAGCGACCATTAATGTTCTACAAATAACAAATTATTTTGCTGTGCAGAAATATTCTACCCAAAATGAAATAAATTAATTTTTTATGATTCTTCCACAATGACGTCATCATGTATTTGTTATGTCTAGTGAAATATTATCTACGTTTTGAAAAAGAAAACGATTTTAAGTTTTGAGAGTTGCAGGTGGCAACTTTAAAATTGTTTTTATTTTTCGAAAAAATGGCGTTGAAGGTTAGGTTAATAAAAAATGTCGTTGACGATGCTTGTGTGAATTTTTATATAATGTACAGTTTTGCAATTTTTTAGAAATTAGAAGTAAAAGAATATTTGTGAGTGTTTGCTTAAAGGATAAATTTAAAATTCTTTTGTTTTTCGAAGCACACAATTTTTCACCTTTGGGTAAGCGAACTATTTTTTCATTATTCTGATCGTAATGTAAGTAAAAAAGTTAAAGTTTAATGATCGTAAATTTTTAAAATAATTCACAATTCTACGATGAATTGTGTTTTAAAGGTAAGCTTTTTAAAAAATGAATTTTGTGTTAAAAATATTTATAAGGGCAACTTTCGAATTGTTATTATTCTGATATTATTAAAACTATTGTCATGATTCGAATGATTCTTTTCGTAAAATATCTCTCTAAAGATGTTTGTGTGAATATAATGAAGCGTACACTTTTGTCATTGTTTAAAAATTATGAGGTTAGAATATTGTTGAGTTTTTACTGAAAAGATAAATTTAAAATTCTTTTGTGTTTCGAACACAATTCTTCGCTTTTTTTGGTAAGCGAACTTTTGAGGATTCTGATTGGAATGCAGAATTTGAATTTTAATGCTGATCTAAATTTTTGAAATATTTGTAAATTTTGTTGTAACTCATTTGTTTTAATACTTCAAAAATTTAAAAAAAAAAAGTTTACTATTTTACAAATAGTTATGTTTTAAAAGTAAACCTTTTAAAAAATGAATTTAGTGATTAAAAAATTTTATAATGGTAATTCTCAAATTGTTATTATTCTTTTTTATTATCCTGATATTATTAAAATTATTGTCATTATTCTTTTTTATTATCCTGATATTATTAAAATTATTGTCATTATTCGAATGATTATTCTGATATTATTAAAATTATTCAGGTTATTCGAATAATTATTATGATATTATCAAAATTATTGCGGTTATTCGAATGATTATTATTCTGATATTATTAAAATTATTGAGATTATTTGAATGATTATTATCCTGATATCATTAAAACTATTGAGATTATTCGAATGATTATTATTCTGATATTATTAAAACTATTGAGATTATTCGAATGATTATTATTCTGATATTAAAAATATCGACCTTATTCTAACTATTAATATTCTGATATTATTAAAACTATCGACATTATTCGAATGATTATTTTCGTAAAGGATCTCTCTGAGGATAATTGTGTGAATATAATAAAATGTGCAGTTTTGTTAATTTTTTTATAGAAATTATGAATTTTTGAGTTTTTGCTTGAATAATGAATTTAAAATTCTTTTGTGTTTCGAAGTACACATTTTTTCATAATTAGTTAAGAGAACTATTTTTTCAGTATTCTGATAGTAAGGGAAATAAAAAAGTTAAATTTTAATAATGATTTAAATTTTTGAAATAATTGTAAATTTTTCTGTGAATACTCGTTTGCTTTCACGTGGCAAAAAGTTTTAAAAGAATTTACCCTTCTACAAATAATTTTTTTTTTAAAGTAAACATTTAAAAAAAATGAATTTAGTGATTAAAAAAATATTTATAATGGCAACTTTCGAATTGTTGTTGTTCGAACTGTTATTATTCTGATATTATTAAAACTACTTTTATTATTCGAATGATTATTTTCGTAAAAAATGGCGCTGATGTTGGTTTAAGGCTTTGCTAAGGTGAATATAATAAAATGTAAAGTTTCGCCATTTTTTAGAAATAATGAGTATAAAATGTTTTTGTGTTTTTGCTTAAAGAATAAATTTAAAATTCGTTTATGTTTCGAAGTTAACAATTCTTCATTTTAAGCGAGCTTTTTGAGTATTCTGATTCGAGATAGAAATGAAAAAGTTAAATTTTAATGATGTAAGTAATTTTAAATTTTCTTGGACAACTTATTTGTTTTCATACGGCAGAAATTTAAGAAAAGAATTTACCAATCTACTAAGAATTATGTTTTTAAAGTAAAGCTTAAAAAATGATTTCAGTGATTAAAAAAATATTTGTAATGACAACTTTCGAATTGTTATTATTCTGATGTTATTAAAACTATTGCCATTATTCGAATGATTCTTTTCGTAAAATATCTCTCTGATGATGCTTGCGTGAATATAATAAAATGTACCTTTTTGCCATTTTTTTTTTTTTTTTTTTTTTTTTATAGAAATTAGAAGTTTAGAATGTTTTTAAGTTTTTGCTTAAAGAATAAATTTAAAATTCGTTTATATTTCGAAGTAAACAATTTTTCACATTTGGGTAAAAGAACTTTTGAGTATTCAGATCACAATAGAAATGAAAAAGTTAAATTTTAATGGTGATCTATATTTTTGAAATAATTGTTAAATTTTGTTGAGACAAGTCATTTTGCTTTCAAATTCTCATTTGCCGTTGAGACAACTCATTTGCTGCAAAAATTAAAAAAAAAAAAAGAATTTACCATTCTACAAATAATTATGTTTTAAAAGTAAACCTTTAAAAAATGAATTTAGCGATTAAAAAAATATTTATAATGGTTTAAAAAACCACAGCTTTAACAAAAAATATTTAAAAACATTTTTTACTCCAATAAATATGTTTCGTAAAAGAACTTTAATATTTAAGAAAATATATCATCAAAAAGAAAAAAATACACCTTATATAGGGCATTTTCGAAAAAAGAAAAAATACAGCCCTTAATTGATAATTAAATAGGATTAAGTTTATATTAAAGCTAAGAAAAACAATTTTTGAATACTTAACAGTTCTAATTCCCTTTTCTAAACTTTTTTTTTTGTAAGGAAAAAATGTTTAAGGAATATTTTTAATTTCACAGCTTTATCCCATGTAAGTACACAAACGTATACAAACATAAACGGCATTTTTATTTAAATTAATAAATGTGGATTTTTTTTTTTTTTTTTTTTTGTTGAAAAACTGTTTAATATTTAACTTGTACATTGTTTAATGTTTATTTTGAAAGAAAAAAAAGCTGCAGATGTAGAGAAAAAAAAATTCAATTATCCGTTAATTTGTTTCAAAAAAATTATTTAAAGAGGCTTAGTTTTTGCATTATTATTAAAAATATGTTTCGTGTGTAGTTTTACGTTAAAAAAATTACAGTTTTTTGACGAAAATTTATTCGAAATTTTTTTAAAAAAGATCGTTATGTACTTTAAATTTCAACTATAAATTATGAAAATTAAAATATCATTTAAATTTGCACATATATTTGGGAACTTAGCATTGCTGATTTATGTGCATTTCTAATATTAATTAACATAAAAAAAGATTTACTAAAAAATTTTTTTTAATGTTTACTTCATAAAAAAATGCATTAATTATATGCAAAGTAAAGCTATATATTATTTCTAAGTTGTGTACAATATTAAACATTACCGGGGCCTGATAGCTGAGTGGCTAGCTCTGTCGCTCAGTACCACCTATGTTTCGGGTTCGAGTCTCGGCGTTGCCATGGACGTTTGGAATGGTTTGGAATTCATTTTAAACCGCAGGTTCTGGTCTCATAGGATCGTAGAGCGTTGCGGGGATAGTGTGACTCGCGTTCGTCGCCTATCTTCAAGCTACACGTGCCCCTCTGGGTAGTGCTAAATGAGTCACAGCGGCGCAGCCTTCTTATGGCATAAAGATGAACTGTCTCTGTATTTTCAACTACATTAGAACAACATTAAACATTACCATTCAATAAATATTTTTTTAAATATATTTGAAAATCTAACAAGGAAGAAAAATTTTTGATACTGCTGTTTTCAAATACCGAAAGCTTTGCCTAAAAAGCATTCTGTAGATTAAGTTTCTTATAATACTGAACTCAGAAGCTGGCTCTATCCCTTTTGAATAAACCCCTTCAAGGATTGATTAAGGGGAGTTGGTACTACCGTTCCATTCTCCTTGAACCAATGGGCGGCTTGATGGTGCTCTGGCCTTTGGTACTACAGACTTCAGGTTCGAATCCTGGTGGTGGCATTGATGTTTGTGTGGTGTTCGGAATCCACATTAAAGTATAGGTACCGGTCTAATTAGATTAACGTATTCAAAAAAGAGACAAACTTCAAGCTAAAGGAAGAAATATATGGCCTACAGATTTATCGTGCCCATCTCAATCGTAATCACTTTTTTTAACTTTAGATTCGTTTATCGGGTTTAGAATCGCAGTTTCCCGACTCGTGACGCAGTGCAAATGAGCGTCGCTGGAGAGCATTAGGGTTGAGGTTCCATCCTCCGGTGGCTTTTAGTAGACACTGTTTTAAATAACGGTGAGATTCGATGGCATTTTTTTCACTGCTTCTTGGAACGTCCATTTCCGGTTCCATTTTATTTACGTGCAATTTTCAGAAAACCTGGTTTTTGGTCAAAGTATATGCAATAATATAATATATTATTATATATAAATATTTACAATAATTCGTCAAATTCGTGCAGTCTGCTGTTGCAATTTATATGGACGAGAGCTCTAAAATATACAAGTCACCTTATTTAACAAAAGTGATTAATTAAGATTAATTTTATTGTACTTTGACTTAGTAACATGAATGGTTATTTAGGGTGGGGGGAGGTGTTCTGACGCCAGCCAGTCGGGAGCCTTATCTCCTGACCACTCAACCTTCCAATTGGCTAGTGTTCCACAACGCAATATTTTAATAACCGACGGAAACCGTAGAGTAATAATAAAATAAAGATCGTCCTACTATTTCGTAAGAAGAGGCGAGTTGAGGCGAACATCTCCGCTCTTTTCGTACAGAGTTGGCGCTTCATCGCGTTTTCCCTTATATGCATTATTTATTTTTTAAAAATTAATTTAATTTAAACCATTTTCAAGAATTAAATATTATGTCAATTGAAATTCAAAGGGACAAAAAGAAATAATAAAGGTTAAATTTTAGCGCATTTCATACCAATTTTGAATGTATATAATCTTTCTAAATTAAATCTAAATATATAAAAATTACTATATTTATTAATCTACATATACCTACAAATCAATAATGTGCAATTACATGCAGACACAAAATAAGGACATAAGGACACAAAATACATTTGATGAATTAAACAAATTAATACTTGATATTAATCACCGTTTTCCTTAATATGTGTAAAACTAATTTTATTCAATTCCTTCTATTAGCTGACCCTCTCCCTATATATATCTTGTCCAAATTTTCAATCTTTCATAAAATCCTTTTTATTCATTCACTTAAGTTCAAGTACATTTTTTTTAACTTGTAGTGGATGACACTTGAAGTTAATGCAGTTTTTGCAAATATTAATTCAGAAATTAAATTGAATTAATATTAGGGTTTTTTTTAGATTTAAGTTGCATATGTCTGCCAATAGATGGCGCCAGATAAACTTAAAAAAAATGAATGAAAATTATTCTGCAATATAGGGGTAAAAAAGTAGGAATTGACTTAAGAATTTTTTTTTTTATATTACTTGTTTATTGATAGAATCATCATCATCATCAGTGACACAACAGCCCCTAGATAGGATATGTTTCCTTTTTACGGGATAGGGTTGTCAGTCCAACGCTCTACAATCGTATTAGACGAGGTCCTAAGGTTTAAAGTGGATTCCCTACAAGCACCGCTGGAATTCTAATATTCTTTTTTCTATTTCCGAAACGTGTGGCAATGAGCGCCAGGGCGCTAACCACTCGACCATTCAGGCCCCAGATTGACAGTATACCATATGCAATGCTAATAGAATCAAAGCTGCAACCTCTTCCCCGCTACACGAAAATATATAAAGATGCTCTTAATTTAATTTTCCTTGCTCCCAACCAAAGCACTCGCTGTTCTTTTCCCGCGGAAGGTTGCTTCTTGTTTCTAACAAACCGCGGCCACCAGCAGAATTATAGTTGATGGATGCTCCTATTAATCTTCGTATTTTTACGGAGCCCTTTTCTGGCTTGCGTTAATAGCTTTTACTGATTCTTGTATCGCGCAGGCTGCTAAGGTTGGAATTTTTTTTCCTATGTTGCAGTCTTTAGCGGTTGTATGGTTAGGGAATCTCGGATACAGTCAGTTTTTTTTCTTACCATCACAAGATGTTTTTAACAATTCTTTATTTATAATGCTGATGATAAATCTATTACGCTCGTGAGAAGCAAAATGTTATTTTTAAATATTTAGTTTATTGGAGTATTAATGCGATATATTTTGGCAGTGAACTGAAAATGAAATATATTATAAGATTTCTTATATTATAATTTCTATTTAAAAGGCCTTGTTTTATTCTTAAATAATCCACCACGTTCAAATCATGATTTTCGTATTAAAAAAAATATAATTATTAATTAAAAATAAATATAAATAAAATTAAATTTTAAAATTATATACGAGTTAAGGCGAAAAGTTCTCGGCCTGATACAGAGATGGCGCTCCAACCTGGAAAAATTTAGGTGTCCTGCCTGGATGCACGTGTCATTAGTTCGTATGACAAGCTTCAACTTGTTCTCTCAATTAGTTTGTTTACACGAATTTTTGCATTAGACGTCTTGCATGCTTTTCGTTAAAATGGATAAACTTGAATATCGTGCGATTATAAAATTCTTCGTTTTGGATGGATTAACGCCTAAGGAAATTCATCCCAAGTTGACAAAAGTTTACTGGGACTCTGGACCTTCCGTGTCAACCGCTAAAAAGTGGACAGCTGAATTATACGGCATGGTTTTAGGCAACGTATTTGGCATGGGTTGCACATGAAACCAACTGCAGTGATCAGTACGCTTGATTGTTTCGGTTTTTTGACGGAAAAAAATGACTTCCAAGTCCTTCAACAGTTGTGACACTGTGAGTGGAAAGCCCATCCACCACGGCAAGGTCATACCCAATTGGATGGGAAAAATCGGTAGAATTTTTTTTTGATGCCGTACCGTTTCCCCCTTCTTCAAGTATCTTCAGTTCAAATATGAACACATTGTGACGAGTATTTCTTTTTTTTTTTTACAGCATTTTGAAAGTGGGACTTAAACAGGGTGATTATAATTAATGTACGTCGAGAGAAAACTCGTTCAATGGCAAAATAAAAATAATGTTTAAGGCTTCGATACACATTTTTTTTTCTCCATTTTAAAAAGCAGGTTAAGAAATTTTACAAAATTAACTTTTCTCATTTAAGAGAGCGTCGAGTCTTGTACTAAGATCAAAAATTCAGATCGACCTGCATTATGCGACATTGTTTGCAAATGGAAAAATTTGCATGGCGTTCATGTCTTTAAGAAAACGAGTATTAAAGACTTAATGATGCGTGGTGAAAGTTAAACAACCGTGTCTGATGAGTTGGGACTTGGGTGATCCAATTGAACCCAGGCCAACTTTTAGATGAAGTGGCTTTCCTTTTATTGTTTTATTTGGATTTTTTTAATGTTTTTTTACTGAGCTGTAATTAGTTCATATTTTTATTATGCTTAAGCGTTATTTTATTTTATTTAAGTCTTCTTTTCTGTCTCGTAAAAATGCCCGACTATTTATACATTTAGATGGTAGATTAGTGCCAGAATAATAAAAAGAAAAGTTTATTGGTAACTTTTATCACAGAAAAAAAAGAAATAATAATAATACTAAAATTGCAATCAATTGTGACAGATATATAAGTTACTCATAAAATTTAGAATTTAATGTAATAACCATACGTATCACAGCAAACTTAAGAAAATAATTAAAAAAAAACAAAGAAAAATATAAAATTTCAAACGGTTTTTTTTCCTTGAAAAATCTCGTTTTCACTTTGGAATAAAATTATCTTTGCTTTCACCAGACAATCTTTTAAAACAATTTTACGTTGTTTAGTTACATAATTGTTAGCTCGTGAAAGAAATTTAGTTAAATATTATGTAAAAAATAGCTCATGAAATAAAAAATTTTGCACCTGAAATTTAAAATATGATGTATAAGAAAAGCTCTTGAAGGAAATTTCAATAAATCAGTAAGAATAACTCGCGAAAAAAAATAATAATAAACCAATAAGTAACTTTGAAAGTGGTCCAGAAATCTGATCAAGAACATGAAATATTAATAAGGAGACGAAAACCCCTCTACCCAAAACAATACCCAAAATTTTAGTGTTAATATGTAATATATATATGATAAAGCAGAATTGTTCTTCTTAAAAAAATATTTTTCTATATTACTTTATTTAAAAACAAAAAACCTACTAAAGTTACTGAATTTTATATGGCTTAAAATCTAAATCATTTCAAGAAAATCTAATTGTTTGAATGGAAAAACTTTCTTTAGACCATATTTAAAAATAAAATTATCCCAACTGTAAATAAAACGACCGCATATTTAAGAAAGAAAGGACATCCTCAACAATAACAACAAAACCATTTTATATCCATTCTAAAAAAAATAAATAAATAAAATTACAGAATTTGCGAAGTGATCCATCATGGTATAAAAAGTTTCGAAAAATGTGGTCTAGAAATAAGCAATTATACCAGAATTTTAATCTTCAATATCTTTTTGTCATCACCAACTGCCAATGAGACGGCCGCATATTCAGCCAAGAAACGACTTCCACCGTGACGTCAACAACAAAACAGAAAAAAACGGCGAAAATAAAGCGAGGAATAAATCACCGAGTCCTCCTTTGTCGAAACACAAAAACCCTCTAACGATCCCTGCATTCGGAGAGCAGGAATGAATGCGCCCCAATTTGTTTTGCCCCTCCTTTGTTTATGTCCCTCTCGTTCGCTTCCCAGAGTGGGATCTGCTGCGGAGGAATCCTCATTTGCCTTCTCGTGGTCAGCGCCCGCGAAAAATCTGCTTTTTTTTTTATTTCTTTATTTTCATTTTTTTCTGGTTCTGTTACACCAGGACGTATATTCTTTTGAGTAAATGGGTCGGACTGGAATGATTTCGATAATAAATTAAAGGAATCGATTCGGTATTTCATGTCGTCCTGAATATAAATGTAGCCCGTGGGTTTTATTGATTTCTTTATTTTATTTATATGACTTTATTTATATTATTCTTTATTTTATTTAGTTATATCTTATCAGTTTGAACAACACATTTGTTCAACGCGCATCAAATCTTTCCTTTTTATTGTAGAAGAGATTTAATGTCATGTTAAGAATGTGGTCAAACGGTATTTCTTTGAAATACTGTTTCTATAATATTTCTGTTTGAGTTTTAAAAGGCTGACTCGTTATTAATAACTTGTTCCAAAATTCTTAAAATTTTTTTTTTGTTAACGTTATATTTAAATTAGCGCGGGATTTATAATGTCTACTGTCTTAGTGTAAAAAAATTAACTGTCAAGCCAATAGGGTCCAGTGATATTTATATATCTTTAATATTTATGTTCTTTTTTCTTCCATTCCGTTTCTCAGAGGACATACAAAGGTGCATACAAATCGAATATTACATAGAATGTGCATTCATATTACATTAAAATAGGGCGTTTTATGTACATATGCTTATACTACTAACTAAACTAATGACCATGAAACTAATTGTACTAATATATGCATACTATAGCTAAGCCTATTGTACTACTATATCCCACTATGGCTAAACCAATTGTACTAATATATGAAGTCTTTAGTACTAGTATATGCGTACTACAACTAAACCAATTGTACTAGTATATGCGTACTACAACTAAACCAATTGTACTAGTATATGCGTACTACAATTAAACCAATTGTACTAGTATATGCGTACTACAGCTAAACCAATTGTACTAGTATATGCGTACTACAGATAAACCAATTGTACTAGTATAAGCATATTATAGCTAAGGCAAATGTACTGGTATATACAGCCAATTGGTCTAATACACATAATACAGCTATCCAGTGATTCTGAAAAAAAAATTATATCAATTCTAAAAAAAGTAAAATTAATATTACAGATTTCGTGATTCCATCCATCATCATATAAAAAGTTTATGCGCAATTACCAGGAATTTTGATCTTCACTATCTTTTTTTCCATCCCGAACTGCCAATGACATAACATAGGTGCAGCCCTTATGACGAAGATCCCGGTCTATTTGCCAGCTGCATTAGAAGGGGAAAAAAAAAAAAAAACTGCCAATGAAACGGCCGCATATTCAGCAAGAAACGACTTCCGCGACGTCAACAACAAAACAAAAAAAAACAGGGAAAAACAAAGCAAAGAAATAAATCACAGAGTCCTCCTTTGTAGAAGCACAAAAACTCTCTAACAACCACTGCATTCGGGGAGCAGGAATGAATGCCTCCCCGCCCCCGATTTGTTTGTGCCCTCCTTTGTTTATGTCTCTCTCGTTCGCTTTCCACAATGGGCTCTTCTGCGGAGGAATCCTCATTTGCTTCTCGTGGTCAGCGCCTGCGAAAAATCTGCTTTTTCTTTTACTTCTTCAATTTTTTATTGTTCTGTTACACCAGGCCGTATATTCTTTCGAGTAAATGGGTCGAACTGGAATGATTTTGATAATAAATTAAGGGAATCGATTCGGTATTTCATGTCATGAATGTTGTTCTGAATGTAAATGTAGCTCGTGGGTTTTATTGATTCTTTTATTTTATTTATATGACCATCTTATCAGTTTGAACACTCATTTGTTCCACGCGCATCCATTTTTATTGTAGAAGAGATTTGATGTTATGTTAAGAATGTAGTCAAACGTTATTTCTTTGAATTACTACTTCTATGTATTTCTTTGATTTACTAGTTCTATATTCTATAATATTTCTATTTGATTTTAAAAGGATGACTCGTTATTAATAAGTTATTCCAAAACTCTTCAAATAATTTATGAACATAATATTTAAATTAGCGCATAATTTAAAATGTCTACAGTTTTAGTATAAAAAAAAGTAACTATCAACCAATTAGGATCCAGTGATAGTTATATATATTTAATATTTATGTACTGTTTTCTTCCATTCCGTTTTTTGATAGGAAATACAAAGGTGCATACAAATCGAACATTACATAGGATGGGCATTCATATTACATTAAAATAGGACATCCTATGTACGTTAAATGTACATATGCTGGTACTACTAACTAAACTGAGCATGAAACTAATTGTACTTATATATGTATACTATAGCTAATTGTACTAGTACTAGTATAAGCACACTATGGTTAACTCAATTGTACTAGTGTAAGCAGTATTTAGTACTTGTATATGCATACTACAACTAAACCAATTGAACTAGTATATGCGTACAACAACTAAACCAATTGTACTAATGTATTCAACTAAAGCAATTGTACTAGTATATGCATACAACAACTAAGCCAATTGTACAGTATGTGCATACTACTAAAACAATTCAACTAGTTTGTACTTATTATTGCTAAACTAATTATACTAGCATAGGCATACTATAGCTAAGACAAATGTACTAGTATACAGACTATAGCTAAGCCACTTGGACTAATATGCATAATACAGCTATCCACTGATTCTCGAAAAAAAATTATATCAATCCAAAAAAAAAAAAAAAGATGAAAAAAATTACAGAAATTGCCAAGTGATACATCATCGTATAAAAAATTTGGAAGAATCTGCTCTAGAAATACGCAATTACCAGAAATTTTAATCTTCAATGTCTTTTGTCATCACCAACTACCAATGAAACGGCCGCATATTCAGCAAGAAACGACTTTCGCCGCGACGACATCAACAACAAAGCAGAAAACGGAAAAAACAAAGCAAGGGAATAAATCACCGGGTCGAAACACAAAAAAACCCTCTAACGATCCCTGCATTCGAGGGAGCAGAAATGAATGGCCCCCAATTTGTTTGTGCCCTCCTTTTGTTTATGTCTCTCTCGTTCGCTTTCCACAATGGGCTCCTTTGCTGAAGGAATCCTCATTTGCCTTCTCCTGGTCAGCGCCCGCGAAAAATGTGCTTTTTTCTTCCATTTTTTTCTGGTTTTGTTACACCAGGCCGTATATTCTTTTGAGTAAATGGGTAGGACTGGAATGATTTCGATAATAAATTAAAGGAATCGATTCGGTATCTTATGTCGTCCTGAATACAAATGCAGCTCGTGGGTTATATTGATTCTTTATTTTATTTATATGACCATCTTATCGGTTTGAAGAGTCATTTGTTCAACGCGCACCAAATCTTTCATTTTTTTTCTTTTTATTGTATGAGAGATTTGATGTTATGTTAAGAATGTAGTCAAACGCTATTTCTGTGAAATACTATTTCTATAATATTTCTATTTGAATTTTTGAAATGATAACTCGTTATTAATAATTTATTCCAAAATTCTTTAAAAAAATTTATTAACATAATACTTAAATTGATGCATGATTTAAAATCTATACATTTTTAATATAAAAATTAGCTGTCATAAAAATATCACAGGGCTATATTTAGTTATCTTTTATATTTATGTACATTTTTCTTCCATTTCGTTTCTGAGAGGATACACAAAGGTGCACACAAATCGAATATTACGTAGGATGGGCATTCATATTACATTAAAATAAGGCATCCTATGTGCGTTTTATGTACATATGCTTGTATTACTAACTAAACAATGACCATGAAACTAATTGTACTAGTATGTTCCCACTAAGGCTAAGCCAATTGTACTAGTATATGCATACTAAAACTAAACCAATTTTACTAATATGTGAATACTACTAAACCAACTGAACTAGTACGTGCATACTATTGGTAAGCTAATTTTACAAGTATAGACATACTATAGCCAAGACAAATGTACTAGTATAGGCAGACTATATCTAAGCCAATTGGACTAATATGCATAATACATCTACCCAGTGATACGGAAAAAAAATTATATCAATTCCAAAAAAATTAAAATTACAGAATTTGCGAAGTGATCCATCATCGTATAAAAAATTTGGGAAAATCTTCTCTAGAAATACGCAATTATCAGAAATTTTAATCTTCAATAAAAAGATTAAAGAATTTTTTTGTCATCCTGAACTGCAAATGAAACGGCCGCATATTCAGCAAGAAACGACTTCCGCGAAAGCATCAACAACAAAACAGAAAAACGGAAAAACTAAAGCAAAGGAATAAATCACGGAGTCCTCCTTTGTACTAGAAACACAAAAACCCTCTAACGATCCCTGCATTCGAGGGAGCAAGAATGAATGTCTCCCCAATTTGTTTTTGCCCCTCCTTTGTTTATGTCTCTCTCGTTCACTTTCCACAGTGGGCTCTTTCCTGCGCAAGGAATCCTTATTTGCCTTCTCCTGGTCAGCACCCGCGACAAATTTTGCTTTTTTTTCTTTTACTTCTTCTGTTTTTTGTTCTATTACACCAGGCCCTATATTCTTTTGAGTAAATGGGTCGGACTGGAATGAATCTGATAATAAATTAAAGGAATCGATTCGGTATTTCATGTCGTCCTGAATACAAATGTAGCTCGTGGGTTTTATTGATTCTTTTATTTTATTTATATGACCATCTTATCGGTTTGAACAACTCATTTGTTCAACGCGCACCAAATCTTTCATTTTTCTTTTTATCGTAGAAGAGGTTTGATGTCAAGTGATGATGATGGTCAAACGGTATTTCTTTGAAATACTGTTTCTATATTCTATGATATTTCTATTTGAGTTTTACTCGTTATTAATAATTTATTTAAAAATTCTTCAAAAATTTGTTATTAACATAATAATTAAATTAGCGCTTGATTTAAAATGTCTTCAGTTTTAGTATAAAAAAATTAACTGTCAACCCAATAGGATCCAGTGATATTCACATATCTTTAATATTTGTGTACTGTTTTCTTCCATTCCGTTTCTGAGAGGGCATACAAAGGTGCATACAAATCGAATGTTGCATAAGATGGGCATTCATGTTACATTAAAATAAGGCATCCTATGTGCGTTATATGTACCCATGCTTGTACTACTAATTAAACTAGTGACCATAAAACTAATTGTTCTAGTATATGCTTACTATAGCAATGCCAATTGTACTAGTATAGGCATACTACAACTAAACCAATTGTACTAGAATGTGCGTACTATAATTAAAACAATTGTACTAGTATGTGCATACTATATCTAAGACAAATGTACTAGTATATGCAGACTATAGCTATGCCAATGGACTAATATGCATAATACAGCTATCCAGTGATTCTGAAAAAAAAATTATTTAAAAAAAAAAATAATAATAATAATTAAAATTATAAAATTTGCGAAGTGATCCATCATCGTATAAAAAGTTTGGATAAAATCTGTTCTAGAAATTTTAATCTTCAATATCTTTTTTGTCACAACCAACTGCAAATGAGATGGCCGCATATTCAGCGAGAAACGACTTCCGCCGCGACATCAACAACAAAACAAAAAAACAAAGGCCAGGAATAAATCACCGTGTCCCTCCTTTGTCGAAACACAAAAACTCTCTAACGATCCCTGCATTCGAGGGAGCAAGAATAAATGTCTCCCCAATTTGTTTTGCCCCTCCTTTGTTTATGTCTCTCTCGTTTCCTTTCCACAGTGGGCTCTTTCCTGCGGAGGAATCTTCATTTGCTTCTGTCGTGGTCAGCACCCGCGAAATATTTGCTTTTTTTTCTTTTTCTTTCTTTCCATTTTTTGTTCTGTTACACCAGGACATATATTCTTTTGAGTAAATGGGAATGGTTTCGATAATAAATTAAAGGAATCGATTCGGTATTTCATGTCTCCTGAATATAAATGTAGCTGGTGGGTTTTATTGATTCTTTTATTTTATTTATAAGACCATCTTATCAGTTTGAACATTCATTTGTTCAACGCGCATCAAACCTTTCTTTTTATTGTAGAAGAGATTTGATGTTATGCTAAGAATGTAGTCAAATGTTATTGCTTTGGAATACTACTTCTATATCCTATAATATTTCTCTTTGAGTTTTAAAAGGATGACTCGTTATTAATAATTTATTTCAAAATTCTTCAAAACAATTTAATTAGTATAATATTTAAATTAGCGCATGATTTAAAATGTCTGCAATTGCAATATAAAAAAATTAACTGTCGACCCAATAGGGTCCAGCGATATTTATATTTTTTTAATATTTATGTTCTGTTTTGCTATTAATTGAACAATGTTCACTTTTGAAGTTTAAAAGAGAACATTCATATGTTTAAAATGATAATAAATGGAGCAGACGGATCCCAAGGAACCGTGTGCTCCATTTATTGAATTTTCAATGGCACTTTTTTTCTTCTATTGACAATTGCTGATAGCACATGCAGTGATGCCATACAAATCGTATATTACATAGGATAGACATCCATATTACTTTAAATTAGGACATCCTATGTACATTATATGTACATAAGAGACTAATTATACTAGCATATGCATACTATAGCTAAGTCAGTTGGATGCAGCTAAGAATGCATGCAACATATGAATATACTAGTACAATTCTATGCATGCAGCTAAGAATTGTACTAGTATATTCATATGCTGCTAAGCTAATTTTACTAGTATATGCAGAAGCTAATTGTATAATTGAACCTAATTTTCTTAATATATATTTATTATTGATGTAATGACGCATTTTTAAACCCATACATAATCAGGCATGAAAAATTAAAAATATATTTCCTTTTTCATAAATATTAAATTGGGTTTTAAAATTTTTATTTCATAAATATTTAAATATGATTATTTTATAATATGAATTGTGTTAAGAGTTTTTCTTTCTTTTTATTAAAATATTCAAAAAGTTTTCAATATAACTTTTAGAAATAAGGTACTTCGATTCATTTTTTAGAGGTAAATAATATATATTATGTATAATTTAAGCATTTTAATATTCAAGACAAGACGATAATAAAATGTACTTTTCCAATCATAACAGTATTAGATTTCTGTTTTTAGTAGCATAACACTTCAAAATTAAATGTTAAGAATAAAAAGTTTAACCTTAAGTTTAAAAAAATATTTCCCTTTTTCATATAACAGCTTTCCCAATCATTGTAAAGCTTCCTTAAACACAAAAGTGACTTAAATCTTTTTTTTTTCCCCGCTTTTAAATTAAAACCAATTGCCAAGTAGCTTCTATTCAAACCCTTAATCATTGTCGTACTTCTACTTGATTAGACAGCAGGCAATTTTGTTGCTACATGACAGGTCCCCTAACAATGACGCACATGCCGGGAAAAAAATCCAGCCAATTAAACGCCAGGAGCCGGAGCGTCCCCTAACGAATGCGTTCAATAAGACTCAGCGTGACGAACGTGCTATGCCGGAATGCAACCACTTAGGCGGCCGACTGTGTGTTGTTTTTCTTGTAGGAAGATGCTTTTTTATTTTATTTTTCCGCCGGCATTCTTTCCTAATAGCAGTTTTGATGTAATAAAAGGGAAATGAAGACTGTTTAACAGCAATTGCTTTGTTTGAGCAAACATTCTTGCAGCGCTCTTGACTAAATATGTTGGTTATAAAACTCGACTGGGTTCGTTTCTACGTGTAATGAAATTAAGAAGAATACAGTTGTTGTTTTTTTGTACTTTTGTGTATTGGTTTTTATTACTCTCACGAAATACGAAGCAAAAAAATGAAGGAAGAACTCATTTACAAAATTTGCTTTTGCGTTAAATATAAGAAATTTTGTAACAAAATTATGAAATCTTGATTAGGAAATTATGGAATATTGAAATATAAAACTCAATTTATATATAACGTTTGCATATAAAGAATGTAAAAATCCATTTTTTCATGATGCTTTATCACTAAAAAATATTTGATATAAATGAATTATTATAAGTTACAATGATAATTATAAATGAATCATAAGTTATAATGATTATAGGTTACAATGATATTATTACTGTAAACTTTGGGGGAGTAATGAATTCCTCGTCGCTGTCATAATCGCTGTCACTCCTCCGAAACCAAATTCAATATTTTTAGAATTTCATCAGCTGTTAGAGACTTATTAAAGTAAATTTTTTTTTTTTGAGAAGCTTAAAAGCCCTGCAGAACTACCATGGTACAAGGTATAACGGAGCAAGATTTTTTTTAATAACAAATAAAGCTAAATTTGAAACAAAATACCTTTACTTCTAACCTTAACTGCATGTCAATACCAGTAGGCACACCTAACATATACTGCATATTGAAGCGGAAAAAATGTTGAGGTCTTTCCACGTAAATCCGTGACTGCCCACACACATTACTCGTTGGGGCGTGATTGGCTTAGTGATTTGAAAAATTATTATAACATTTATAAATGTTGTCGTATGGCAAAAGAAAATGTTTTCCAGAAATTCAATTTCAATGCATGAATTTAGTTTCCAATAGCTAGTGATGAACCAGCTTGCATCTTCATCTTTTAGTTCAATGCATATTATAACACCATTAAAAACATAGTTGAAATTTCATTAGATTTAATAGATTAGATTCATTAGATTTAATAATTTTTTTTAGATTTAATTAGATCAGAAAATTATTATAACATTTATGACTGTTATGTTATGGTAAAAAATACAGTTCTTTAGTGGTTTGGTTTGTCGCTCTACTGTCCTTTTGTGCACATTTTAGGCTAATTACACCGTTACCTACAGCTTAACGTGGATTCCGAACCCCTCACAAACATCATGCCACGCTAGGATTCGAATTGGAAGCCAGTGGTACCAAAGACCAGAGTGGCCAATCAATGCCATCAGGCCGCACAGTTCTTCAGATATTCAATTTCAATATGAGAATTCCGTATCCTAATAGCTCGGGATGAACCAGCTTGTGTCTTCACTTCTAACGACTCTAGAAACAAACTGAAAACTATTTTCTAAAGCTTTGAAATAAAACAGAAAAAAATTATTAGGAAAATTGTGATTTGAAATTGATCGATTACCTTAAAATAAACTTATATTTTTATATTTTTGTAGTCTGAGTCGAGTCAGTTAAGTAATAAAGTCAGACATCCAAACTCCTGAATTTGAATGCAATCCTTCACGGTGATCGATGCTGCATGCAAACGAAACCCTGCATAAACATGGCATTTATCCGTAACTAATAACTCAATGGCATTCATGCCGTTGTATGTTTATAGAGTATTCGGTGGTTTAAGTGCGGATGTTTAATTCAGCGGGTGCATTTGCCGTCGAATCAATCCGAATCTGCATGTTTGGACACGCAACCTCTCCAGACAAGTGTCTTTTCTTCGGTGACTGGGAATTCTATATTCAGTTGACATCGAGTAAATCACGCGTTGCGAATTTATAATCTCAAGATTTGTTGGGGGCGGCCCCCAAAGATGCAAATTTATGCCGATCGCTGCTGGTTCGGGTCGAAGGAATAAACAGGAGGAGACATTCGAATCTGAAATCTCTGGTGAAGTTTGATTCGAACTCTGGAGATGTTTCTGGTGCAATTTCCGATGGGAACTCTGTGCAATAACATTTTTCTTTAATTGCAAAGTTATGACACTTTTTTGTTGTATGGTTGACAATGAATAGGACATAACTTCCTATTTTTTGTATAGGCATGCAAAATCGGAAGTAATTCATTGAGGCACGAACACAAGAAATGAGAAAAGAAAAGAAAAATATTGTTTATTTATAATATTATTGATAAGAGCTTATTTGAATCAATGCTTACGTTTCTTTTTTGTTGTTGTTTTTACTAATATATAATGTAGGATTTGTAGTTTTGTTTTACGAATTTTCTGAGCTTTAATAAAGCCCTGTCATTCTGTTTTTTTTTTTTCAATATATATATATATATATATATATATATATATGTATATATGTATGTAATCAGCCAAAGATAGAAAAACCGGAATTTCTTTAAATTAGGCAATTAATTAATCAGTAGAATTATAAGTGATCTGGTAATGGGAAAATTACAATTTCCACATTTGATACAGGCGGATGAAAATATCTTACTGAGAATCTTTTGCAATGCTTTTTCGAAGTGAATAAAAACTGCTATTGTAACTTTCATTTAATATTCTGCTGTGAAGATGTATGGCAAAAAAATAAGTTTGTGGAAAATTTTGCTGTTTAAAAAAATGCATGAGTGATTTATAAAATAACATTATATGCTTATAGCATAAAAGTATAACATAAAATATAATGTTACTACAGCATAAAATATAGCTACAACCATAATGTGATATTATAACTCCTGGAGAAGTAAAATCAATATTTCATTTCCTTATTGGTCTCTGTAAAGGCTCTATTTGTATTGAAAAGCTTTTTAATAATGAAAACTACACTAAATTTTAAAAAAATATTTTTTCATATCTCCCTTTCTTTTCAAAATCTAAAGCTCTTTATAAATTTCATTGTATCTTTATAATGATGTATAATGCATTTGTTTATAATATGTAAACCCCCCCAAAAATTCATTTGTTGTAAAAGGTTTCCATAAATTTTTCATTTATGTTTTAAATTTCAAAAATTTTATCTAAGTTTTTATAATTTGATAAATGATATTTGATTAACATTTTCTCTAAGAGCAATTAATTGAAAATCATTTGGGGAATGAATCTAATGTTAGATAGTTGATTTATTTTATTCAAAATGTGAAACTAATTTATGATTTTTCTTTTCTTTATAGGTATGTGAAATTTCTTATAAACCTGATTAGATAACACTGGTAAGTCTTAATTTTGATGAATATTTTTTAATTAAAAAAAATCCCATTTCTCTATTAGCATGATTATAGCAAATTTATTTTGATGTAAGGTGCGATTTTCAGGATAAAGTACTTCATAAAAAGAAAACTCATTGCCATAATTACGTTAAAAATATATTTGTATTTTAAAAATAATTAAGCGAAAAGGAAATACTTATGTTAGATCTTTAAGTTATTGCAAAGTTTTCAAATACGTTACTCAAATTTTCCTTCGCACTACCAATGTAGTCATGTCTTCTTATAACGGACTGTTCGAATTAAACATCTATTAATAAACCATCAAACATAAGATAAAAGTTTAAGAAAAGCTTAAAACGTTGAAATATTTTTAGTTTTTTTGAAAAGCACAAGAAGAGAAGAAACAAATTTTGAAAGAAGTAGAAAATCCTGTCCACTTCAGAATAAAGCAAAAATAACGGAGAACAAATTCAATGACCGCTCAGCATAGTTTTTTTTTTTTTCTTTCTTCCTTTACCCGTGTACAAATACTTTTCGCTTTCTGCGATATCATCTCTATACCTTGAGGTTCCAGTCTTTATTTTTCTAACCTTTTTCTTTTAAAGTGAAAAAAAAATCACTACTTTAATAAAGAAAGGGAGCATATAAGAGAGAAATATGAAATTATTTACGCATGACCAACCATATTGTAATTTTTAATTTATTTACTATTTATGGTACACATGACCAATCGCATTGCACTTTTTAATTTATTTACTATTTACATTTGACCAATTCCATTGCACTTTTTAATTTATTTTTTACCCGTAAAATATATGGGTATACTTTCAATTTTAGGCATTTTACTGATATCTGTAATTTTATTTTTAAATTTCTTTCACGATTTAATTTTCAAATTTCTGTTCACGACTTCGACTAAGAAATGGGCAGACTGAATCGATACTGAACTCGGAAAAAAAAAAAAAAAAACTTTTATTTTTCTCCTTTCTAACTGCCGGAAGAGATTGGGTGTCGGATAACGATCCTGAGAATCTTCTGATTCGTTGTCGCAAAAATTCGAATCGCAAAATCGAATGCATCAATGATCCAATAGAATGGCTGTCCCTAAAAATGTCGATTGAAAAGTAATAATTATCGTTTCATTGTGACTGAGGCTTATGGATTGACTAAGACCTAAAACTAATTTCGAACGTTCTGCGATTTTTTGTTATTTTGTTTCAGGGATTCCTCGTTGTATATAAAATAACTTTTTCAGATATAAATATGTATTTTTTATTGATTTTCACAATAATCTAAGGATTTTATGTGCTGATTTTATTCTACATACTACTAGAGTACTGATGATAATATTCGCTTAATTGCTGTGTTTTGTGAATAATGTAATATTAAAGATAACAAGCCTAAAAATGAAAATTCGAAAATCTTTTAGAATGTATCAAAAATGGTGAATTGAGAAAAACAATTTTAACTGCTTTTGTGTACTCAGAATAATTGAATCTTTTCTTTCGTCATTTGCGTTAATTCGCAATAACCACCTTTGCGAACATTTTTCTTTTACTAATGTATAGCGAATTTGTATATTATTAAATGAGCAGTATGTGCAAATTCGCTACACCGTGGCAAAGAAAAACTGGACAATTGCTGTTTTCGTTGTTAGGGCAGTTTCTGTTGTGATGGTGCACCCGTAGGTAGAAGTCTCCGTGTCGCTGAAGAAAGAGACCGCTGCCTTCCAGTTGGTCAATTAAGGGCAACCACCTCGTATTTTCGTATCATATGGGAGTAAACTCGGAAAACTACCGCCAGGTAGTGCGACTCACGAGGCATTTTCCGTTTTTAAAGTTTCTTTTTTTATATAATTGCTATGTTTATATATATAATTCTTCTGTACATGTGTTTGCCACTAACTCCTAATAAACGGCTGGACCGATTTTGAGAAAATGCCATCCTCTTTGTTGTCAGTCGCCACCAGAGGGTGCTGTAGTCTATCCCCTTCTATACCGTTCAACCCATCGCTATGAAAATGGGAAATATATGTATTCGAGTACGCAAAATAGGTTCGCGTCAGTGTGCTTTAGTGTGACTTGCTACCAGAGGGTGCTGCAGCACTTCATCTTACAGACCGTTCAAACGATATCCATGAAAATGAGTATGCACATATATTGGAACATGGAGACTATATTCCAGATATGTAATTTTCTATAATGCTTTTCTTTCCCGGGACAACATATGTCGGGATCTGCTAGTTTGCATATAAAAAATATTTCTTTAATTTGAAAATAAAAAATATTGCAGCTTTTCAATTTTTATAATTTCGTTTAAAGAAATGCCATTTTTGTAAGTGTATGTTGACTTTTGTGACAAACTATATATGTATATACTACTGTGCCCAAAAAGTAAGACCAATTATTCAAAAACTCTTTATTTATTCTTCCAAATTTATTTCATTGCCTTCAAAGTAATCCCCTCAGGACACAATGCACTTATGCCAACTTTTTTTCTAATCCTCAATGTATGCTAAAAAGTCATCGGCAAGGATGGCCTTCAAAGCGAGAGGCGATTCGCGTTGAATCTCTTCAATCGACTCATAACGATGTCCCCGGAGTGGTTTTTTCTAGTTTAGAGAATAGCCGGAAGTAGCACGATGCTAAATTAGGTGAATGCGGTGGTTCTGGAACGATATGGGTTTCATTTTTGTCGAAAAAGTCACGAAGAATCAATGCAGTGTGAGCTGGCGCATTCAGTGTTTTCGGTACCAATCGAAATTTGACGCGTTTGAGGACCAAAATGGAAGGGATCTCTAATTGTAAATCGACGGTTTGCAAGCACCCAATCTTTCATTTTTTGGACGTGAGCCTCGTTGGTTGAGATGATTGGTCGTCGACCAGAGGGCTCTTCGTCATCAACGCGTTCTCTGCCTTCTTTGAACTGTTTACACCACTTCTAAACCTCTCTTTCCGATATAGGAATGCTCACCGAATGCCTTCTGCAACATTCTATACGTTTCTGCAAACAAAATTGAATGCCAGTTCTTTGCTTAATTCATTCAGACATTTCAAAAATCGCCGGAATCAGTTTCAGCGTCTCACAAAGCCAAGCGTAACTCAAACACTAATGGATATTTTGACGTGAAATTTTACACAGATGTCAAGGACAGTGCCAGCAATCTAAAAAAGAAAAAAAATTGCAATTCCATAAGCCACGAGAATTTTAAATTGAAAATTGGTCTTACTTTTTGACACAGTAGTATATGCAGAGTAATAACCTGATTGACGCGAATTCGACTTGAATTTCTATGGTGTATTGGTGTATGAGGTTATTCACGTGAAAATGTCACAGAATCCCTTGAGAAGGGGAGGAGGGGGTGGGGAGGGATTCACTTCCAGTGGGCCACTTGCGCCGTTGACATCCCCTAATCCCAAGAAGTTCAATCTTGGCGCCAATTGCAGATTTCAATGGAGCCAAAAGTCAATAAACTCTTGGAAAACGTCTCTTCCGTCAATATTTGGAGCGGGATACATATTGCAGGGCTGCTGTTGCGAAATGCGGAGTTGAGCTGTTATCCGATGTTTAAATTAGATTCGGCGGATTGATTGGCAGACGATGTGGTCCTTTTAACTCCTTCGAAAGATCCCCTCTCCCTCGATAAGCCAATCAAATGCTCCGGCTGCAAATATTGTTCGAAAGCACTTCAGCGGAATTTCAATATGTGCATTCGAGTGCTTCCAAAGGAGCCTCTGTTGACTTGAAAACTGTAATATGCGTATTCGTAATTGTTAAATCCCTAAAATAACATCTTTGACTGTGCTTCATATTGAATAGAGCACGCATATGAAGTAGCTTTACGAATAGGTAAGAAAAAAAGTGTGCAATTTTAATTACAAAGATATTTCCCATAATCCACATAATCAGTTTCACCTGTTTATATAGGACTTATTAAAACTAAATATATACAAAAATTGATTATTGGCTCCCAAAAAATATCGGCCCTGAATGAGATTAATAAAATCAAATGTCTTTATTAAAAATAAATATGCATTAAAAATTCAAATTTTTTTTTATTCTCTATAAATTGCATTTTTTTCTTTGGTGCTGGTTTCTTTGGTTTAAGGAGTTGTAACGTAATAGAGTATATTACAATAAGTTTTGTTCCTTTAAAATAGGGTACTCCCTATTCTAAAGGAACAAAAGCGGCATGATAGCCAATTGGCTAGCGCTCTGGCTGTTAGTACGACAGGCCTCGGGTTCGACTCCTAGCGGTGACATGGATGTTTGTGAGTGGTTCGAAATCCCCCTTAAAGGGTCCGTAGGTCTAGGTCTGTTTAGCCCTCGTGTGCACAGGATGACCGTAGAGCGACAAACCAAACCTTTCACACTCATTCTTTAA
Organism: Caerostris darwini; assembly: GCA_021605075.1. Classification (NCBI taxonomy): domain Eukaryota; kingdom Metazoa; phylum Arthropoda; class Arachnida; order Araneae; family Araneidae; genus Caerostris; species Caerostris darwini. The sequence goes on from BPLQ01003268.1 coordinate 76,135, forward strand.
TGGCATTAATATTTAATTACATTCGTTTCTTTGAAAGTTTCATTATCTCAGCTTCATTTCTCTGAAAGTTAAAATTTAAAACCAACTGCAAGCTAATGTATTATCAAAGCATCAAGAAAAATCATCTTTAAAACAACACGTGTGACAACATTGTACGAAATGTAAATTAAGAAAACAAAAATGATCCACACTAAACAGAACAACTCATTTAACATTCTGTTATGAATTCAGTTTTAAACAATCCCATAATCCCTGTAAAACCCGAACGAATTTCCGGCGCGAATAAATAAAACACAAAAGTGACGTTTCCTTTTGCCGTGAATAAAGTCACAGTTAAAACTTCTCCAAATTTCCTTTTTTCTAAAAGGCCGTGGCACTTTTGACACGCGCCGGCGTTCGATTAAAACATCAATAACACTTTCCCCCGTCTTTGTTTGGAAAAAGAGAAAGGAGAGAAATTCCAAAATGGCTCCTCGTTTGTCAGGAAGGCTTAGAAGACCCGCGCTGTCAGAGTTCGGAACCCCTTTTATTTGTTTCCTTTTTTTTTAGGGCTAATGGCGTGTAAATCCCCAATTCATGAAGCTAAAGAATTATTTTCATTTTTATTTTTTTCCTTTCCTTTTCTCAGTTTGACTATTAAGAAGCAATAAGCCACGTCAAAAGCTTGAAACGACGAAATGAGTTTTATTCCGGTATTCTTCATTTTAAACGAACGAATCAATAATTAAGAGTGTATGCTCCATAGGAAATGAGATGATGTTTTTGGTTTGAATATATTGGGAGAATCAGTTCTGGATTTTTACAGTTTTTTAAATTTATTTATTTGTTTTTACTTACTTATTTATTCATATTTTTTAATTATTTTATAATTTTTTAGTTTTTTATTTTTTAAATATTTCATAATTTTTTCATTATTTATTATTATTATTATTTTATTAGTTTTTATTACTTATTTTTTTTATTAATTTTCATTATTTATTTTTTATTAATTTTAATTATTTATTTATTTATTTTATTATTTTTTATTAATTTTCAAATTTTTTTATTATTAATTTTTTTATTTATTATTTTTTAATAATTTTTATTTATTCATTTACTTTGCTTCTAATTAATTTGGATGCACTTTATATTCAATGAGTGAATGTATTTTAAAATTAAATTTTTAAAAAAATTAAAACTTTAATTTATATACGATAAATATAAATTTCGAGAATCTTAATGTAAATATTTTTTAATTAAAAAATTCTACTTAAAAGGTAATTGATTTTATTGGTTTAGTTATAACAATGGGGCCTGATGGCCGAGTGTCTAGCTCTCGGTGCCACAGGGTTCCTCCGCGATACGCAAATCTGGAGTATTTCCCTTAAAGCTTCCCTTCCAGAAGGCATTGCCCACTTCTTTAGCGACTCGGAACCAAATCAGATTTCTATCTACTAGTGTTCCATCACAACAGAAGCTGCGCCCTTTTCCCTCCATCCATGAGTAGATTACTCATGGGATGTCCGTCCCACACTGGAGGACACTGAGGATTAATCACAACTGCACACAGCACAAGTAAACGATTTGTTCGTTCTCGCATGTTTCGTTTCGGATGTTTACCTTTCCACCGTATTGTTCCATTAGTATCAAAGGCTTCAGGTTCGAATCCTGACGGTGGTATGGATGTTTGTGAGTGGTTTCAAATCAAACCCCCGAATAGTCGGTGAAAGTATAGTAACGTCAATTTTGTGGTTTAATGATGGCATAGTGCATGTGTTAATAGTCAAGCACAACCAACATCACTAAAAAATCAATTACAAAAATCAATTACTAAAATATCAATTTCAATTCTAAATGCAAAATAAGCTTTATTTCCTGCTTTCTATACAGCAAACGTACGCGTTTCCTAAAAGAATGTTTATCGAAAACAAAGCAACAGTCCCAAGTTCCGATCCTTCAAGCGTAAAAAATTTCGTATCAGCAGAAATTCGACTCGCGTGCTCTTTTCGAACCCCAATTTTTTATCTGCGTCCCAGGGCGCCACTTTATTCTACATTCGGGGGGAGGGCCCCTCGGCGCCCCCCGGAAAGCGCCCCCGGGAATGGGAAAGGCTAAAAAGTAATATCGGAAAGACGAGAAAAAGTTTCTCGAGTCTTGGAAGTGAGAAGGAATTAGATTTTTTTTGAAAACTGCTTTTAAAGACTCTCAGCAAGAGTTATTTATTATTTTTTATGTATCGGTGGGTTTCTTATATAAGTCAAGTACATGTTTGAAATAATATTCTTGTCTTATATATAAGCCTTGTCTTGTAATATATTCTTATATACAGGGTGATTATAACTGAAGTTCTCACTTTCAAAATGCTGTAAAAAAAGAACCCCTCGTCACGATGAGTTCACATTTGAACTGAAGATACTTGAAGTCCAACTTAACTCCGTGTCGCTGGACAAGAATAGTAGTGCCTTCCGGGAGGACTTTTAGGGGGAACTACCCTTGCATTTGCGTTTCGTATGAGAACAAACCCGGAAAAATTCCCACCAGCTGTCTGACTCACCAGACAAAAGGTTGAACATCAAAAACGCAATCATATTTCCTCGTTTTTTTGAAACAAAACGCCACTTTGACTATTTTGTCTACAAAAAAGCCACTAGCGGGTTGAAATTAGTCCTCATGCTCAACAGTGGCGCATTTTGCCTCTGAGCCACGAATCGGGATAATTTTTTTTTAACCGTAAGACAGGCTCGTATGTATTTTTTTCTATTTCATAGAGTCGTTGTTATAACTTGTTTTCGCTATCATTGTCAAGTATATGTGCTCTGTTTTTGAATCAATATAAGAATATTGAATTCAATGCATGAATTTTGATTTGATATTAGCTAGAAGGACGACATACTTTGGCATATATTTATGCTGTTGGGTTGAAAATGTGTGTAAATGTTTTTAATATATAATTAATATGTTATATGAAGATGTTAATAGATCAGGGAATTAATATGTTTATCTAGAGCAGGAATAGACAACCTCCGGCCCGCTTTGAATATTTTTCCGCCCCGTGAGATGTATCACACTTTTACAAAATAGATTTATTTTATAATGGCCAAAGGAGTGAAAAACAATGTATTACAAAAATACATTATTTGTGCATCAATACATTCAAAAATCAACTGTTGAAATGATGAGAAAAAATTTACTTTGATTTTAAAATAATATTCTTGTGAATATAGGATAGATAGTGCCTACTTTATTTATGAGTTTACAGTTATGAGTTCGTAGAATAATGAAATTATATTCTGCGAACACATGAAGCGCGCGCATCTTGGAATATTTAATATAGCAGGTTCTATATTTCACTTTAAGTGACCTCAGTGATCATCCCTAGATACCCTCCCAGTTGTTTGTTGATATCAGAGTAAACCAGATTCTTAGTTCAAGTTGTTAGCGCTTTTGGTTCAACTGACACCTGCGAATCGTTTTTTTTTTTTTTTTTGAAAATGTAATGAATTCAACACAAAACATTTCTCAAACATAACGGATGCAACAACTACGATGTGCAAATACCCAAATTGAGATCTATTTGCAGAAACTAAGTGAAAGAGTGGAGAAATAAATATCGCACTAGTCAAATAAATATTTTTTAATGATTTCATTTTGAGTATTATGTATTTCTTTACAATGTGCGGTTAGTATATTTATTATTATTATATCTGCGTTTACATGTAAAAATAATAGTAAACACAATAATAATAACTCATTCTGTTTCCGTTTTTCACTCTAAAAAATGTCTACAGTGGATCTAAATCTAATAGGGGGATATAAAATTTTATAGGCGACCCGCGAAGTTGCGATGCCTTTCCAAAGTGGCCCGCACGATCATTTGGGTGGGCCGCTCCTAAACTAGACGGATGACATACTTCGGCGAATATTTATGTTGTCACTTTCATGTGTGTAAACATATTTAATATGTGCATGTCTTAAGCTTTTAAACGTTTATTAACGGGAGTTATCTCTGGTATGTCCTGGCTTTGAAAGCGCAGGATTAAAGAACGTTTAACTGCAACTTTAACGAATATTAAGTTACTCTACATCTACCCAGAAGAATTCTGTTGGTTATAAAATCGATGAAATCCTCTACGGAAACATTTTTCATGTTAAGTTTTTGTCGAGTTAGAACGTAAAAGGAAATTGATTTTCTTTCACGCCCTACCGGATTTTTTTTAAAATTTAACACACGTCAAGGAAAAAATTTTAAATAATGCCATAGACGTATTCTTTTTTTGCTGGCCGAGGTATTAAATGTAAAGACTGTTTTTTTAATGTGTTGAAAGATTGTATATAATGTGTAAAAGTAATTTTCCATTTTCAATAATTAATTTCTAAGGCATTACAATGGGGAATTTTAAATGCTAATTTATTCATTAATGCATTCGTGTCAGAGATTCAGTATAGAACAGATATTTTATCATTACAATACAATCTAATTAATTAATTTAATTACATTTTTTAAATTCATGTAAGAGTATTAAAAGATATTTGCGACTTTTTATTAATTTAAAAAAGAGTTTTGGCACATTGTGTTTTATTAATAAGCTTTAATCAATGGGAGAATATTTTATTATTCTAAAAGATTCCAATATATTTGACTAAAGCAGCAAAACAATAGATAGATAGCAAGATTGCAACAATAGCAAGATTTATCACTAAAATGATAGCATTGGATGATATTCAAGATCATAATATCATAAAAGAAGACTGAAGAACGGTTTTTTTTAATAAAAGGATAACAGGCGTCTTAAGAAATTGGTATAAAATATTCCAATGATTACTACTTCAAGAATGACAAGTACTGTTCAAACACCCATTGTGTGGGAAAATTGGCAAGCGGCGGATACAAGTAGAGCTGCGTAATAGAGAGAAAAAGTATTTTCGGAAATGTTTTAATGGCAATAAAAATAATTTTCCTTCTTAAAAATTAAAATTTCAAATTACGTATTATAAAAAAATCAGATATAAAATATTTCACAATGGCTGTTGAGCTTTCTTTCTGTCATACTTGTTTTGCTCCATGTCCAACATGGGGCCTGATGGTCGAGTGGCCATGTATGTTTGTAGTAGTTCGGAATCCACTTTAAACCGTAGCTCCCGGTCTAATAGGATCGTAGAGCATTGTTGGGGTAGTGTGACTCGCGGCCGCAGCCTGTCTTCAAGCTACAAGTTCCCCCTGGGTAGTGCTAATTGAGTAATAGCGGTGCAGCCCTTGCTTTTATAGTATAAACATGAGCTGTCTCTGTATTGCCAGCTGCATTAAAAAAAAGTAATTCATCCAATTCAAATGATGACTTAGCGCGTCATTAATTACATTTTATTTATTCGCTTTGCATGCAGCCAAATTTAAATTCTACAAGTCAATAGTAATAAAAACGTCGTGTAAAAACATTGTGTGCGAAATGCTTTTTAGTAGTTATTCAATGTTTTAAAAAAATAAGCAGTATATTAAAATTTATAAGGGTAAGAATTTTTTCCTTACAGTTTTATTAGGAATGTCTACTAGGCTATTCTACTTATTCGAACGCGAATGTTACTTTATATTGTAAGCAACATTGATTTGGAGTCTGAATATCGATTTAAATTTCGAACATGTTTACGTAAAAGAACATTTTATAACCTTTAGGATGCAAGAACGTCTTCGGGAAATCTAATTTCGGTTCGAGTGAGAAATTTCTCGAAAACTTTCCACTCTTTTCCCCGATATTGCTTTTCCTTCGTGACGCTCCAACAGTTGATTCCTTGGGGCGCTGTCGAATGCCCACAGGGTGCGAACCTCCCTTCATTGAACCCTGAATGCATAACGGAATGCTATCATTTTTCACACAAATTACTGACAGTAAGTTTCAATCTTATTAGATACAGATTTTGGATTCGTTATTTAGACAGAACGATTATCGAGCCTTAAAGTCATTATGCTATTTAAATGATTGCTATAAATGAAAATATTTCCCGTTTGATGATTTCCCCCTTACATTAGCTTAAAATGAAATCGTAAAAATAAATAATATAAACGTTAGATTCCAAAAATATATAAAACTAACAACGAAATATAAATAATATATATAAAACTAACAACGAAATGTAAATAATATATATAAAACTAACAACGAAATGTAAATAATATATATAAAACTAACAACGAAATAATAAACCAACCAACGAAATAATACCCCAAAATTGCGTAAATTATAAAATGAAAATAACATGTTTTCTTTAAACTGATAGGCTTATTAACGCAATATTTTATACAAAGATCCTAGCTTGATAATATTATTTATTTTAAATATGCATTTCTTTTTTATTAGTAATTGCAATAAAACTTGATCAAATAAGCAATTTATTTTTCTTTCAATTTCTAAAAATAAATATTTTTTTGACAGTTAAATTTTAATTCTCCTGAGATGTCCTTTAAGGCATTCCATTCAGAAATAAGTAATATAAAAAAAAATTTTAAGTCAATTCCTACTTTTTTTTTCACTTTTTGCCGAAAGTCTTTTATAAATAATTTTCATTTATTTTTTTAAGTTTATCTGGCGTCGTCTGTTGGTAGATATAGGCAACCTAAATCTAAAAAAAAATAAAGTTAATTCCTTAAATTTAATGAATGATTTAATATTTGAAAAAACTGTATCAACATCAAGTGTCATCCACTACAAGTTAAAAAAAAAAGTATTTTAACGATGGAAAATTAGAACAAGATATATAGAGGGAGAGTGTGAGCTAATAGAAGGAATTAAAAAAGGAGACTTGATGGCGATTGTGTTAAACGTCTCGCATCGACACTCCAATACGGTATGTAGATGTATCGCAATTACTCTAAAAACGTTTTGTTCAAAAAATATCCTCAAAGAAAATAAATAAGATTTTGTTATTACTTTCAAATAAAAAATGTGTTTATTTTCACCAGACGATCTTTTAAACAATATTACATTATTATTATTATTATTTTTCGAGAATAATTTTTTACTAAATTATTTAATAATTACTGAATTATTTTATAAATAAATATTACGTATAAAAAAGCTCGTAAATGGAATTTAAAAAAAAATGAAAGAATTTTTTTTAAAAAGTGAAAGAAATTTTTAAAAAAAATGAAAAATAGTTTGAAAAAATGAAATCGATATCGCAAATATCAGAAGTATCCCTTGTATATTGATTTATATATTCATTGTATATTGATTTTTTTACTTGTTTATAAAGTTAGACAAATTTCAATGAAATCGGTTCAATGTTTATAAGAACTAACGACAACATCTTTTGATGTTAATCATAAAGTTTTCACACGCGTTGAACTGATCCAAAACACGCTTCTATCTGCGTCGCAATTGAAGCGGAAGATTTCTCATTACAAAAAAAATAAGAATCGCGAAACTACACAGCAAATAAAACTTTCCCTTTCACACTCCACCTATTCTTCGGATACGACATATTTCCCCCCAAAATATGCTCTTGTGACTTCATTTCATTCATTCGACGATTGCCACACGCTGGAGAAAAAGAAAAACAAAATCGCAAAATGTAATAGAAAATGAAAATGTTGCCGTCTGAATGTCGCCAACTTTCTGGGTAAATATTTGACACCGACCGAATGGCAACAGCTTGCTTGGCGTCGGCAATAACAGATACAAAAGGGAGAATATATACTTTTTTTCTCTTTTTCGAATGTGTTTGGATCCGTTTTTCAATATCATGGTTTATTGTATCCGCTGCCTATTTTTCATTTTTTTTTTCTCTCTCACTCAGAAATTTATTTATTTTTTTGGGAAGACCATTTGGGGAGAGTTGCCCTCGCAGGCTATAAATAGTATTTCTCCAAGTATTTCAGGCATTTATGAAAAGCGGAAACAGATTTAATATACGACCGCCAGAAGTCATAAAGCTGACCTTCTGCTGTTTATGGCGGACGAATTCGCTGTGGAAGTTCTTTATTTACTTTGTCCGAAAGATCGATTTGCTTTAGGAAGAGGCAGAAGTTCTCGCCATAACAAATAAATGGAGACAGCAAAGGCTCATTGGAGATACAAGTCGTAACACTTGGGAAAAAAGATTATGAAGCTCGCATTATCACACCTAAATTTTGTAAGAGATACCAGGACATTAAGATAAGAATGGTCATTTTCTCCCCATATATTCGCAAATAAAAGAAAAATACTTTGATGTATCTTTATTAATTCCATTGCATTATCAGTAGGAGCAAGGATTCATTGACTGTGGTCTGCTGATTTTTTTTCAATTCCTTCTATTAGCTCGCACCCTCCCTATATATATCTTGTTCAAATTTACAATCGTTCATAAAATACTTTTTATTCATCCACTCAAGCTCAAATATATATATATATATATATATTTTTGAACTTGAGTGGATGACGCTGTATGTTAATACAGTTTTTTTCAAATATTGATTCAGTAATTAAATTTAATTCATTACTTTTAGGGTTTTTTTTTTTAGATTTAAGTTGCATGTATCTACCAATAGATGGTGCCAGATAAACTTAAATAAAATGAATGGAAATTATTTATCTAATAAAGTGAAAAAAAAGTAGGAATTGACTTAAAAAAATTTTTTTTTAATTACTTGTTTTATTTGCAGTCATGCCCTATGCCCATTTGCTTAAAATATGCATTTGATTGGTCCTGAATGACAAAGTGTCTAGCGCTCGGTGCCACAGGTTTTGGGTTCGAGTCCCGGCAGTGCTATGGATGTGTGTAATGGTTCGAAATCCACTTTACGCCATAGGTTCCGTTCTCATAGGACTGTAGGGCGTAATCGCATATGTTATATGTTAAACTACAAGGTAAAAGTCACGTGAGGAATATGTTTGTCTCAAATCTAATGCACTCTCTATTATATTACTACTTCATGGTTTGGCTATATCTTTTGAAACAATTACGTTATATAGCCGAAAAAGTATAATTATTCCTCTTTGGTTGATAGCATATAATGACAAATATTTAAAGAAACAAAGTATTTAGAATAAATTTGTAAGCTTACTAATTGTTCCACAGTACGCAAAATGAAATAATTTTGTATATATACAAATACTTTCAAATACAGGGGGGTTATAATTAAAGTGACCCTATTCAGACACCTCTAGAACCCTTTTTGTCTATCGGATTTTGATGAAATTTGGTATATACGTTTTATGGACCATGGGGAAAAGATTTCTGCAATACATGTACATACATTTCTGCTTTACAGGAACGGTAATGTTTTCAAATCACTGTCTTCATGCAAGATGGAGCAACTCCACATTGGGCGCCAAGTCAAAGAAGGGTGCAAACTTCGGCAAGAATCATATAATATCCACAGCTTTATCTGAGTTGAAATCCAGCACTACAAACCATGTTGCTGAAATCCCTCGAGAGTTTCTTCGCGCTCCCATTGAACATGATATAATGCGCTTTCAACACGTAATTGATGTCGATGGAGCACACATTCAGCACATTCTGTACTTCAACAAATTTTAATGATTCTGACAGATTTTTTGTCCTTCTTTAGGTACCACAATTCCCCCTGTTGGTCAAATTTTGAACTATTTCTTTATTGCAGAAATCTTTTCCCCATGGTCTATATAACGTATATACCAAGTTTAATCAAAATCCGATAGACAAAAAGGGTTCTAGAGGGATCTGAATAGGGTCCCTTTAATTATAACCACCCTGTATTTGAAATCTTTTAACCCCCTTTAATAGAAAAGCAGATTTAAAAAAATCATAAAATTGGATTTTGAAAATTCCGAAACTTATTTCAAATTATAGTTTTAAAAAATTCAGTTATCGAAATTATTGAAATTTTGAAGAATCATAATTTCATTTCAGTATTTGCTTTGCAAAACAGCGTTTGCTTATTTTATGGCAACCTTTTTAAAATGTATGTCCTGGGAACTCGGTGTTCCATAATTCAACTCGCAGTCCTTTAATGACCGACTCAATTCGACAGAACAAAAGGAACCGAAGACATAAAACCTGTTTCATATACTTCGAAGCGGAAGTGAACGCCTCTTCACCGGAAATGGAAGCGCTTCCTGCCGTCGAGTTCCTCTTCCTGTCCCACACCTCTAAGAATCCATTGGAGCCCCTTTTAATTAAATGGATTCTTCCTCCGAGAGAAATAAATGGCTTTTCCCGAAAAGAGAAGGAAGAAAGCGATTAAGTCTCTTATTAATTCTAAAAGTTACAACAAGTCTTTCGAATTCACTCGAAGTTGAAGTTTTCCGGTACAATGAGACTTCAGATGAATTAGCTTTTAAAATAAATAATAATAAAAATAAAAAATAAAAATACCGTCAGGATATTTTTCTCACACTACTTTGGCGAAATATCGAGTTCAAATGCAATCTAAAATACTTGGTAGAAATATAGAATCTGGTACCTTTGTGCCAAATGCATCGCCAGGTCGCCAAATTGCCATGTAAACAAATAAAATGGTTGCCACAGTTACCGTTTGCATGGTAAAACGTTATTACACAAAAATTTATCATTAAAAATTATTGCTAAATCGCTGTTATGTCAACATCGATTGCTAAATCGCTATTATGCCAACATTGATTGCTAAATCGCTATTATGCCAACATTGATTGCTAAATCGCTATTGTGACAACATTAATTTCAAAATCGCCAAATTTTATCGCTTTAACGCCAAATTTTATTGCTTTATCGCCAAATTTCATCACTTATATGCGAAATTATTTTGCTATTGCTATATTGCTAAATTATATTTGCGTTAAATTTTATCACTTATTAACAGCTTAACTATATGTATCAATGGCCAATTTCATACCTTTCTCTTACCAGTTTCATTCCATAGCGAAATATTCCGGTTTGCAAGATTGGCGACTTCTTCTGGGGTACAGGATTCTAGATTTCAACCAAATACTTAATGCTGGTGTATTTATACTGAGGAAGGCAGTCTTATTATATATATATATATATTACTTAAGCTGTTTTGCAATATTAAAAGTGCAACATTTGCACTCACTTATAAACGGCATCAAAAAAAAAATTCCACCGATTATTCCCATCCAATTAGGTATGATCTTGCCGTGGTCAATGGCCTTTCCACTCACAGTGTCAGAATTGTTGAATGACTTGGAAGTCTTTTTTTTCCGCCAAAAAACCCGAAACAATCGAGCACATTGTTTACTACAGTTGATTTCATGTGCAACTCATTCCAAATACGTTGTCATTTCGATTCAAAATATCAGTGGCTGCTTAATTCGCTTTCTTTATGCTGCTTACAGTGCCCTCTATTAATAAATACACTTTGGAACTTTTTGTTTGATGCCGTACCGATTCCCCATTCTTCGAGTATCTTCAGTTCAAATGTGAACTCATTGTGACAAGTGGTTCCTTTTTTTTTTTTACAGCATTTTGAAAGTGGGACTCGACTATAATCACCCTCTATGTATATACATATTTTTTTATAAAAGTGTCGGGAGTCGGATTTTTAAACCGACCGCTTCAATAATGTTCGATTCTCGACTCCGAATCCCCATCTCTTGAACATACAGTGCAAATAATATTATAGTAAATCTATATATACCTCTCTGAAGTTATGCACATAAATAGCAAGTAAATTGACAACGCAACACCACGCAACTTCGAACTGAAGGACTGCAAATAGTTGAAGATCCTACCCGTTTTTGGAAGCGCCTTCAAGCAACGTAATTCCAATCTGCATCTGAGTTGATTAGCGATTTGCCGTGCGGTGAATGAGGCTCTGCATGACCGCACGTATCTTGGCTGTCCTCTCGGCACGTTTTCTGCTATTCTAGAGTACTCAATAGCAGGCGAAGCGAATAATTCACTTCTGAATAGTCGAGCTACGAGGATAGATTTCAACGTGAATTAGCTCAATTGAATGGGACCGAGAGCTGGTGCACTCTAGCTGAATGGTCCATTCCATTGCAGCCTCCACTTCAAAAAAACGAGTAGATTAGGTGGCGATTGTAACAAAGGTGTATCGCACTGAAATTCGCACTGCTTTTTTTTATGCGTGTAACATCGATGGGCCTCACGTAAAGCTTGTTCATCCCACGAACAGCTCACCGACTGGTGATGTGGGGGAGGACAGCGCAATCCAGGAAGACTTTTAGAGATAACTATCCCTCATTTGCGGGTCGCATGTGAAAAAACCTGGGAACTTGGCTGGCTTGGAATGGCTGTTGCAAAAGTGAATTTTTCCTTAGATTACATTATTTTTTCGTTTGTATATCTATTTGCAATGAAATTTACTCTAAGTCCTTACTTTGGTAAAGCTTTTTAACATCAAATATGGCTATGTTATAGAAATGAATTTTTTGTTAGATTAGTTTATTAGACATCATTTTACTGAAATATATTTCTGAGATGATTATTATCTGAAATTGAGCGAATTATAATCCTTTCGTCATTTCTACGATGGAGAATACTTCCTTTTTCACAAAAAACTGATATTATAAAATAATACATGTCTGACATTTTAATCCCAGCAACTCTTCTCGATTTCATTGGAGATTTTAAAATTCAGCCCACATCAGACTGCAACAAGTTTTTCTCGCAGTATGCTCATCACTTTTTCTTATTTTCTTCCAAATAATTCTACTCTAAGTGAAGTGCTTCTCTCCTTTAAAAAAAAAAAAAAAAAAAAACAACTTACGAACCGTGAATTCATTTACTTTATTACTTTCTGCCAAATATTTTCGCTTTTTTTCTTTTCTCCTCCTACTCCCCAAAAATCTGCTACGGAATCAGAATTTTAAAACTTAGGAAGAAATTTTTTTTTTCGAACTCCATCCATCATTTCGATGCTTGGCTGACATTTGGCGATTGAAATTGAAAAATTTCTCCCCACTTTCTGTCAGAGTAAGACGCATCGTTCCGTGCTTTTCGGTTATTTAAAATGCCATATTAGGCTCTTGAATGCTCTATGAAAATCGCTTATCGAAATTATCCTGTTTTGAAGTCTTCATGTTTATGGATGAATATGTAATTTTTCATGTGTGTTATGAATTCTTCTTGTTTATGAATGAAGATGTAATTCTTCATGTTTGTTATGAATTCTTCATGTTTATGAAATGTGCAATTCTTCATGCTTATGAATGAATGTGTAATTCTTCATGTTTGTTATGAATGAATAAGGAAAGCTTCATGTTTATGAATGAATGTTTAATTCTTCATGTTTGTTATGAAGGAATAAGGAATTCTTCATATTTTTTATGAATTATTCATGTTTATGAATGAATGTGTAATTCTTCATGTTTGATATGAATCCTTCATGTTTGTTATGAATGAATAAGGAATTCTTCATATTTGTTATAAATTCTTCAGATTTAGTAAAACTTTTTTATGAAAACAAATTTTTTTAAACAGTAAATAATTTTTACCCAATTATTGAAACTTTAAAATCAGTTTAAATTAAAAACACATAAGTATGGTTCTTTTTTTAACCTCTATGAAACTTCAGCTGGTCCTTTTATGATTTTACCATGGGGTTAGGGAGTATGTAATTTTTATAGTCAAATATTCAATGAATTAAAATGAATACTGCTTATACATTAAAAAACTAATGAAACAAGCAAAATTAATCAATAAAATGAAACACCTAAATTTACCTAATGCATGAAATTTCCTGTTGAATTAGGCAGCCTGATGGCCAATTGGCTAGCGCTCTGGCCTTTGTTGGTACCTGGCGGTGGCTTGGATGTTTGTGATTGGTTCGCAATCCACGTTAATCTGTATGTCCCGGTCTAATTAGTCTAAAAGTGTGCACAAAATGACCGTAGAGCGACAAACCAAACCAAACTTGCTGAATTAGAAAATATTTATAGTATTTATTATAATTATGAATTCTCACAAGCAATCAACATTGTTAATTAATTACTTTTAACGCAAATGATTCTTACTGCACTTATGATGAGATTGGGCGTATAGGGTGGTGATAATATGTGGCAAAATGTATAAAATAAACTAGGTAAGACTTCTGGTATAAAATATAATGAACCAGCTAATCATCGTCTTACAGAATAAAGCACGTAAGTCTGCTAGTAAATAAAATATATAACATAGTTTAAACCAGGTAACATTTCTAATATAAAATAAATAGCATAGAATAAATCAGATAGCCCTTCTGACATAAAATAAACTAGGTATCCCTATAGTACAGAATATATGGCAGAGAATAAACTAGGTAATCCTCCTGATATAAAATATAAATGACACAGAATAAATTAGATAATTACACAGAATATCTAGGTAATGATACAGAATATGACAAATAGATAAGCTCCTGGTATAGAATAACCTAGTTAACCTCCTAGTATAGAATATAGGCTGCAAAATTAAGTAGGTAACCCTACAGATATAGGAAGCATGACACAGAATAGGTAACCCTACTGATATAGAATAAATGAAGCAGAATAAACCCGGTAATCTTCCTGATATAGAATAAAGGACACAAAATAAACTGGGTAGCCTCCTGGTATAGAATAAATTAAATAATTTCCTCGTATAGAGTACAGTCCATAAAATTTAATAAACGACCCTCCTAATATAGAATAAATGACACAGAATAAACTAGGTAATCCTCTTATTAAATTAAAGCTTCTTGGTATTGAATACATTAGACCCTGATAAATGATTCTACTTCGAGTGCATAAAAAAATGATACTTCCATTTGAATGAAAATTAATTTGATTATATGAAAACGTTTCCTTATAACGATATAGAAGTGAGTAATACCTTCTGTGAAAATCCAAGAAAACTCGTCCCCTCCCCCTGTTTTTTTCATATTCAAGAAAACTATCACCGACTGTCCACATGAGACCTTATAACAATCTCAACCGAATCCGCTTGTTTTCAGTGATTGCAGCATAAACTACCAATAGAATTAAGCCAGCCCATAAAATCAAGCCAGAATTAAGCTGTAGCCAGAAATCCGCTTGCCTTCTGGGAAATGGGAATGTGTGAAACTAAGTAGTGTTATAGGGTTCATTATTATGAGGAAAATTTGTGTTTCTTTTATGTCTTTGGTATAAGAGCTTTTCTCATTCTTGACTGTAGTGTATTTCTGTTGAGAATTTTGTTGAAAATAGTAATCGCGAAATTTTAGGTATATTTAAATAATACAGGAATCACAGAGTAGTAATATATTAGAGCTCGCATTGGGCTTGCCAATTTCGGGCAAACATAACCTATTTATCTTTAGTATACATAGTTCAATAAATGCATGATAAATGTGTATACTAAAGATACTATGTGAACTGTGTGTAAAGCTAGAAGCACCATCACAAAAGTCCATGTGATCTGGGCATGCTTTCTCTGGACCTCCTATACAATCGCCCTTCTGTCGTAAGTTAACAGTCCAGTCCCGAGCAAACACGCAGATAGGCCTTATTCATTTTCTCTGTCTTACATAAAACACATATATCAGAGTTCACAATCCCTATTTTGGCCAGTTGTTCGGCCAGGCAATCATGTCCAGTTCTTAATCTAACATTGGCAATAGCCTGTTCTGCGAGGTTTAGCACTCAATTTTTTCCAGTCATCCCCGATTATCTCCCAGACTTTTCCTTTGGTGTTAGATAATCTTTCACTAATATAAGACGGCTTAATTTTGCCCAGTATAGTTCACCTAAAAGATTCAAGGGGGGATTGGACACTGTCCAGGAACTTGTAATGTTTTATTATATTTCGTACAAAATGATGAGAATCGTAAACAAAAAATCATTTCTTATATCTATTTATCTTGAGTTAAATAAATGTATCACTTGATAAGAAGAATTTTCGGAATTCTCAGAATCCCTTTAGAACATGCTTACATTTTCTAAGTAAATGCACAGATAGAAAAGGGATTCTGTAAGGGCCCTAAGATTCTGTTCCTTTTGAATAAAGGGATGTGCTCTATTTTATTACTACTTTATGACATAAATAAAAAGGAAAATTAGCACTTCTATACTTTCAGTATCGATCGAATCAAAACAATATCGCCAAGTTTTGATTGCATCATTTGACTGATTCCTTTTATAATAATAAGCTCTGAAAACATAATTATTATTCCAAATATTCAATTACCAGCAGACTGGAATGCAATCAAATTAAACATTTCAGCAACAACGGGTATTTTTAATTCAGTGCTTTTCTGAAAATCAAGAATCAAAAGTCAACCGCCTCTCTTCAGTTCAAAGCAGTTCCTTCCTCATCCCAAAATCGTTCCAAAGGGGGAGGGGGGGGAGGGGGAAAGGGTGGACAGGATGCAGCGGCGAAGTGTAAAATGATTCAATTAAAGAGTCGGAGTTAATTGGGAGTAATTAGAAGGTGGCGCGATTATCGTCCGCGTTGCTCCATTATCGTCTGCGGGAGATCCTCCAAATCGCTTGCCGCCAAACGATAAGGAGACACACAGCCCCATTTGCGTGTCTGTCATTAAGGGAGTACCGATTGGAGGGTTTGTTTTCGCTAACGAACTGTGAATGGAGTCTCCTCCCCCCCTCCCATTCTGCCCTCTTTAATGGGAGGGGGGGGGGTAAAAAACAATGGGTTCATTATGATTTAATGATTGGTTTAAAGAAGGGGTGGGAAAAGGGGCGGTGGTCCAGTGTCAAGTTCTGATTTTAAAAGGAAAAATACATTACACACGCCTTAGAAAAATTGTTTGCTTTGTAAGGTACACACGTTAGTCTGGGGTGGGAGGATTTTAACCCCCTTTCATTGATGGAAATTCTTGGAAAATCTTAAAAATTGCTATTCTGAGGGGGTATGGCTCTGTAAAATTAGAATTTGGAAAAAATGTGACATTTTCTTAGGATGAGAACAATTTTTATTATAACCATTCATCATTTGAAGTATGTAACACGAGGGTCAACCTAAAAAAAAAATAATAAAATAGAGAGAGCATCCCCCTATTCTAAAGGAGTAGAAAGTTGGGTTAACATCGCCAGGCTGTATCGCCCTTTTGGCTTCTTTTCCCTACGGACATTTATTTAGAAAATGTAAACATGTCACGAATCTGCCAGTAGGCAGATATTCTTGTCCCACCGCCAATCTTCTTGCCAATCTTGTTCTTGTCCCACCGCCGGCTGTTGCGCCAATGAAAGAGAACAAGAAAAATTCCATTCCATTCCATAACTATGTGCTAAATTTAACTACTCAAGATAAATGTTGTGTTGTTGTTTCTTATCCCATTTGGTAGACATCTAGACCAAATCCACGAACCCGTATGAAGGTTGAAGGGAAAGGGGGCAGATTCTGTTGTGATGGAGCAGCCGTAGGTAGGAGCACTACTTGGCACTGTGACGCTCTTACTGTCCTATGAGACCGGGACCTACGGCGTAAAGAAGATTCCAAACCACTACAAACATCCATGACACCATTGTGACTCGAACCCGAAACCTGTGGTACCGAGCACCAGAGCGCTAGACAACTCGGCCATTCAAAAATGAAATTGACATTTATTTATATCTAACATAAATGAACTCTTTCTTTTGAAAATCGTTGCTTGATAGCAGACCTTTCTCTCCTTTCACGCCAACAGTAAAGATTGTTGCCAAGCTATGATCTCGTATGTTAAACTACACAACAAAAGTCACGTGAGATGTATGAGGACAAAAGGGTTACGCTAGCCTTAAACTGGAAAACCTCGATGGGGACAATTTTACATTACTACTCTTTGGGGTTAACAGTATACTAGTTTGAGCATCCGTAGCTTACCTTCAAGCTACACGCACCTCCTGGGTAGTGCTAAGTGAGTAACGTCGGTGCAGCGCTTGCCTTAAGGCCTCCGAGACAACTGTCTAAGTGTTTGCCAGCTGCATTAGAAAGAAAAAAAGAATTCTCAAAGCAGAAAAAGAACAAGCAATATAAAAAATAATTTTTAAAGTCAATTCCTACTTTTTTTTCACTGTATTGCAGAAAGTCCTTTATAAATAATGTTCATTCATTTTTTAAAGTTTATCGGGCGCCATCTATTGGTAAATATATGCAATTTAAATCTAAAAAATTTTTAATTAATTAATTAAATTTAATGACTGAATTAATATTTGAAAAAACTGCATTAACATCCAGTGTCATCCACTACAAGTTCAAAAAAAATGTATCTGAACTTGAGTGGATGAATAAAAAGTGTTTTGTTAACGATTGAAAATTTGAACAAGATATATATAGGGAGAGTGTGATCTAATTGAGGGATTTGAAAAAAATTAGCCAGATTTTATTGCTCCTTTCAAAATGTCTAGATTTTTCTGATTTATTAAAAACGCATTTTTTTTTAACTCCAAATAATTCCAGAAACAAAAAAAAAAAAACTCTTTTGAACAAATAAAAAATCTTAAAACATACTTTATATATAAACAACCATCGTGATTTATTTTATTATTTTTTTCATTAGGAAAATCCTTCAAAATCTCTTTGAAGAAGGTAATGGCGCTTACTATGCACCAGAGAGCATCCATTTGAGAGAAGTAGAATCATATAAATATCCCCACAAAATCCACCCATTAATTTTATTTTTCGAAGAACAATCCCGATCTTTACGTCCAACCCCCCTTCCCCTACACTGGTAATTTTAAAGAGTTAAATTAAAGAATTGTTATTCTGATTCCTTAACACTGAGTCGCGGGGGAGCTTATTTTCATGGAATAGCAATTTAATCAAAAAGAAACCAGAAGGATTAAAGCGTAAATGCAGAAAGAGACAACCTCTCTCAGGTATTTAAAGAAAATGATTGAGAGAAGAAAAAAAAAAGCAAAGGATTTCTTTACGGTTCCCAACAGTAATAAAAGTAATTTCGGTTTTCAAGTTTTATTCTGTTTCAATTTCTTTTTCATTGCAGTTCGAGTTGGATGTATTTGTTCAGTGTTGTGGGTTGCATAGAATGACATACTTTAATTACTTTTCAATTTTCATACGAATAGTGTTGTTGTTCTAATGCAGCTGGCAATACAGAGGCAGTTCATCTTTATGCCATAAGCAAGGGCTGCACCAACGTTACTCATTTAATTGTTGAGCACTTAGCACTACTCAGGGAAGACATGCAGCTCGAAGGTCGCATACAATACAATTGTAACACTTTTAGTTGTAATCGCATTCAACACAATTGTAACAATTGTAATCGTAATCGCATTCAACACAATTGTAACCGTAATCGCATTCAACACAATTGTAACCGTAATCGCATGCAACACAATTGTAACGTATGCAATTACAATCACAATTGTGGAAGTTCTTTAGTTAATTTGTTTCCACAAAAAGAAGCCATTCATTAGAAGTAATAATTGGAATAAGGAAATGATATTGAGTCTTTAATACGAATTCAAAATAATAAAAAAGAAGAATTCAATCGAGTCAGAATTCCTTCGAATAACAATTTTAAATAAACTTTATTTTTCAGCGTTACGATATTCTCACTTTACTATAAAAATAATGAAAAGAAAATATTTCGAAACAGACTTTCTTAAAATGAATTTTAAAAATATTACAAGAAACAATGAATAATTCATGTATTTCTGCCCTTAGTTCAGGTGAACTGCCATTTTTAAGCGGAATTCTCGTGATATTCTGCTTAAAACTTGAGATAGTTTTTTTATTCTTTCTCCTGTAAGAAAAGACCTTCCCATTCGTTTTCACAAATTTATTTCTTTGTTGATAGATTGAGTAAAGAGCTTTCTCTGGTCGTGGCTTTTTTTAAAAAAAGAAGTTCAGTCATTTCCTTTTTTTTTATTTATTTATTTAATCCATTGCGAATAATGAATAGAAAAAGTTTTAGGCAGTAAAAATATTGGGCTCTTCATTCAAAAAATACCTTCAATATTAAAGTGAGTTTATTTATTTTTTTTTTTTTTTTACCCCGTATTCAATTCAATTTGCATGCAACTCTCAAGAATATCCATGATTATTTTCAATGCAAGAATAGTCATCTGAATAAAATTTACAAATGCAAAATTTTGTTTGCATGCGTTTTAATCCAAATTAATTATTTTTTTATTTTATTGAACATATTCGTCGTAACTGTTTAATGTAATTACAAACACGAATTTCTTTTAATTTTGAATCTCATTATAAAATGTCTTCTTTTTTGAAGTTTATGATTCATCACATTTTTCTGTCGATATGAAATATTGTTTTTAATCATATTACAATTAATATTAGTTATGTAATTGTAATATTGTTAAAAAAATAATTATATTTAAAACGACATTTTTATTATTAAATATACGAATGTTGTTTGTTTTGTATGCATTATTTAAATTATTATTTTGTAATCAATATTATTATTACTGTAAGCATTATTTTGTAAGTATTATTAATTATTTTTGCTAAATATACAACTTTGTTGTTCATTTTAACTTTATTTTTTGTATAAGTTTTTCAGAATAGTTTTAAAAATTAATAATAAACTCTTTATTACTAATAAGTAACTTAAAACTATTTTATCATTATACGATATATTAAGTCATTAAAAAATATCCTCTCTTTAATTTATAAGTTGGTATTTTTAGTCATTAATCAGCCGAATTTGAAGTTTGATTTTTATTCTAAAATCAAACCATGTAGTGTGCAGGTTGGGTAACCAAATTGTAACTGGGGTATTTGAGGCACAGATAGGAAATGTTTTATTTACACATGCGATTACAGACATACAGTATTTAACACATTTTTAAAGACAGATAATTTTAGAGCGTAAGAACTTCACCTCTAAGCCGAAATTCAAATATGTACAGGATGCGTGAAATATACTTCATTTCCGGGTGACAGTCTGTAGGTCAACTAATACGCAAAGTTTCGTTAAATATATTTTTCTCTCGGGATGAGAGACTATTTCTACTATTTCTACGTTTCTCAGCGGGAAAACAATTTGCTCTGTGTTTCCTCTCGGGTGAGAGTCTCGAGGCCTAATGACCTTTTTTCCTGAACACCAAAAGGGGGCGTTCTTGCCAGTGTGTAGATTTGGTTTGTTACTCTGCCGTCATTTTGTGCACACTTTAGGCGAATGAGAGCGGGACCTACAATTTAACATGGATTCCGAACCCTCTCACAAACATCCTTGCCACCGCCAGGATTCAAATCTGAAGTCATTGATACCAAAGGCCAGGACGCTAGCCACTTACCACCAGACCGTTAATAGTGGTAACGTTTTAAAGGAGGTGGATTATTGTCTTAATAGATAAATTATATAATTTTGTATATATGGCGGAAAATTCCCACCGAGTCATCTGACTGTCAATGAAAGAAACACAAATATTCTTATATTTGCCATTTAACCTTTTTTGTTTCTAAAACCAACGATTGCTGTGTTTCTTGACCGGTGCTTTAATGAATAAAAATACTATTCCTATGAGGGGCCTGATGGCCGAGTGACTAGCGTTCCAACCTTTGGTGCTTCAGGTTCGAATCCCGGCGATGCAATGGATGTGTGAAGTGATTCGAAATCCACTTTAAACCGTAGGTGCCGTTCTAATAGGATCGTAGAGCGTTGTAGGGATAGTGTGACTCGCGTCCGTAGTCTATCTTCAAGCTACCCGTGTCCCCTGGGTAGTGCTAAATGAGTAGCAGCGGTGCAGCCTTCGCTTATGGCATCAATATTAACTGTCTCCAGCTGCATTAGAACAACAACACTATTCCGATGAAAATTGAAAAGTAATTAAAGTATGTCATTCTATGCAACCCACAACACTGAACAAATACATCCAACTCGAACTGCAATGAAAAAGAAATTGAAACAGAATAAAACTTGAAAACCGAAATTACTTTTATTACTGTTGGGAACCGTAAAGAAATCCTTTGCTTTTTTTTCTTTAAATACCTGAGAGAGGTTGTTTCTTTCTGCATTTACGCTTTAATCCTTCTGGTTTTTTTTTGATTAAATTGCTATTCTATGAAAATAAGCTCCCCCGCGATTCAGTGTTAAGGAATCAGGATAACAATTCTTTAATTTAACTCTTTAAAATTACCAGTGTGAGGGAAGGGGGTAAAGATTGGGATTGTTCTTCGAAAAATAAAATTAATGGGCGGATTTTGTGGGGATATTTATGTGATTCTACTTCTCTCCAATGGATACTCTCTGGTGCATAGTGAGCGCCGTTAACTTCTTCAAAGAGATTTTGAAGGATTTTCCTAATGAAAAAATAATAATAAATAAAATAAATCACGATGGCTGTTTAAATATAAAGTATATGTTTTTTTATTGTTATTAAGAGTTTTTATTTGTTCAGAAGAGGTTTATTTTTTTGATTCTGGAATTATTCGAAGTTTAAAAAAAAATTCGTTTTTAATAAATGAGATAAATTTAGAAATTGTAAAATGCGCAATAAAATCTGGCTGCTTTTTCATTTCTGCTTTGAGAGTTTTCTTATTCATATTACAGTTATTTTAAATGTTTTTTATATAACTCCCTAGTAAGTTTGACTATAAAACATTCCCTAAAATAATTAGTAATATTAGTTCATTGTAATTAATAATATCCCTAACACACTAGAGTATGGATCATAAAAATCGGTTTATATAATAATAGCTGTATATAAAGTAATCCTAGACGGACGTAACAAATATTTTTTGAACAAAAAAAAAGGGATTTTAAATCTATACAGGGGGATTCAACTGTCATGGGACACACTTTTAGGGGTGGTACAGCATACTAAAATATTCATTTGTATAGGAATGTAGGGTAGGAAGTGACTCGTTGTGGAACGGAAAAGAACGAGTCAAGAGAAAAAAAAAAGCATTGTTTTTGACATAGTTGCAAAATGCATCTTTGATTCAACGTTTGCAATAAATGCTCACAATGGTCACCGCCTATAGTAATGCATGCTCAGTAGTGTCGAAAAAGTGATTGGCGAATAGTTCCAATAGCCAGGCATTTCACAGCCGCCAATCTGGGTTACTAGCCAAAGGACTCGAAACTTGTCACGTGATGGATATCATTTGGTTCACGGTGGCTGTGTGTTGCGCGAAATTCGTTTGAAAATGTGTTCGTTCCTTAAAGCGTCACTTCCGTTTACAAAAAAAAAAAAAAAAAAAAAAATGAATGTTTTAGTAAGCTGCACCAACTCCTCAAAGTTTATCCCATGTTGTATCGCTCTGTATATTTAAAAAATGCATTTACTGAATAACATTGTTCTGTTGAACTTTTTATAGTGTGCTTTAATACATTCATTTTAATATGAATGCATTAAAGCACTATAAAAAGTTTATAATGAACTTTTGTAATTTTTATAGTCTGGAGTTTTCATCTGTAAAATACTTAAAATATCATGTGTTCATTACAAACATCTCAATTTGAGAAAAAATTTAGTAATTAAATTAATAATTTATAATAACGTAATTATAATAACGAAATATTGTAATGACATAAATCAATTTCTATAATTTAACATGCCTTTAATGATTGTTACCTGTAATTTACTTGATAATAATAAGTATGCTTTCATAAATCATGAAACGAAAGAATTTGATTACATTCATAAAACCATTAAAAAACACAAATTGTCAACTATGAAAGTTTTTCTTACCTTTTTATAAATCTCTTAATCTGTAGTTATCTTTCAATAACTTTGATATATCAAACTGATCTGATTCAATTTTACTTTAGTTTTTAATTCATTTAAAATTTTTTTAACTCAGTCTGATTCAAGTTTTTTGAGAAAATAATTCCTTTATTTCCACTACTTTTTAAAATTTCAAAATAGTCATAAAATTAATTCCATTTTTTTTTCTTGGGGGGGAGAAGGGAGGATGGTAGAGGAATAAAGTACTCAATCCCTTGATTCGTCTATGAAACATATTCTACGTAAAAAGTAACAGAACAACCAACATTACTACAAAGTATCCAAATTGACATTTCTTGGAATTCTTCTGACACACTAAAAGGAAAAAAATTACTTTTACGTGATCCCACAGGATGATGATTTACAACTTACTTGATCCCAATTGTTAATACTAAAGTTATTCATCTATTTTCAACATTTCAATACATATTTTTTCAATTCCTTCTATTAGCTCACACTCTCGCTATATATATCTTGTTCAAATTTTCAATCATTCATAAAACCCTTTGGATTCATCCACTCAAGTTCTAATACATTTTTTTAAACTTGTAGTGGATTACGCTTGATGTTAATACAGTTTCTTCAAATATTAATTCATTCATTAAATTTAATTAATTTGCCACTTAATATTGTGATTCTGTCATATGTGTATATATATTTATATTAATTGTAATTTTTTAATAAAAAGTAAACTAAAATAAAATTTTTCTTCGTTGACCTAAGTAGAAATTGACTTAAAATTTTTTTTATATTACTTGTTTAATTTCAAAATCGTTACATAAAGATTAATTGCGTTTTGCTACGGAATAAAGTATTCGATCCCTTAATTCGTCCATAAAAGATATTCTACGCAAAAAGTAACAGAACAACCAATACTTTTACAAAGTATCCAGAATGACATTTCTTGGAATTCTTCTGACGACACACTAAAAGTAAAAATAGAGTTTTTACGGTCAAAAGAACCGTAACAGTTCCTCCTGGTAGTTAGTACCATGGCAAAAGTTAGAGAGGGAGAAAAAAGGCTTTTTCTACTATCCGGTCACATCTATCCGGCTGCCGGACCCTCTCCACTTCAAGCTGGACAAGAAGCTACCCTGGAAAGTGAAAGAAAACAGAAGCTTTTATTTTGTTTTATTTGGCGAGCAATCCGGTCAATTCACCTTGACGTTAATTGAGAGGGGCACCGACTGGAAATGACAACAACCTGGCCGGACAATAAAAAAAAATGTCCGGCCAAAAGAATAGATACTCGCTGTATTGAAATGTTTCACTTGGGAAATGTAATGTCTGCGGTTGAAGTTTTATTGATCTGTGTCAGATGTTTCAACAAGTTCGGAAATAAAACTTTTACTTTTAGGGAGGGTTGAAATAAAGTAAATAAAATGAATTTCAGTTTTGGTTAAAGTACTAAAAAGAAAATGCAACACAAAAAGCGGTTTTTTTTCTTCTTCTGAATTCTTTAACGATTTTCTGTACAATTCGGCAAAAAATGTTAAGTAATAGTTGCATATACAGTCCAAGTATCTTCACAATTCCAAAAATTTATAACATTTATTATGAAAAGGCAGATAAGTGCAAATTATTATAAAATGAATATAGTTCTTCTAAAAGAGTCAGTTTTCTATCCCTCCTGAACTGTTCGAGAACTGTTCGAGACAAAGTTAAATCATCGTATATTATTGAATTATTATCTAACACCAAAGGAAAAATCTGGGAGACAGTCGGGGATGACTGGAAAAAATTGAGCGGAAAACCTCCCAAAGAGGCTGTTGCAAATTTTAGGTGTACTATAGTACTGGACACGACTGCATAGCCAAAATAGGGATTTTGAATTCTGATATATGTTTCATGTAAAACAGAGAAAGTGAATAAGGCCCATCTACTTGTTGGCTCGGGACTGGACTCTAACTTACAACAAAACTGATTTGTGTACTCTTTAGTGGAGGGCAAGAGAAAACATGTTCTGATCACAAACTTTTATGATTGTGCTTCTAACTTTTTAAATTTTTGTCCTTAGAACATGTAACTTGTTTTTAAGACCGTTGGGGTTTTTTATTGTTAAGAATAGAGAGTTTTTGCATACCGTACGTTAGGTTACCGTAGGACGTCCGTTAGCTTTTTCTCCCTAGCGCGCATGCTCATAGGAAACTGAGCATGCGCGCTAGGGAGAAAAAGCTAACGGACGTCCTACGGTAACCTAACGTACGGTATGCAAAAACTCTCTAATGACTCGACTTTTCCCTTTGTAATTTTGATTTGTTTTTATGTTCGTTTTTATGTTTGTTTTTATATTTGTTTTGTTCCAACAGTAATTGGCCAAATTTCTGTTTATTGAGTTACAATAAAACCATTGGATTATATAATGTAGCCATTATAAAATGAAGGGTATATATTTAAGTTTTCTTGTCTATTTTAGTTGTAATGAATTAAGTTATATATCTATATGGGAACAGTTAGTTGCACATCAAGATTGTGCTTGATTTCTTGGTATGTTCGCTATTGCATACCTTCATCAATGGTGTAATGTCATCTGTGATCCTCTGATTTAGATTAGCCATGCCCCATACCTGTCTTAACATATCCCCATATAAAGTAGTCGGGAAGGGGGAGAATGATATGTGATATGCGAGGAAACCAGGTTATGTTAATGATATTGTGAAACGAACAACAGTGCGGACTAATCTAACGCACTGATACCATTGCCACCATTGATAAGAATGAACAGAGAACATGGCACGATCATCAGTACCATCTTGACGTGCAACAAGCGGGCCCATATAGAGATATAATGAATTTAGTTAAATGAGGCAAAACAGAACCCAAGTTAATACTATTATTACTGTTACTACTATTATTATTTTAAAAGGAAGTAGGCATTGTTGAAAAGTGTATTATTTAAGATTTTAAACGAGTAGAGTCCTGTCTATTATTTTAAATTTTCATTTCAAAACAATGGATTTATTTGTGCAAGAAAAATATCGCCAAAGGAGTGATAAAGAGGCCTATTCTAGATTCCATAAGAAAAAAATAAAGACTTCGGCAACCCGAATGTTTTGAATGGGTATTCGTCCTGCGCGAATGTCACCCGATATTATTCGAGGTTCACTGGATCTGTGATGGATCCGGGGAACCTCTAATTGGAAAACGAACGGCATTCAATGATGATGGATGGAGGAATTTCACGCCTTTCCTCTTACCATATCTGAATATTAATTCTCCCGCAGAAAAAGGACACTATCCTTTCCCCTGGAAAGAAGATTCCCCTTCCGCCATTGAGGTAATCCCCTATATTTGCTGCATACAAATGGAGACGGGAATGCAAACGAAGGTTCCGTTCGGAACTCAACCTGAACCGGTTCACTTAAGTTGTTCGCTTTTTCACTCAGTCTTTCTCTTTACTGTTTTTAACAGTGTGTATTGAAGATAATGTAACAATTCAATCCTTGTACTATATTAAAAATTGCTGCAAGACTGCTATATTGTTACTTTAGTCAGAAGAATGTTAAAATATACCACTTCTTTTAATTTCAAAGAACAAAAGCAGTTTAGACCATACAGTGCGTATCGGGGTTGCCAATTTTGGACAAAAATAATCCTCACTTGATCATACACCTCACGTGACTTTTACAATCGTCACTGTCTGGAGTGACGTGATGGTTGGACACTTCCATGGTCACTTTGCTCGTCATTTGTATGGAACTGGTCACTTGCGGTACAGAAGGAAAAACGAGCTTATATCGTACTGTGGAATGGACTGCATTAGCTTTAGACATGCATTTCAAGGTTTAACGTATGTGATGATAGCTTGGCGAGTATTGGCAGCAATCCGACAATCTTGTCTTTCCTACAGAAAGTGAGAAAGTTATACAAATGTGACATATAGAGTCGTAATATAATAGAGCGCATTTCAGGGTTGCCAGTTTCGGGCAAACATGATCCTCACGTGATCATACATTTCACGTGACTTTTACAATGACCATTGTCAAGAGCGATGGCTGATCATTCTCCTGGTCTCTGCCATTTCATTTGTACCGGACTGGTCACTCTGCTTACTTGCGTTACAGAGGGAAAACGAGCTTGTATTGCACTGTGGAATAGAGTGGACTCGTTTAAAATCAGTTTTAGACACATATTTCTGGGTATTGTTCTGTACATTGACGATATTTGGCGTAATTCTTTACTGTTAGCCATTAGCACTCTATGCTATTGGCGCAAAGAAAGAAAAATATTTACTATGATACAACATTTTTCGAAATAAATGGTTAATTTTTTTTTTTAGCTGTCCATAAATGTAAATTAATTTTTTCGAAGTATTTGGCATTTATATTCTATTCATAAATTCTCCCTCTAAAAAAGTGATTTTTTTTTTTTTTAATCATTTATATGAACTTTTTGTAATGTTTTATTCTAGTTTATACAAAATAACATTCCTTGTATCCGTTTATATTTACTAAGTACATAAATAAATGTGACTCGTGAAGAAGAATTTCTCGGAATGTTCACAACCGCTTCGTAACATGTTTACGTTTATTAAATAAATGCGTCAGTGAAAAGTAACCAAGGGGAGATGTAACGCTAATTCCAGTACAAAAAGGACAGGAGATGCTTGTCTCAACTTTTTGTTCCTTTAGAACATGGGTCTCCTAACTGCGGCCCACGGGCCAAATCCGGTCCGCTAGTGTCATCTATCCGGCCCGCGACAGCGAATAGCTTATTGTTGCTGTAATAAGTTGGATAAAAAGACACAGAATGTTAATAACTGGGTTTTATGTACTTGGTAGGTAAAGCTTAATGACAAGCATAATACGCAGAAAATTTAACTTCAGCATAACAAGTAATTGAAATGAATCCCACTAACTATATAAACTAATGAACATCCTGCGGTTACCCTCGGCAGCTACGTCGGGGTAAAGACTATCGCATATGTGTGTATATCGATGCTTGGAATATATATGTCCTGAATCGAACATATGATTTTTATCTTGAAAATCCCTCAGGAACGGAAAAGCTAAATTAAAGCTAATGAAATCGCAGGGTATCCACTTGTCCATCCATGCTCGAAGTTCAAAAAAGCTCTGCAGGAGTTTTCCGCCATCTGTTAGCGATAAAGGATATTACCTACCTATTTCCGCTTTTGACCACTAGATGTCGTCAAGTGTGACGGTCGTATCGATAAACACAATAGTAATTGTAGTAATTGGATCAGCGAATTTAGCAAGCGTATGCTCGCTCAGAGCGCGTACTCGGCGACTAATCCAGATATTATAGATAGTGGCAGAAAAATTAAAACGGTTTTGGCCCTTGGTACTTACTGGAGTAAACAGTATGGCCCTAAGTCTGGAAAGTTTGCTGTCCCCTGCTTTAAAGTAAGGGGACTCGCTCTATTTTATTACTGCTCTGTTGTCTAGACCAGAGTTACCTAGTTTTTCACTAACCATCTAAAATAAGAAGCAGTAACGCAGAAATTCAAATCTAGTCTTAAGACGAGATTTTTAAGATAAAAGTGTACACCATTAACTTGAAGTTAACTTATTTTTATTTTTAAAGCATTGCTATTATGTTGAACACAATACGATCAATACTAATGTACCATTTCCTTATTTTCGTTGTTGTTGAAGCTAGTATAAATATTAATCAAATCGATTGCAATTGATTCTCAGTTAGAATAATTTTACTACGGAAAACAAAACAGCGTTGGCGATCTTGATGAATTGAATAATGTAATAATTATATAATGTAATAACGACTTAATTTTTAATTAATAAGTGTTTGGATTTTTCACTAATAAGAATAATTATTAAGTAATAAGTGTTTGGATTGTCTTATAGCCTATATCCACAAATCCTCCATGTGTAGGTTAAACTGTTAAAATCTCGTCCAATGTAAAGTCAAGAGAGGATTAACATTGGACGAGGTTCTTTCTGAACATCTTCTATTCTTGGATTTTGTAAAAATTTATGAACTTATTACAGCTTTATGTTATGGCTTAGTTTATGGCTTTGGTGTAATAGCTAGACCCTATCGGAGATCAGAAACAACAACAACAACATTATCTGAGGTCTCTAATGTTTAACCACCACGGGTTATAGCAGATAATTACAAACAGAAAATTGACAGGAGACATACAGACGGTCCTATTATAAAAAATAAGTACACTAATTGCGTATTCTTTGTAACGAAACTGTGGCTATTTTTAGATCGGGCATCGGGAATGAATGGGCGGCGGAGGTTATGGGGGGGCGTCTTCAAGCACCCCCGTCACGTCTGGGAGCGGAAGCGCGAGCCTCGTTACCCGCAAACAAACCCCGCCAACTTCTCTAACTCGATTTGTGGTTTTCGCACCTCCGCCGTCGTGACGCTGATGACGTTGCGTCGCTACTTTCGAACTTTGCTGGCTTCATTACTACACAAGGAGTCGTATAGGCAATGTCTTTTTTTTTATTATTATTATTATTAGAATAAATATTTTCTAAGATGCGGATCCATACTTTTGAAATTTTCAAGTTAAGCTCGTTTATATATATATATATACACTGAAGTGACAAAAGTCATGGGATAGCAATATGCAAATTTTCAGATGGCAGTAGCATCGCGTAGAAATGGTATAAATGCGCAGTGCTTTCGCAGAGCTTTCATTTCTGTTCAAGTTATTCATGTGAAGAGGTTTTGACGTGATGATGGCCGCACGACGGGAATTAACAGACTTTGAACGCGGAATGTTAGTTGGAGCTAGACGCATGGGTCATGCTATTTCGGAAATCGTTAGGGAATTCAACATTCCCAGATCCACTGTGTCAAGAGTGTGCCGAGAGTATGAAATTTCAGGCATAACATCCCACCATGGACAGCGCAGTGGTCGACCGCCTGCACTTAACGACCGAGACCGGTGACGTCTGCAAAGGGTCGTAAATTCTAACAGACAAGCAACAGTTCGTCAAATAACCGCAGAAATCAATGTGGGACGTACAAGGGACTTGTCTGTTAGAACTGTGCGGAGAAATTTGGCTTTCTTGGGCTATTCCAGCAGAAGACCGACTCGAGTGCCTTTACTGACAGAACGACATCGCTTGCAGCGACTCTCGTGGGCACGTGAGCATATCGGTTGGTCCCTAGATGAATGGAAAACCGTGGCCTGGTCCGATGAGTCACGGTTTCAGTTGGTAAGAGCTGATGGTAGGGTTCGAGTGTGGCGCAGACCCCACGAAGTCATGGACCCAAACTGTCAGCAACGCACTGTTCAAGCTGGTGGTGGCTCCGTGATGGTGTGGGCTGTTTTTTCATGGCATGGACTTGGTCCTCTGGTGCGACTGGACTGGAAATGCTTATGTTCAGCTACTTGGAGATCATTTGCAGCCATTCATGGACTTCATGTACCCAAACAACGATGGGATTTTTATGGATGACAATGCGCCATGTCACCGGGCCACAACTGTTCGCGATTGGTTTGAAGAACATTCTGGACAATTCCAACGAATGATCTGGCCCCCTAGATCGCCCGACATGAATCCCATCGAGCATTTATGGGACATCATCGAGAGGTCTGTTCGTGCCCAAAATCCTGCACCATCAACGCTTTCACAATTATGGACGTCTATCGAGACAGCATGGCTCAATATTCCTGCAGAAGACTTCCAACGACTTGTTGAGTCCATGCCACGTCGAGTTGCTACACTTCGCCGGGCGAAAGGAGGGCCGACACGATATTAAGAGGTATCCCATGACTTTTGTCACTTCAGTGTATATATATATATATATATATATATATATATATATATACTAACAGAACACGGCGTACGTTGTCCAGCCAAAAAATAATTCATTGTAGAAAATTAGATATCGTAAATCTATTCTCCATGTTCCAATATAGGTGCATACCAATTTTCATGGATATCGTTCGAACGGTCTATGAGATAAAATGCTGCAGCACCCTCTAGGGACGACATACAACAAAGGGGATAGCCTAAAAACATTGCCCATGTTTTGTCAAATACACCCAAAAAATTTCATCAAAATTGGGCCATCCTTTTAGGAGGAGTTCAGTGACAAACACATGTACACAAGAATATATATATATATATATATTCATTGCTCGTATAGGGTGACTGTATAAGTATAATAGTCGTATTATATAGTTAATATAATAGTCGACTATAAGTTATTGATAGTATTTAAAGAATCCTATTATTTCAATTAAAACCTTTAGTTATTTTTCTTTTCTAACAATAATTTGATTTTATTCGAACAAATTGTTATTGTGCCGATCGTGAAGGAATTGTTATTTTATATTACTATGCACTTTGAAGTCGTTAAACCCTAGACAATACGTAACAAATTCAACATTTCTAGAGGGGTTTACAGTATTGCACACACCATTATTAACCATTACCATTTTGAACTAACACTCACAAGGATAACATCAGGAATCTTCACTCATTTATTCACATTTATAGTTTAATATTCATGTTTGACGTTGTTTTATGACTAATAATATCATAAAAAAATTTCCATAGTACATTATTTAAAAATGTTAACTCTGATTGATGTCGGTTATTTTAATCCAATTGTTCTCAAAGGATTCGCCCTAGAAGATATCCATGAGCTCCCTGGTGTATTTCGAAGAAATTTTTTCAGAATATATATCGTTACTCTTTTTTTTATCAGTTTTCCCCTTCAAAGACAGCTTTCATTACAATAGCTAATTTTTATGGATGCTTTCTTTTCTACTTTTATTCACCTAAAAAGTCGCCAGACAGCGATCATGCTCCAAAGAATGTTTCCCAGAAACTAGGAATGGTCACTTCCGCGGTTAGCTAATATAAGTGATAACTTATATGTGATTTTGTTAACAAGTTAGTTCTAATCTTTTATTCATGTAAACTTTTCTAACCTATGGTTTATATTCGAATCCGATGTCTATATTGAAAGCATATGATGGGTTGTGGCGTCGGGTACGGATGTATAAAGCCCGTGAGGTATATGGGATTTAATGAGAAAGAAAAGTAGAGAGAGGGCTGTCTAGTGGGTTGCAGGTTAACATGATTTAATCATATTTAAGTTGAAACCAAAATGTGGTTTTTGAAAGTTTTACCTTTTTTTCAATTCCTTCTATTAGCTCACACTCTCCCTATATATATCTTGTTCACATTTTCAATCGTTCATAAAATACTTTTTATCCATCCACTCAAGTTCAAATACATTTTTTTGAAACTTGTAGTGGATGACACTGGATGATTTCAAATATTAATTCAGTAATTAAATTTAATTCATTAATTTTAGTTTTTATTAGATTTAGTTGCTTACATCTACCCATAGATGGCGACAGATAAACTGAAAATAATGAATAATAATACATAATGACATAATGAATGAAAATTATTTATAAAGGACTTTTTGCAATAAAGTGAAAAAAGTAGGAATTGACTTTAAAAGAATTTTTTTTTATATTACTTGTTATATATACATAATATAAATTTACTTTTTTAAATGAATTAAACGGAGTGATTCTTGCATACTCTACACTACAACACTCTGCTAAATTTTCCGGTAGATGTTCATTGTTAAAAAAAATATGGCCACTGAAACTTATGAGACTCCACCGTCTGTATGTTTGGAATTGATCATCTAACATTAAATGAAGAATAAAAATACTTAGTTATGCGTTTATTGAGTTTAATCCTCAATTCACTGATCGTGGATTGAGGATTAAACCTAACATAAACATAAGGACTTGAAACTTTTAGAAGAATATATGTCAATATTTGAAAAAAGCTTCGACATTTTAACTAGAATTTCCAATGTTATATTTATGTGAATTTTGATTTTCTACTATCACAACAATGAGTATAAAAAGTGGAGAAATCTTATGTATGAACAAAGAAATTGTTTTGTATATATTTGAATAAGCGTGTCATGGTCTAGGAATAAAATTACATAGCACTAGTGGACTGTAAAAACAGCACGTTTTATTTATTCTAAAAACCAATTCACACTGCTGTTACATTTCTCTCCCTCTTCAGCCAGCTCACCCCACCCAGACAGGGTGTTTACAGTATCGGGCGCGGACTTCCCCTATGCAATTGGAACTATTTATCCATGAAGCAACAAAGCCTTTCAAATAGATGTCCAAACAGTGATGAAATCTCTAGGACACTTCAGACTCCTGTTTCTCCTAAAAACAAGAAGAATAAACTTAAATTGGTTTTCCTTTTTTTTTTTTATATTCTGTAATATTTGATTTAACTATTTTAGTATATTTTTTGGCAATTTATATGTAGGGAATTGACAATTATTTGTAGGATTTTCAAATGAGCTCTGACTTCAAAAAGTTTGAGGAGAACTACCTTAACCTTAAGAGCTCCTAATTAGTGAGTGGCCAGTTGAAAAGTTATGATTCAATTGGCGAATGCATGTGCTTGAAGAGTTAAAAACGACTTAATAAGAAAGAATAAATAAATAAATTTAAGACGAAATAAATGATAAATAAATTTAAGATGTATTTCGTTCTTTATGTATTGTTTAACATCACTATTAGAACATATTTCTCAGAAATGTATATATAGTGCGCTGACAATTATTTGTAGGACTTTTAAATGCGCTTCGACTTCAAAAAGTTTGAGAAGAACTACAATTGCCTTAAGAGCTCCTTATTAGTGAGTGGCTAGTTGAAAAGTTATGATTCAATTGGCGTCAATTGTGCTGTAGAATTAAAAACAACTTAATGCGGAAGAAAATAAATAAATAAATAAATCTAAGATGCATTTCATTCTTTATGTATTGTTTGACTTCACTATTAGAACACATTTCTCAGAAATTTGTATATAGTGAGCTGACAATTATTTGTAGGACTTCAAAAAGTTTGAAAAGAACTACAATTGCCATAAGAGCTCCTGATTACTGAGTGGCCAGTTGAAAAGTTATGATTCAATTGGCGACTGCATGTGCTTGAAGAGTTAAAAACAACAAGTCCTCGGCTAATGCGTTTCGAAGGAGGGCTGATTCACTTTGATGGGAAACACCCGTCCTCTACAAATTGGAGAAATGCTTCTCTCTCTTCCTGGACAATTGCAGCAGCAGCAGTAGGAGGTGGAAGCAACAACAAAAAGCGGCTATTATTTCTCCATTTGTCGGAATTCCGGAACTCCGGTGACTCGAAGGTCCCGGAAATCCCATTTAGGGTCCCTCGAGGTACCGGACTCGTAAACTTAATCAATGCTCCTAATATCTGTCGTCCGGGATCCGGAATATTTGTAGCCGGAGTCGTAAACTTGCGTTTTCTTCTGTTTACGGCCGGGGAGTCGTAATTTAGATTCCATTAATTTGTTTTATGATATGCGTGTTGTCTTATGATTTTGGAGGCACTAATGCTGTTAAAGAAGTGTTTGTTGTTTTGGTGGGGGAGGATGTATTAATGGGGGGCACCCCAAGGGGGTCGTTGGCTGCTGCATTTTCTGCGACTTCTGCTCCAGAAGCTTTTGAAGTGGGAGAGTTAAAAATCGAGGGCAGGAAGTCTGCATTATTTTTAATATAGTATTCAATATATTCGCCGTTGCGTTCATATTATCTTCCAGATGGCAGCATGTCTTATGATTCCAAATAGTTTTTCAAAGTTCTAAGAATATATTCGCAATATTCTGTAGGAATAACTGTTATTCTTTTAATCAATTTATAAGAATCTTATTAAAATACTTGGTTTCATTATTCTTTTAATATTAGTTTAATTAATATATATCAATTTTATTAAAATAGGTGGTTTTATTATTCTGTGAATATATCGTTTCGTTCTTAATTATTCGATTTTCAAAAAGTGTGCATTATTAATACGCTTTTATTAGCTTCACCTGTATGTTTGTATGTAACTCACTTTTTGGGCTCGATTTTGGGACTGATGGCGCCATCTACTGGCGAGTCAGTTAACTGATCAAACCCTACCTATTTTGTTTAATTATTTTGTTTAATCTTAATTCCTTTTGTTTTATTTTACTTTTATCTTAAAATTCTCATTTTAACTTTAACCTTTTTATTTTTGGGCATCGTCAACGGACTCTTAATTGTACCGATAGCTTTAGTTTTTTCGATCTCCTGCTTTAATTGTTCTCACGATGTTTTTCCTAAATTTTAAATTCATTTACTTATTTTTAATTATTCCTATTCATTAATTTAAGAAAAATTGGTCAATTTTTTTCGTGTTCTTGGCCACTTTCAACGTATCTTATCGGTTTATTTATTTTTTTCACGAGCTAATAATTATATAATGTAAAATTGTTCAAAAAGATCGTCTGGTGACAGCCGAGGTGCTTTTTCGAAGTGAAAACGAGATTTTTTCAACAAAAAAACATCGTTTGCAATTCTACAGTTTATTTTTTATTTGTTCAAATTTCTGTTGTGCATTTTTTTCCTTCATTAAATTCTAAATTTTATGATAACCTATATTCTTTAACCCCATTCTTTTTTGGATATCCTTTTATGATTTGTTTAATTTTATTTATTTTATTATTAAGATTTATTTACTTAATTTTTTTTTAATGATAATCTTTTTTATTTCATCGTATAGTTGACTTTTATGATTTCAATTTAAATGAATTTTATTTGAATGTCGATATTTTGATTTCTTTTAGAAATTAAATTATCGACATTCAAATAAAATTAAATCATTTTGGAAATGGAAATGAAAAACCGTGGAAATTTTTACCATTTCCTCCTAAGAGCTGTGACTCAGTTCTCGCCAACGCTGTAATGCTCATGTTGCTTGATTTGGCCAATAAAAAAAGACGATAAATAATGAAATTCATTTTAAAAATTTAATATTCTTTCAGTGCTTTAATTGAAGCAGCGTGAAATCAAAAACTCTTCATTTCTTTATACGCTTGGGATTTAATTTTCAATTCTTGACAAACAGTTTCCTTTTTTTTTTTTTTTTTTTTTAATAAAATGTGAAAATTTGGTTCCAAAAAAGGGGCCCAATGCTTCCGAACTGCGTCGTAAATTTAGCTGGCAGCACAAAAGTGCTCCATTATAAAAGTTTCTTTGCCATCGACGTTCACCTTCCAGGCAAACAGGAGCGATAAAAGGTTCCCGGTTTTTTTTCTCGTTTTATCATTATCTATCAAAGGATGCGTACGGTCTATTCATCGCTTTTGATATTAATTGCTTTCGTTGCTCACTACATATATTTCTTTTCTTTCTTTTTTTTCGGGTTTTCAATATTCTGAGCATCACATAATCTTCTCCCGGCATTTTTCGTTCGAAGCACCCCTCTCCGCTCCCCCCCCCCCCTTTTTTTTTCTTTTGGTGAGCAAAAGAAAAATCTCTGAGAGATTTTTAGGACGCGACTTGTGCCCTGGAGTCGAATTCTCTTGTTGATGACGTCACGAGACGGCATTTTTTTTTTCCCTCTCCCATCCCTTTCTTTTTTCCCTTTTATTTCTAAAAGTAATAGTGGAAGTGGGGGAGTGGATTTTTTTTTTTTTTTTTCAGGGGGTGGAGTTTGGGGAGTAATACATATCGTTTTCTCTTTTAACTCCGCGGAGAAAATCGCTTGCGATTTCTCCGGTAAATCAACATGATTTACTTCCTGAATCAATCTGTCAGGGATTTTTTTCTTTTCAAAGTCCCTTTGTTTCTGGAGAGGTCTTTTCCCTAGCGGTGCTTTCGGAGCTTTTCGGGGAGTTGGGGGGGGGAGGGAGGAGAGAACAAAGGGGGTAGATTAAGATGTTCGACTTTTTACTGGGGGATAAAGGACGATTCACGAATAATATTGTGCCCTTTGGAAATTCTTCTGGAATGAAGTAGTACCAATGAATTTTTTGGTGTATGCACTGAGCCGAGAGACTGAAAGGGAAAAAAATAATAACCCTTAGGGAATATTTCTCCATTTTCAGTTACTGAAAATGAATAGTTTATGAAAATGTTAGTTTATGAATAGTTTATGTTATTGTTATGCCACTGCTACGTTTCACCTTACAGATATCCGAGCCTGATAGCTGAGTGGCTAGCGCTCGATAGCACAG
Organism: Caerostris darwini; assembly: GCA_021605075.1. Classification (NCBI taxonomy): domain Eukaryota; kingdom Metazoa; phylum Arthropoda; class Arachnida; order Araneae; family Araneidae; genus Caerostris; species Caerostris darwini. Next base: position 113,681 of record BPLQ01003268.1, read on the forward strand.
GTTGCCAGTTCGAGTCTCGGCGGTGAAAAGGGTATTTATAGTGGTTCGTAATCCACTTTAAACCGTAGGTTCCAGTCTAATAGGATCGTAGAGCGTTGTGGGTGTAGTGTTACTCCGCGTCTGTAGCTTGTCTGCCAGCTACACGTGCCCCCTGGGTAATGCTAAATGAGTCACAGCGGTGCAGCCCTTACTTATGGTATAATGATTAAATGTCTCCGTATTGCCAGCTGCATTAGAACAACCTTACAGATATCCAAGAAAACTTCAATCAGACAATTCATAACATTCACCAAGTATATTCCTTTTTTTCAAAGTTTTGGAACGAAGGAACCAATGGGTAACGTGGATTCCGAACCAATCCTACGATTATTGGTTCGGAGTCCGCGTTAAACTGTAGGTCCCGATCTAATTAGTCTAAAACTGTGCAAAAAATGACCGTAGAATGACAAACCAATCTAAACCACTTATTGTACTGTACATTGGAGAAGTACATTTCCAGAAGTACATTACCAGAATGACCACATTACCTGATACATTATCTGTAGTGGCGTAACTACACCCTCTGAGGCCCGTGGCACATTTTTCGAATTTGGGCCACTCAATGTAAAGTATCATCGTTGTATTCTCTTTTTCATAAAGTACTAATTAAAACAAGCCTTTTTTTTTTGTTGATAGTATAAATTATTAAGACCTGATGGCCGAGTGACTAGCTCTCTGGGCTCAGTGCCAAAGAGCCATGGATGTTTGTAGTGGTTTGGATCCCACTTTAAACCATAGGTCCCGGTCTAGTATGACTGTAGAGCGTTCAGCGTAGGACTGATAATCCTACCCCGTTAAAAGGTAACATCTCATGTCTCGAAATCTGCCATTCGGCAGACGGACTTTTAGCCCAACATAATGCTATTGATGATGACGCCACTTATGATGACTATAAACTGTTAATTTAATTATTATTGTATTGAATTAAAATTACCGGTAAAATCTTGTTTATTAAAATTTCTTTCTACGGGGTTTCTGACGAGCAAAAATGTCAATGACAGCATCAAGGCTCAAATTTTGTGACATGGAATGTTCGATGGACTCGGTAACAAATGAATTTAAAAATGTCCCAGTAGCACATAGATGGCAGCGGTAATTCCCATTTCTTATTTTATAACTACCTATTCACAAATCAGAAATCCGTCCCTAGCATCGGGATTACACGTGCATAACTATTTCTATTACTATTAATACCAGAAGCGATATATCATTCATACAAATGAATGAGTTCAAAATCTTGATACTCATTTTTTTTTTTAAATTTATTACTTTAGTAACTTAAATTTATTAAATACAAAATTAATAAATTGTATTCTTTTTTGTTATAATAAATATTAGATCTTAAGTTAGAGTTACTTACGTTCAAAATTGTGAACGGCGTATAGTGGTGTCCTCTGAATCTGCTTCATAGTTTTCTTTTTAATGATTGCATGTCAAAGTGCCCGGCATTCGTAAACAACGATATATTTAAAACGTTTTTTTCTTAAATACTCTTAGTTAAAACCCGTTCATTGTTTTGAAATTAGATTATTGGTTAAATTAGATTAGATTATTGGATTATTACAAATCATTGCTTGATTTGTAAAATCTCAATTGCCGTACATTTTAATAGGTAAATATTGGTAATATTATAAAATATTGATTTCCTAACAAAAATTCCACTTTTTATTTAATTAAATAAATTATCCTTTATTTGTGATATTTAGTGCCTGGACTAAATAAAAAATATAGTGAATTCGGAGAAAAAGTAATTGGATTTCTGTTTGTATAACTTATATGATAATAAATACAAAGAAACAATTTCGTTTGCACAGCCAAACGTTCAGCTTTTTATACTAGTTAACTTTTACAGAAATTTTTTTTTATTTTTAAAATAAAAAAAAAAGTGAAATCTGTTTTCAATTCTTGTGCATCGAAATACAATTATATCGTTCTCTAAGTTAACTGTTTTTCTTTTTATTACAGGTACGTGTGCTTGTTGTTGTTGGATACGAATTCAATCCTGGTATGTTAAATTACTTTACGTAAATATTGACTTTAAATCTCGGAGATTCTTCCTTCAACAGAAGGAAAAGAAAAGAGAAAAAATCTGAAATTGCGTGTTTGGATTTTTTTTTTTTTTTTTTTTAAGTCATGTTTAGTTTTAAGCGCAGCTTCAAAGATTGAAGTGAAGGAGGTTCTCATCTTGAGTTTTTCCCGATTTCTCCAGGAAAAAATGGAAATTGGATACACACTTGGGAAAGTGATTGAATTTGGGAAAGGAGAGAAAGAAATCACTCAATGGATTGATATGTATAGATTGAGAGGCTCAGATATCCTTGACTAAGATTTATTGCAGCATATTCTCATGGATATATATATATGGGGGCGGATATATAAGTATATATATATAATTTATAATGGCAAAAATTAATAAGTAGTAAATAAAAATGAACCAAAATTGCCATTTTTAATATAAGGCACAGAATCTTAAATTAATCTTGTTTATATATATATATATATATATCATAATGAAAGGAGGGGGAATAAAATAACCTAATATAGATAATGTGAATAATTAATGAAAATAAATTATTAATCCTTTTTTTAATGGCAAAAATTTATAAGAAGTAAATAAAAACTAACGAAAATTGCCATTTTTGATATAAGGTACAGAATCTTAAATGTTTATATATATAATAAATATCCTAGTGTATAAATATAAAATAAATAAATATAATGAAGGAGAAATAGGAAATAGGAATATAATGAAAGGAGATAATGAATATAATGATAGGTAGAAGGATTATATTTCTAAGCCGAAAATCCGAAACTTGGATACGCGCAAGGCGCGCGAAATATACTTTCTTCTCAGGTTGAGAGATAGTAAACTAAACGTTTATCAACAGAAGGGGGTGGTTGCGCTGTATTTCCTCTCGCGTGGAGTCCGATTGATCATTTCTCCTGAGAGCCACAATGAGGCGCTCTTGCTAGTGTATAGAAGGAACTACGGTTACAATTTTTTTTTTTTTTGCCTCATTTAGTTGTAATGAATTAAGTTAAATCTTTATATGGCCACCGTTAGTTGAACATCAAGATGGTGCAGGATTTCTTCGATATTTAACACATTTAAAGACAAATGCTTATGGATTCAGTAATAATAATGAATCCACTTCAGATCCCAGATTAATTAGGATACCACTTCTAAGCCAAAAACCTGATATTCTGCTTTGCGCAGGATGCGCGAAATAAACTTCCTCTCCAGCTGACCATGTCTCTTGAACGCCACAGGGACTATTCGTATTAGGAAGCATAATTACAAATATTTATTTTGTGCAATCGAATTGTTTAGTATAGAACTTTGAAAGATAATTCAAATCAGAACTTTTATATAATTTTAAAAGAACGCATTATTTATTTTCTGAGAATTAAAGATGTTCACAGAAAGGTTTTTCCATTTTTTAATTCAATATTTAACCATCTAGAATTTTCTACAATCGTGAATCCTTATGAAATGCAAAATTTGAATTAGCACTGATGATAAAATTTTTTTTTTTTCTTTTTGTTTATTGGTCGCCTTTTTGCTGATCGAAAATGAACGGTTTCACTCCACTCCATGAACGATTCACCCAAGGAACGCGCCAATTTAATGAACCGTGAAGCATTTGTAAGAAGGAGATCGGAATCCATTATTTTTTATTCGATCCCCGTTCTGGACACAAGCCAGATCCCATTGGTCAGCTACATGGCAAATCCTTTATCCAACCCCCTTTTTGACTCACTCCCCCCTCTATAAAAAAGAGGAGTTTGAGAAAACAGAGATGAAAATATCCTTTTTTCCTAAAAGAGGAGGGGAAAAAAAGGAATCGATTCCGGGTATTGTTAAAATGGAGTCCCCATCTCTTGACAACTTTTCTGGAGCAGATCGAGAGATGGAATTTCGAATGTATGGGTGTTTTTAGAGGAATAGTTTACACACATTTTTGGTATTCTGCTGGGGGGAGGGGAGAAGACCCTTTTCGATTTCGTTGGGAGCGAAATATTTTCATTTGTATTCACGGGCGGTGTCTGCGACATCTTTAACTTGTAAATGAAGTAGAAGCGATGGCTCCTGAGCTCCCCTGAATGTTTAGGCAAAGTAACTGTGAAAACACTCGCCGTGTGAAATACTGATCCCAAGATGAGAGATGAAAAAGATGCGTTGCCATGACGACGAGGTTTTAGTACCTTCTGTTCATATGCATAAAGCATATTCTCTGTCTGTCTTAAAAACTGAAACTCATATCAAGTAGAAATCCATTTGTCTTTGAATTACACTACAGAAGAATTCATATTAATTATGTTTAAATAAATAAGAACTTGTATCTTTTTATTGTTCATCACAACCATTTTTTTATAGTTGAAAAGTATATGACGTCATATACGCGGTTATCAAAATAATAGAACATCTTTGAATAAAAGTGACATTTAAGAATGCGCTTCGTAAGCATTAAAATATAATCTTGGCTATCAATTTTTTTCTTTATTATAACATGTTTATATCATGCTAGTATGAAGTAGCTTTCGTCGTTTGGTTTGGTTTGTCGCTTTATGGTAATTTTATGCATGTTTTTGGACTAATTAGATCGAGAACTACAGTTTAACGTGGATTTCGAACCAGTCCTAAACATCCATGCCACTTCCAGGAATCGTATCTGAAGCGGGGTAGCTTTACCACTTTTAGTTGTTTTACCAACGGGATAGCTTTAGTGAAGTATGCGTCTTGGATTTTTGCCAAAAGCGTAAAATATAAAATCTCACAGACTTTCAAAGAGGCCATATCGTAAGAGCTCGACTAGCTGGAGCAACTGTGATAGAATCATCCCAGCTTTTAGGCGTTTCTAGAGGTACGTTGTCTAAAGTCATGACAGCGTACAACACGGCAAGACAAGCTCGGTAAAGCAAGCGAGTGAATGGAAGGAGAAAGTGATTGAAAGAGAGACGGAGATGGTTATTGACTTAAAAAAGATTGTTAATGCCTAAAAAGCGAACAACTGCTGCAAACGCAGAGCTCGATCAGCATCTGGATTCTCCAGTGTCAATAACTACAGTTAGGAGGCATCTTCATAAACAGGACATTTACGGCAGAGCAGCCATTCCCAAGCCACTGGTCACATTTGTAAATGCCAAACTTTGTGCATATTGATGCCCAACCACGAAATCTGGTCTATTGATAAGGCCAATTATTACTTTATATATGTAATGCATTTTTTCTCAAATTTATTGCAGCGCAATCTTTCATTATCGTAATTTGTCATAAGTTTAAAATTTGTTTTACTTTCATTTACTATTTTTTGAATCGATCACAGGGAACAATGAAATAAAAACAATATGGCATTATTATGACTAGCCATAAATTTTTCATGCTATCTAGATCTTGAAACAGGGAGATAAATATCATATCTCTTAGAAACTAACATTATAAAAGATCTTCTATAATTTAACATTAGGAAAGAGTACGAGGAAATTTTAACTTCTCTGAATATTTCAACCGAATCTTGATGAACTACAAAACTACAGAAACTTTCTAATCAGAAACGAGTAAAGGAAAGAAATCACCGAAATAAAAAATAAAAAAAAAAAAAAAGAAATTATTTTTTTAATGACCTATTACCTTGGTTAAAATCCCCAGAAACAAGGAGGAAAGGAAAAAGGAAGGAGGAACTGCAAAAGCTAATCTGCGATAATGCGGTCAGGCCGGGATTTGAAGAGAGAGCTCTTCTTCAAAATAAAATTGTAGGTAGGGGGTTGGAAAAAAAAAATGACGAGTCATTCCAATCTAATTTAGAAAAATCCCCCCCCCCCTTATTTTAGGGGAGATAAATGTTAATGAGGTAACCTTTAAAAAACCTTTCTAAAATCTTCATCTCCCCCCCTCCCTACTCTGGGGGGTGCCTCTTCTCGTAATTAGGCACTATTAAACGGATCTCTTCTCATTTATCTCTTGGTATTTTTCATTAGAGAAGTGAAGTGAAATGGGGAACCATCAACGGGGAATTTGTCTTCAGTTAGTATGGCAGGAGAAATTTTTTTTATATATCATAGTTGTAATCTTTTTTTTCTATAGTAATGCACGGTAGGTGTTAGGGATATTTCGTCTTCCGTTTTAGGACTCACATCAAAATGTATCGAAGTTGCTTTTACCAGATTCCTAATTCGAATCATATTCATGTCTCCAATGAAAAGTGATTTTATGAGTTTTGAAGATAGCTATATCATTCATTAAAAGTGATGGCGAAAATTTTAAATATGCTGCTTTTGCCAAATGTGGTTGACATCACACTATTGATTCTGTTATGATGTCATTGGCAACTCGGAAATCAAATGCTCAAATCAAGTTCGGACTGCCAATGAAAGTATGACAATAATTAGTATACAGATACTCGGATGAAGCTGATCAAGTTGACCTCAATAGTAAAATTCCTATCAATATAATGTAATTCTTACTAATTTAATGTAGATCAATGTTCTGCATTACATTGATGTTGATCAAACTATAATCTAGCATCCAGATATTGTTATGATGTCAGTGGCAAATGGGGAATCAAATGCTCAGATTACTAATGAAAGTAATTAGGATGGAGCTATTCGGATGATGTTGCTGATCAAGTTGACCTTCAAAGTGAAATTCTTATTGATTTAATATAGATCAATTCTACATTGCATTGATGTTGGTCGATACCATGATTTAGCATCCAGATTCTGTTATGATGTTGATGGCAATGGGGAATCAAATGCTGAAATCATGTTAAGACTGCCAATGAAAGTAATTAAGATGGAGCTATTCGGATGAAGTTGTTGATCAAGTTGACCTTGAAAGTAAACTTCTTATTAATGTAGTGTAATTCTTATCATTATTCTACATTCCATTGACGTTGATCGAAATTGTGATTTATGATCCAGATTCTGTTATGATATGAGTGGCAAATCGGGAATCAAATGCTCAAATCCTGTTCAGATTGCCAATGAAAGTATTAAAGTAATTAAGATAGAGATATTCGGATGAAGTTGATCAAGTTAACCTTAAAAGTAAAATTTTTATCAAGGTAATGTAGGTCAATGTTCTACATTGCATTGATGTTGATCGATGCTATGATTTAGCATTCAAATTCTGTTATGATGTCGGTAACAAATGGGTCATCAAAGCTCAAATCATGTTAAGACTGCCAATTAAAGTAATTAAGATGGAGATATTCGGATGAAGTTGATCAAGGTGAAAATTCTTATCAATGCAGTGAAAATCTTATTTAATGTTGATCGTTGAGATTGGTGTTCATAGATATTATGATTTAGAATGCAGATATTAAAAAATTATTATCGATTTATCATGTGTAAAAAAAAAAAAAAAAAAAAAAACATTACAAATATCAAATCCATTTTATATTTTCTTGGGTTCGCTTGCCAGTTATTTGACGGATATATTTTTAGACATGCGTGATTTCTATTGCTTTATTTTCTTCGCGTACAATGAAACGATTCCGTACCTATATTTCTGAAATAGTTAACATCTTTTTTCTTGCAAGTAGTTTGGAAGGGCGTTTCTTATGGCACCGTATGAATGCCACCAATATGAACGAAATCTTTTCACACTGCACAATTCGAACACACACGTATCGATAAGTATTTTTTACCACTACAAAAATATTCCATTCTTCTCACAAAGAAACCCATTTTTTTCTGTATGCACATCGAAATTCTTTCTATTTTGGAACTGTCCCCAGAAGTTGACAAGAAGCGACTTCATGCTAAACATGAAAAACTGTTTTTTCCACCCCTCGTCTCGTTCATCCAAACAGTTTTTTTTTAAAAAAGGAAATATTTCAGCGCTGTTTTCTCAATTCTCGCTTTTCTTATTTGACACAGAGGAGTCGCTTATAACACTGGATGAGCGACTGGAGAAATGGGATATAGCTTTTTTTTTTCTGTGTGAATACTAAAAAGCAACCCTGTACAAGAAAAACTCGGTCATAAAATTCACATTGTCGTTTACACAATTTTTTTTATTAACAACCTTTCAACAAGAAAGTAAAGTTAATCAGATTAATTTTATTTTAAAGGTATAATCGCAATTCGATCTTTGAAAACTCATTTTTTTTTTTTCATTTTAATTTTACAATTCAACTGGTATTCAACATGAAATAAAACAATTGATTTTAATCAGCTGATGAAATGAGAAAAACAGCTGTAATTCGTAATAATTAGGTTAACCTAAAATTTGAAAGATGTATCAAAACAGATGAAACATTGATTTTGATGGAAGGCTTCGTAATGTTGCGCTTCAACATATCTTACAGCTGCATTCGCCAACAATTCCCGTTTAAATATTCTAACTAACTAGCTTCCCGCACTGCAGTCTATGTTGGACCATGGCCTCCCTAACAGTACGAGTCCAAAACCGTTTGTTTCGAGCTTTGGTTTTCCATTTTGGGATCTTTAGGTTCTCCAGATCCTTTTTCACTTCATCAATCCATCTCTTTTTTGGCCTTCGTTTTTTTCTTTAGCTCTGGCACTTTTCCTTTGAAAATCTTCTTTGTGCCTCTGCTATTGTCCGTTCTCTATATGTGTCAGCGATCTGAGGGCCAAGAGGCTAGCGCTCTGGCCTTTGGTACCACTCACATCAAGTTCGAATATTGGAGGTGCATGGATGTTTGTGAGGGGTTCAGAATCCACGTTAAACTGCAGATCTCAGTCTAATTAACCTAAAGAGTGGACAAAATGACCCTAGAGCGACAAACCAAACCAATCTCTGTGTCCTAGTCATTGAATTATCTTTGACTTTATATAACTTATGATATCCTTTTCTTCAAACAATTCTGGAATTCCATGATTGTAACGCCTCCAAATATCACCGCCTCTGATAGGTCCAAATACAGCTTTTGAGATCTTCCTCTCCCAGATTATTAAGGCTCGTGCCCACCGAGGTGAGAAGATACGAGCGACAAGCTTTGACCAATCACTAGCCTCACCATATTCGCCTGAAACCGGTTTGAAATCCGCCGCCTCGAGTTGACCCACTTTCAACTCGAAGTGGAACTTCACTGGGCGTAATGCTATTTCTGGCGTTTCGCTGTGAAGGGGTCGAAAACATTTTCTCGCTTGGAGCTTTACGTCTCTCGCTTCGGTGGGAAGGAACCTTTATTAGGAGATTAGGTGTTATTATGGGAAAGAGGGAGTATCAGATTTTTAGATCTTTTTTCTGACAGATATCGCAGTAGTAAACTTAATTGTGATTAAATTCCAAAATTTGAAGCAATGCTTTGAACACGCTTTTGGTGATATTTTTGGCAGGGCAGGCGATAAGACAAAAAGTCTAATATTGTTAAATTGGGTATATATTAAATTATACCTATGATTGCATACATTAAATTATTTTTCTTATTTACAACAGGTATAACTAATAATAATTGAATTAAATAAGCACATCTTTTTTCAAAAGTGGACTTTTAATAATATAATTAACTGACTATTACTTGTTTAAAGAACTAAAGTGTTGATGGTAAAATACCATAATGGTAAACTATGATGGTAAAATACCATGAAAGTTTTACTCAGGAAAGTTTTCAAAAAGGGGTGATTGTGTAAATACTAGATTTCCTGAGACATACCATGACCCTTGTTAGAATGCAGAAGTCCATTCTTTATTTCTTCTACAAATACATCATATCGACGATCCGCATCTACCCACAACCAACCCTTGCCTGTCACGAATAGCGGAAACAACCGCCCGCCAGTGATATACCGAGCCGCCAGTGGACAAGGGGGGCGTGACGGATGGGGACGGGCGACAGATTGGTGCTGTCCCCTAATGAATACAGAGAGCCTGTCCCCAAGAACGACAAGGGTTTAATAGGATGTCCCCGTCGCTTCGTAATAACTGCGGTGAAAAACCACGGTGACGTATGCGATCTGCCATTGTGCCTGCGGATCATGATTTAGCTGCTGTTTTCTCCTGGAAAGGGATTTTTGGCGAAAAGATGTTTGGCTTTTTTTCCCTCCTTCTATTTCTTTTCTTTTCTTTTATTTCATGAATGAAGTGAACTTGTCGATGGGAAATTTTTTTTCTTTGCCATGTTTTCGGCTTTTGTATATTTGATGTTGATGTATTATTGTCTTATAATATTTTTTCGGTTTTCCACTGAAAAAGAATTGTTACATATAATCTTTTTCAGTTTCTATTGTGACAGAATCTTTATATATATGTATTGCTGTGGGAGATACTGTGTGATTAAAGATCATGGGACAATTTTTGGGTTTGGTTTGTCGCTCTACGGCCATTTTGTGCAAACTTTAAGTTAACTGGACCGGGACTTACAGTTTAATGTGGATTTCGAACCATTCACAAACATTCATGCCATCGCTAGAATTCGAACTTTTAAAGCCTGTGGTACCAAAGACCAGAGCGCTAGCCAATTGGCCATCAGACCGCAGTGACAATTTTGATGGTAATGCAACTTACTAAAACATACATTTTGTGTGTGTGTGGGAACGTGTCGTGTCCTCTGACTGGCAACCCTGATGCGCACTTTGTTATTCTTGCTCTGTTTTTGCAACTGCATTTTCATTTACGAGTTGACATTGAGGACCTCGTTGCTCGACTCTCCATTGTGGCTGCGAAATGCCTGGCATCTGTTCACCGATCATTCCATCGACGCTACCTCATTTTTAACATTTATTGCGAACATTGAATTAAAGAAGCACTTTCAAATGATATGATTAAGCAATGTTTTTCTTTTAATGTCTCATATTATTGTGTTTGTCCCTCAACGCCTCACTTTCAACCCTACGTTATAAAAATATATGTATATATATATATATATATATATATATGCTTTCTTAGGCTGCACCACTCCTCGAAGTTTTTCTGTATATGTATCTTCAAAACGATATACTTTAGCTTATCAACTTTTGACCCCTCCCATTTCCATTGATATTATTTTCTATGTATATTTCTCCCTTATTTTTATTACTTCTGTCATCTATGAGGCGTTCTGATGGCCAATTAGCTAGAGCTCTGGCCTTTGATGCGTCTGGTTCGAATCCTGGCGATGACATGGATGCTTGTGAGGGGTTCGGAATCCACGTTAAACTGTAGGTCCCAGTCTAATGAACCTAAAGTGTGCACAAAATGACCGTGAAGCTACAAACCAAATAAAACTATGCCAAAGCCATGTATGAGGTTAATGATGTGTATTAATTAGATTCCTTAGTTAATCTGAAGTTAATATTTTGTATTAGGACTTCCTGGCTCAATTTATAATATTTAATCCAAATTACTTCGTCAGAAATCATATTCACAGAAATGTTAGCTTTCTTAACGAAAACCGAAATATTTTAAAACTGAAAAATTTTATACTTTTAAAAAGTAATTAAAAATATTATATCAGGTGATTCTTTCTCTGTGGAAAATGAAAAATATGATATCTAACGAGTCTTTCTCTGTGGAAACTAAAAAAACATATTACAATAATCCTTTCTTTTTTGGGAACAGAAAAATATTGACACGAAAATCATTCTTCCTTACTGAAAACTGAAAAAATATTATCCTTTAGTGATCACCCAAATTTTTCATTTATTAAAACACAATCCGAATCTCCCAACAAGTCTGTGGTACATGACAGTTTCGAGGATGATTCTCTTCAGCCGTTAGATTTTTTACTTTGGGGACCCATCAGGCGGGCACAATGGGCACTTCGCCGGGTGAGCGACGGAATGCGGATCTGTCGCATTAGCATATAGATGAGCAGCTATCCATTTCGACGTCGCTCACGGACGGAGGATGAAACGTCCCGTCTTCATATCTTCCGCTGTCGTCTGGGAATCTTTTCTAACGCAAGCTTCTACGAGTTAAAGGTTTCTTTTAGGAGTGTGTTGCAAGGATATTATTTTTTCATTGATACACACACGCGTGTATGAAGATATTATTGACATTAATGCATATAAGGAATCTATTTTCCCATTATTTCTTGTTCAAAAAATTGAACTTTTCCACGTTTTATCATATGCTAGTTATAAATTTAAAACCTCCCTTTTATTTAATTAGAAGGGAGAGTTCATGGCGAGTGGCTAGCGTTCTGACCCTCGGTGCCCCAGGTTTCGGGTTTGAATCCCGCCGATGATATTTACAGTGGTTCGGAATCCACTTTAAACCGTAGGTCCCGGTCAAATAGGACTATTTAGTGTAGGGTTCACAACATTACCCCGTAAAAAGAAAACATCTCCGGGCTCGAATTCAGCCAGTAGGCAGTCAGCCTTGGCCCACCATGAGATACTTTAAGCAGTAGGTCCCAGTCTTATAGGATCGTAAGAGCGTTTCTTGAGGTTTTGTCCGTCTTCAGCCCTTGTGGTTCCTCGCTAAAGTGAAGCTGCCTATTGTTCTTAGCCATGGACGTCATCTTCGACGCGGTTCTTTGTACCTGGTGTAGGCTTCCCAGCACCAGGGGGATTAGTAACAACATTGTACTTCGAACGTTTTTCAAATATAATTCAGTTAATATTTCTTAAAAAATTGGTTCTTTGATAGAAAATTAGTAATCTAAACATTCTAAAATATACCTTTTCAAGTCAAGATTTTTTTTTCAGATTCAGATATATAGAAGACCCCTCAATGCTTTTGTACCACCCCTTTCTAACTTCGTATGCGCAAAATATTTTTTTACATCCTCTTAAAGCTCGACGCGTAAAGAGCAGAATAACTTTCGATGCGAACAACAAGAAACTTTTATTAAAAAGCAATTTGTTCAAAAGAGGAAATCCTCCTTTTTATTACTTCCGCCGCAACGAATCGGCTTATTTCTACAGCCATGCAAATTAAAATGACCGAGCGAGTGAAAAAAAAAAAAAAAAGGAATTTAATAGGTTGATCATAAAATAAATACAACCTTCCGCGTCGAGATTATTTTTTTATCGAGACTTTTATTACAGAATATGAAAAAAAATGGTATTTTTATTTTCTATGTCTAGTAAAAGACAATAATTTTTTTTTTTTTTTTTTTTTTTACTTCCCCCGTAAGATAATACATAAAGCAGTTCTTATCACAAGAAATTAATTATAAAAGAAGCAAAGCTAAAGCGCACCTGCTCATAAAATTGGATAAGGCGATTTCACAAACATAAAAACCTTAATTTCAAATATTATGAATAAATGTTTAATTTCAAAATTATTGAATCAGTTTTTGATATTTAAGATTATGAGCTTAAATTTAAAAATCTGAATTAATGAGCATGAACGACTTAATTTATTCATCCTTGTTTTAGTAACTATTTCCACTTAAATTGGCTTTAATTAAATTGTAGCACTGGATTATTATTATTATTATTTTTTTTTTGAGGCCTATAAGAGTGCATATGTGTAGAGAAAGTATATAGGAGTGGATATGATGATAGAGTTTCTCATTTAACACATCGATAAACAAAGTATAATATACAGGGTAATTATAATTAAAGTACTACTTTTAAAATGCTGTCAAAAAAGAATAACTTGTCACAATGAGTTCCAATTTGAACTGAAGATACTTGAAGGGGGAAACTGTATGACATAAAAAAAAAAAAAAAAAAAAAATGTTGCGCCGATTTTTCCCCTCCAATTGGGTACGAACTTGCCGTGGTGGATCGGCTTTCCACTCACAGTGTCACAATTATCGAATGACTTAAAAGTCCTTTTTTTCCGTCAAAAAACCTGAAACAATCAAGCACATTGACCACTACAGTTGCTTTCATGTGCAACTCATGCCAAATACGTTTGTATTTTCGATACAAAATATGACTGGTAGCCGAGTTCACTTTCTTTAGGCCACTTATAGCTTCATCAATTTGGAGCTTTTTTTTTTTTTTGATGCCGTACCGTTTCCTCCTTCTTCAAGTATCTTCAGTTCAAATTTGAACTCCTTGTGATGAGTGGTTCTTTTTTGATAGCTTTTTGAAAGTGGGACTTTAATTATAATAATCTTGTATTTTAAATATTGTTGATTGGTATAAATAGTAGATCTGTAACAAATTTTACTAAAAAATTATTTTTTAAATTTTAAAAAATTATTTTACCGTTAGACGAAATTAGTTAAAAAAATTTTTTTTACCGAATTTAATGTCCAAATTATAGCGCCAAAGATTTTCACGTTATCGCAAACGCGCAAGCCTATCCAAAACAAAACTACTTCAAATTTTTGTCATTTCAAAATTCATTTCTTTTCTAGTGTCTTTTTTATTTTATAATAAAATAAAAAAATTTCAATAATTAAATTAAATATACTTTCTTACGTAATTTATTAGAAGTAGTAACAATATTTTTTAAAGGTATCTTTAAATTTATCGCTCTTCGAACAATCTAAACAAGATCACTTTCGTTGCGATGTTTTTACAAGAGTCACAAGAAAACATTCACTTGTTTTCTGACATAAACAGCTCAAAATTTACTACCATGAAAGGACAATGTCAACATTACTCTATGAAAATAGACTCGAATCAGTTTAAACCATTTCTGTTATATAATAGTATTGGGTTCTGTTTTAATTTATTGAAACAATTGTTTACTCATTCGCTGTTAAAGCCAAACAATATTTTTTTTTATTCTTCTTACTGAATAAAAACACTATTTTTATTTTATTTCTTTCGATAATATTGTTCTTATTTTTATTCATATCCATTCTTATAGATCAATAATATATTTCTATTTGGTATTATTCTTATTTGTATTAAACCATTTCTGTTGTAGTATTGGGTTCTGTTTAAATTCTGTTATTCTGTTTAAATGTATTGAAACAATTGCTTTCTCATTTGCTATTAAAGCCAAACGATAGTATTTTATTTTATTCTTCATATTGAATAAGAACAATATTTTCGTTTTATTTCTTTTGATAATAATGTTCTTATTTTTATTCATATCCATTCTTATTTTTAATATATGAATAATAATGTCTCAATTTAATTTCTGTTTGATATTAATTATTATTCTTAATATATGAAAATGTCTTAATTTAATTTCTATTTGGTATTAGTCTTATTCGTATTAAACCATTTCTGTTGCAGTATTGGGTTCTATTTAAATTCTATTATTCTGTGATTTTTTTAAACGTTTTGAAACAATGTTTTACTCATTCGCTGTTAAAGCCAAACAATATTCTTTATTTCATTGTTCTTATAGAATAAAAATCAATATTCTTTTATTTGTTTTGGTAATGATGTTCTTATTTTTATTCATATCCATTCTTATTTTGGTATTATTACTCCAATTATTCTCATACATACATATTTCTAAATATTTTTTTGTTTCTACTATATTTTCTTTCTGGTTTGATTGCTTCTCTAATTAATTATGCACTAATATTTACTTAATATATTGTATAGTTGGTTACTTATTAATTTAGCGGATCAGTGGTTCCAGTGAACGGAAATTTTGCAAATTTTTTCTATTATCAGTCCATATGCAGTGAAACATTTTTCGCTAACATGCGTCTTATAAAATTAATATAAGCAATTTCTGTAAGGAAACAACTGTTTTCTAATCTGTTATAAATTTTAAAAAAATAATTTTTTATTATTGCTTAAAATAATTTATTATTATTGTTATTAATATTTTACATCCTATTAATAATTTATTATGATTTTAATAATTTTTTTTAATAATTTGATTTTATTAATTTTTAATATCCTATTAATAATTTTTTTCCTTTTTATTGTTTCTTTCAACATATCAAATTGAATTAGTATAAAAGGAAATTATATGAATTGTGTCGCTAAAAAAAGGTATATTCATCCTTTTATATCTTACAGGTTTTCATTTCGCCTGTAATGAAAAAACAATTGAATTAGTTTTTGTATATTGATAGCTCATACAAACAATAAAATAAAAAAAAATAAAATAAAATATAAAATAAACTATAAAAAATATTTAGGAAATCAATTAAAAGGAGACTTTTATTTTTTATAATTCACTCAATGTATATGTTCACTCAATGTTTTTTTTAATTCACTTCAATGTGTACACTAAATGTGCATAATAATAATATTTTGATATTATAAGAATACTGAATGAAAGGAAAATATTCTTTTTATAAAAAATTAATAAATCCAAGTATATTTATTATAAACATTACCTTTTCTTTTCTTTTAATTATCAAAATTTTTCACGCATTTTAAAAACATTCTTTATAAAAAGAAAACCCTATTTCTTAGAATTGCTAAAAAGAAATTTCGTTTCAATAAACAACGAACCTTCTAAACGCATTAAAAAGTCTTATAATTATCCTAATTCATAATAGATGACGAAGTCATTTTATCTCTCTTTATCATCTCGAGGGACGACATTTTTGCGAAAACTTCTCACTTCATTAAATTCATAATTAATTTCTAATTATAACAGGAATTCTTCTCGAAAAAGATAGGAAAAAATAAAATTGCGAGTACATGCTTTTTTTTATTTTATTATTATTTTTACTTTTTTTAAATCCGCCATAAAAATACTCGTAAAAAAATTAATTATGTTTGTCTAGAAGGATTATGTTTACTTTACGGTTGAGGCACTAAAAATATTTTTCTCTCATATCCTAAATCACTTTAATTTGCATCACAATAGGGGCAGGAGAAACAAATAGTATCAGGAGCAGCAATGTACGCGCAAAAGCTTCTTTTGTGCCAAATTGCTATGTAATAAAAACTCTCCATGTGGTGTCTTTTGCTCAGAGACGTAAAAGTTTCTTCGGTTCGATTATTTCATTAGTTTTGTAGCAGTTTTGAAATTTTATTTCTAACATACGGCTTCATTTGATGCCTAGTGGCAATGCGCTCTTGCCAGTGTGCAAGAGAAAGGTTCAATTCCACCTTATGGCGCGCGGTGCAGTCATTGATTCAGGAAAAACGTGGACTCGTTGTGATGATAAAGCTTACAGATGTAGGGCTTGAAGAACGAGTGGTATTAGAGAGGCGAGTTGGTTTTTTAGCATTCTTACTTTCGGTACCACAAGTTTCGGCTTCGAGTCCCGGCAGTGCGATGGATGTTTATAGCGATTCGAAATCCACTTTAAACTGTAAGTTCCGGTCTAATAGGATCGTAGAGCTTTGCGGGAGGTATTGTTATTCCGCGTCCGTAACTTATCTTCAAGCTACACGCCCCTCCTGGGTAGTGCTAAGTGAATAACATCGGTGCAGCCCTTGTTTAAGGCATCCAAAACAATTGTTTAAGTGTTTTCCCACTGCATTTGATCTAAAAAAAAAAAAAAAAAAATAGCCGGCATACGGCTTTATGTGTTGCCTAGTGGCAATGCTCGCTCGTTTCCACTAATGCGGTACAGTCACTGACTGAGAAAAAAAGTAGACCCTTACTACTGTAATGATATAGCTTGCAAATGTAGGGCCTGATGGACGAGTGGTATTGGAGAGCTGAAAGTTTTTTTAGCGCTCTGGCGCTCGATACCACATGTTTCGGGTTGGAGTCCTGGCGGTGCCATCGATGTTTATAGAGATTCGAAATCCATTTTAAACTGTAGGTCCCGTTCTAATAGGTTCATAGAGTGTTGCGCAGGTACTGTTACTCCGCGTCTGTAGCTTATCTTCAAGCTACACGCACCTCCTGGGTAGTGCTAAGTGAGTAACGTTGGTACAGCGTTTGCCTTAAGGGAACAGAGACAACTGTCTAAATGTTTTCCAACTGCATTAGAACCAAAAAAAAAAAAATAATAATAATAATATCTCATAAAAAAGAAAATAAATTTAAAAAAACCTGATAGAAAATAAAAATATTTAGGAAATCAACCAAAAGGGAAATTGTTACTTTTTATAATTTACTCAAAACCTTAATGTGCACATATGTACATAATAATAATGATATTTTCATATTATAAAATACTGAATAAAAGCAGAATTTTATAAAAAATTAATAAACTCAAGAATATTTATTAACCTTTTATATTACCTTTTCTTTTTATTCTAAAATTTTTTTAGCACACAACATTTTCACGCATTTTAAAAGCCTTCTTTACAAAAAGAAACCTATTTATTAGAAAGGCTAAAAAGAAGTTTCATTTCAATAAACAACGAAAATATTCCTTTTTAAACGTGTTAAAAAGTCTTTTAATTATCCTAATTCATAATAGACGACGAAGTCATTTTATCTCTCTTTATCTCGGGGGACGACATTTTTGCGAAAACTTCTCTCTGCATTAAATTCATAATTAATTTCTAATTATAACAGGAATTCTTTTCGAAAAAGAGGGAAGCAAGAATAAAATTGCGAGAACATGCTGTTATTTTTATTTTATTATTATTTTTACTTTGTTTAAATCCGCAATAAAACTACTCGTAAAAAAATAAATTATCTTTGTCCTTGAAAGATTATGTTTACTTTACGGGTTGAGGCACTGAAAATATTTTTCTTTCTTATCCTAAGTCGCTTTAATTTGCATCACAATAGGAGCAGGAGAAACACAGAGGAGAAACAAGAAGTATCAGGAGCAGGAGTGTAGGGGCAAAAGCTTCTTTTGTGCAAAATTGCTTCTTATTAAAAGCTCTCCATGTCGTTTTTTTTTTTGCTCTTATTAAAAAGTGCCGCATTTCAAACAGTGACGTTTCAAATATTTCATTAGGTTTGTAGCAGTTTTGAGATTTTATTTCTAACATACGGCTTCATGTTTTGCTTAGTGGCAATGCAAGGATGTCAGTGGGCTATAGAAGTCTCGTTCTATTCCACTGATAGCGCGCGGTGCAGTCACTGATTGTGAAAAATAGTAGACTCGGTGTGTTTCGGTATACCTTGCAAATGTAGGGCCTGAGGGCCGAGTGACTAGCGCTCTGTCGCTCTGTACCACAGGTTTCGGGTTCCAGTGCCGCTGGTGCCTAGATGTGTATTGGTTTGAAATCCTCTTTAAACCGTAGATCAAGGTCTAATAGGATCGTAGAGAATTGCGGGGATATTGCTACTCGCGTCCGTAGCCTATCTTTAAGCTGCACGCACCTCCTCAGTAGTGCTAAATGAGTCACAGCGGTGCAACCTTTGCTTATGGTGTCACGATTAACTGCATTACCTGCTGCATTAAAACAACAACTTGCAAATATAGGGTAGTTTCTCATAAAAATACCCCCGAAAAGCATTTCTTCTTTCAAACTATTGACGGCTTGAGGACCAATTGACTAACGCTCTGGCGCTCGGTACCGCAAGTTTCGGGTCAGAGTCCTGGCGGCGGCATGAATGTGAGTGAGTGGTTCGGAATCCATGTGAAACTGTAGGTTCTGATCTGTTTAGCCCTCGTGTGCACAAGATGACCTTCGAACGACAAACCAAATCTTCCGTATCGTTATTTTAAAATGATGTTTTCAAGCCAAAATGCATAAAAACGCTCAATGGCAATGTGCGCAGCAGTGCAAAAGGGCTAAAGTTCGAATTAATTTCTGTATATTGATAACTCATATAATAAGAAGGAAAAAAACCTAATAGAAAAAAAACTATGCAAATTATTGGGAAATCAATTAAAGGGTAGAAATTTATTTTTTAAAATTCACTCAGATCCCTAGATGTGCATAATAATAATATTTTGATATTATAAAAATACTGAATGAAAGGAAAATTGTCATTCTGTAAAGAATTAATAAATGTAAGAATATTTATTAACCTTTTACATTAACTTTTCGTTTAATCATAAAAAATTTTTAGCACATAATATTTTAGCGCATTTTAAAAGCATTCTTTATAAAAAGAAAATTCTATTTATTAGAATTGCTAAAAAGAAGTTTCGTTTCAATAAATAACGAAAATATTCCTTTTTAAACATATTAAAAAGTCTCATAATTATCCTAATTCATAGTAGATGACGAAGTCATTTTATCTCTCTTTATCTCGGGGAACGACATTTTTGCGAAAACTTCTCACTTCATTCAATTCATAATTAATTTCTAATTATAACAGGAATTCTCCTCGAAAAAGATGGGAGAAAAATAAAATTGCGAGTACATTTCTCTTTTTATTTTATTATTATTTTTATTTTTTTTAAATCCGTCATAAAAATACTCGTAAAAAATTTAATTATGTTTGTCTAGAAGCATTGTTTACTTTACGGTTGAGGCACTGAAAATATTTTTCTTTCCTATCCTAAGTCACTTTAATTTGCATCACAATAGGAGCGGGAGCAGCTCTGTTGTAGGAGCAAAAGCGTTCTCTTCTTTTGGGCCAAATTGATTTTTAATAAAAGCTCTCCACGTCGTGTCTTTTGCTCTTATTAAAAAGCTCCGAATATTTCATTAGGTTTGTAGCAGTTTTGAGATTTTATTTTTAACATGCGGCTTCATGTGTTGCCTAGTAGCAATGCTCACTTGGCAGTGACCAAAAGAAATCGCGTTCGATTCCACTAATGGCAGTCACTGATTGAGAAAAATACGTAGACTCGGTGTATTGTGACCGTTATAGCTTGCAGCGCTCGGTACCACAGGGGGTTCGAGTCCCGACGGTGCCATAGATGCTTGTAGCGGTTCAGAACTCCACTTGAAATCGTAGATCCCGGACTAATAGGATAGTAGATAATTGAAGGAGTATTTTTACTCGCGTCCATATCATATCTCCTAGCTACACATGCCGCCTGGGTAGTGTTAAATGAGTAACGTCGGTGCGGCGCTTGACTTAATGCATAAAAGACAACTGTCTAAGTGTTTTTCAGCTGCATTAAAACAAAAAAATACTAATAACTCATACAAATAAGAAAATAAATAAATAAATAGAAAGAAAATAAATTATAAAAATATTTAGAAAAACAACTGAAATGGAGACAGTTATTTTTTTATAATTCACTCAGATCCTCAATGTGCGCATTAAATGTGCATAATAATAATATTTTGATATAAAAATACTGAAGGAAATGAAAATTTTATAAGAAAATTAATAAATCGAAGTATATTTATTAACCTTTTACATTACCTTTTCTTTTAATCATAAAAATGTTTAGCAAATATTTCCACGCATTTTAAAAACATTCTTTATAAAAAGAAATCATATTGATCAGAATTGCTGAAAAGAAGTTTCGTTTCAATAAACAACGAACCATCTAAACCTATTAAAAAGTCTTATAATTATCCTAATTCATAATGGATGACGAAGTCATTTTATCTCTCGGGGGACGACATTTTTGCGAAAACTTCTCACTTCATTAAATTCATAATTAATTTCTAATTATAACAAGAATTCTTCTCAAGAAAGATGGAAGAAAAATAAAATTGCGAGTAGATGCTTTTATTTTTATTTTTTCTTTTTTTAAATCCGCCATAAAAATATTCGTAAAAAAATAAATTATGTTTGTCTAGAAGGATTATGTTTACTCAACGGTTGAGGCACTGAAAATATTTTTCTTTATTATCCTAAGTCACTTTAATTTGCATCACAATAGGAGCAGGAGAAAAAAAAAGTATCAGGAGCAGAAGTGTAGCAGCAAAAGCTTCTTTTGTGCCAAATTGCTTTTTAATAAAAGCTCTCCACGTCGTGTCTCTTGCTCTTATTAAAAAGTGCCGTATCTTAAATAGGGACGTAAAAGTTTTTCGGTTCGAATATTTCATTAGGTTTGTAGCAGTTTCCAGATTTTATTTCCAATATGCGGTTTCATGTGTTGCCTGGTGGCAATGCACGCTTGTCAGTGACCAAAAGAAATCTCTTTCGATTCCACTGATGGAACGCGGTGCAGTCACTGATTCTGAAAGATAAGTAGATTCGGTGTGTATTGTGACGATATAGCTTCCAAATGTAGGGCCTGATGGCCGAGTGGTTAGCGCTCGGAATTGCAGGTTTCAGGTTCTAGTCCCGGTGGTGCTGTGAATGTTTATAGTGGTTCGGAATCCACTTTAAACCGTGGTTCCTGGTCTTAGAACACCGTAGAGCGTTGTGGGGATAGTGCTACTCGCTACCGTATCATATCTTGAAGCTATGCGTGCCCCTTGGGTAGTGCTCAATGAGTAACGTCGGTGCAGCCCTTGTCGTAAGACATCCAAGACAACTGTCTAAGTGTTTGCCAGCTGCATTAGAACAAAAAAAAATAATAATAATAACATAAAATTATTAAAAATAACTCATACAAATAAGAAAATATGTAAAACAACAATTGATAGAAAATAAATTATAAAAATATTTCGAAAATCAACTAAAAGGGAGATAGTTATTTTTTATAATTCACTCAGATCCTCAATGTGTACACTAAATGTGCATACTAATAATAATATTATAAAAAAACTGAATGAAAGGAACATTTTCTTTTTATCAAAAAATTAATAAATGCAAGAATATTTATTAACCTTTTACATTACCTTTTCTTTTAATTATACAAATTTTTTTAGCTCGTATTTTCACACATTTTAAAAGCATTCTTTATAAAAAGAAATCCTATTGATTAGAATTGCTAAAAAGAAGTTTCTTTTCAATAAATAACGAAAATATTCCCTTCTAAACGTATTAAAAAGTCTTATAATTATCCTAATTCATAGTAGACGACGAAGTCATTTTATCTCTCTTTATCTCAGGGGACGACATTTTTGCGAAAACTTCTCACTTCCTTAAATTCATAATTAATTTCTAATTATAACAAGAATTCTTTTCGGAAAAAGATGGAAGGAAAATAAAATTGCGAGAACATGCTTTTATTTTTATTTTATCGTTATTTTTACTTTTCTTAATTCCGCAATAAAAATACTCGTAAAAAATAAATTATCTTTGTCTAGTAAGATTGTTTACTTTACGGTTGAGGCACTGAAAATATTTTTCTTTCTTATCCTAAGTCACTTTAATTTGCATCACAAAAGGAGCAGGAGAAACACAGAGGAGAAACAAAAAGTATCAGGAGCAGGAGTGTAGGAGCAAAAGCTTATTTTGTGCCAAATTGCTTTTTTTTTTTTTTTTTTTTTTTTTTTGCCATGTCGTTTGTTTTGCTCTTATTAAAAAGCGCCGCATTTCCGATAGAGACGTAAAAGTGTTTCGGTTCGACTATTTCATTAGGTTTGTAGCAGTTTCCAGATTTTATTTCTAGCATACGGCTTCATGCGTTGACTAGTGGCAATGCACGCTTGTCAGTGAGCAAAAGAAATCTCGTTCAATTACACTGATGGCGCGCGGTGCAGTCACTGATTCAGAAAAAACGTAGACTCGGTTTGTACTGTGATGATATATAGCTTGCAAATGTAGGGCCTGATGGCCGAATGGCTGGAGCTCGGTACCACAGATTTCAGGTTGCCATGGATGTTTGTAGGGGTTCGAAATCCACTTTAAGCCGTAGGTCCCGGTCTAATAAATTGTAGAGCATTGTGTGGGGGTAGTGTGACTCGCGTCCGGAGCATATCTTCAAGCTATACGTGTTCCCTCGGTACTGCTGAATGAGTACGTCGATGCAGTGCTTGCCTTAAGGCATCAAAGACAATTGTCTAAGAGTTTTCCAGCTGCATTAGAACAAAAAAATAAATAAATAAATAACTCTTAAAATAAGAAAAAAAATCAAATAAATAAAAAATAATTTATAAGATAAAAAAAAAATATAAATAAAAACTTGATAGAAAATAAACTATAAAAATATTTAGGAAATCAACTAAAAGGGAGATTTATATGTTTAGAATTCACTCAGATCCTCAATTTGTATACTAAATGTGCATAATAATAATATTTCTATATTATAAAAATATTGCATGAAAGGAAAATTTTCTTTTTCTTAAAAAATTAATAAATGCAAGAATATTTATTAACCTCTTACATTATCTTTTCTTTTAATTATACAAATTTTTAGCACGTATTTTTCCGCATTTTAAAAACATTCTTTTTAAAAAGAAACCCTATTTATTATGATTGCTAAAAAGAAGTTTCGTTTCAATAAACAGCGAAAATTTTCCTTTTTAAACATATTAAAAAGTCTCATAATTATCCTAATTCATAGTAGATGACGAAGTCATTTTATCTTTCTTTATCTCAGGGGACGGCATTTTTGCGAAAGCTTCTCACTTCATTAAATTCATAATTAATTTCTAATTATAACAAGAATTCTTTTCGGAAAAAGATGGAAGGAAAATAAAATTGCGAGTACACAGCTTTATTTTATTTTATTATTTTTCCTTTTTTAAATCCGCCATAAAAGTACTCGTAAAAAAATAAATTATCTTTTGTCTAGAAGGATTATGTTTACTTTACGGTTGAAATTATTTCTTTCATAACCTAAGTCACTCTAATTTGCATCACAATAGGAGCAGGAGAAACAAAAAGTGTCAAGAGCAGGAGTGTAGGAGCAAAAACGTTCTGTCCTTTTGGCCAGATTGCTTTTTAATAAAAGCTCTTCGCGTTTTGTCTTTTACTCTTATTAAAAAGCGCCTCATTTCCAACAGAGACGTCGAAGTTCTCGCTTCAAATATTTCATTAGGTTTGTAGCGCATTTCAGATTTTATTTCTAACATACGGCTTCATTTGATGCCTAGTGGCAATGCACGCTTCTCAGTGCGCAAGAAAAATCTCGTTCGATTTCACCTGATGGCGCGCGGTGCAGTCACTGATTCAGAAAAAACGTAGACTCGGTTTGTACTGTGATGATATAGCTTACAAATGTAGGGCCTGATGGACGTGTGGTATTGGAGAGGCGAAAGTCTTTTTAGCTCTCTGGCGCTCGGTACCACATATTTCGTGTTCGAGTCCCGGTGGTGTCCTCGATGTTTATAGAGATTTGAAATCCATTTTAAACTGTAGGTCCCGGTCTAATAGGATCATAGAGCGTTACGGAAGTATTGTTACTCCTCATCCGTAGTTTATTTTCTAGCTGCACGCACCTCCTGTGTGTAACGTCGGTACAGCGCTTGCCTTAAGGGAACAGAGAAAATTGTTTAAGTGTTTTCCAACTGCATTAGAACAAAAATAATAATAACTTATACAAATAAGAAAATTAAAAGAAAATGATAGAAAATAAACTCTAAAAATATTTAGGAAATCAACCAAAAGTGAAATTGTTACTTTTTATAACTTACTCAAAACCTTGATGTGTACATGCGTAATTACTGATAATGATATTTTCATATTATAAAATGCTGAATAAAAGGAGAATTTTATAAAAAATTAAAAAATGCAAGAATAACTATTAACCTTTTATATTACATTTTCTTTTAATTATAAAAATCTTTTAGCCCATATTTTCACGCATTTTAAAAGCATTCTTCATAAAAAGAAATCTTATTTATCAGAATTGCCAAAAAGAAGTTTCGTTTCAATAAACAACGAAAAATATTCCTCCTAAACGCATTAAAAAGTCTTATAATTATCCTAATTCATAGTACACGACGAAGTCATTTTATCTCTCTTTTATCTCAGGGGACATTTTTGCGAAAACTTCTCACTTCGTTAAATTCATAATTAATTTCTAATTATAACAGGAATTCTTTTCGAAAAAGAGGGAAGCAAGAATAAAATTGCGAGAACATGCTGTTATTTTTATTTTATTATTTTTACTTTTCTTAAATCCGCAATAAAAATACTCGTAAAAAAATAAATTATATTTGTTCTTGAAAGATTATGTTTACTTTACGGTTGAGGCACTCAAAATATTTTTCTTTCGTATCCTAAGTCACTCTAATTTGCATCACAATAGGAGCGGGAGAAACAAAAAGTATCAGGAGCAGGAGTGTAGGAGCAAAAACGTTCTCTTCGTTTGTGCCAAATTGCTTTTTAATAAAAGCTCTGCATGTCGTGTCTTTTGCTATTAAAAAGCGCCCCATTTCAAAAAGAGACGTAAAATTTTTTCGGTTCGACTATTTCAGTACGTTTGCTTATAGCAGTTTCGAGATTTTATTTGTGACGTCAGGCTTCATATGTTGCGTAGTGTCAATGCCCGCCTGTCAGTTTCCAAAAGAAATCGCGTTCGATTCCACTGAAGGCGCGCGATGGCTCGGTATGTATTGTGACTCCCGGTATAGCTTCCAAATATTTCTTTTTAATTTCGACGAAGATTGGGTGGTATTGACCATGTCCCTATGAGTCCCTATGACGAATGCTGTTACTCATTTAACACTAATCAGGGGACACGTGTGGCTTGAAGATAGCCTACGGACGCGACTAACAACACCCCCGCATCTCTCTACGATACTATTAGGCAGCGACCTACGATTTACAGTGGATTCCGAATCCCTACAAACGTCCATGGCACCGCCTTGAATCGAACCCGAAACCTGCAGCACCGAGCGCTAGTCACTCGGTCATCAGGCCATCAAGATCGGACATCTTGATCACAGTACATTACGGAAAAGAGTCAGGAGTCGTTATAGGTTCAGTATCAATCCACCAACCTTAAAAATGCTCAATAGCAAATGCGTCACATGCGCAGTGGTAATGTGTGCAGATTGGGTGCAGGAGGACTGAGGTTCGATTCCGCTGTACACATTATTGTAGTCACTGCTGTTAGAAACAAGGAGACTCGACGGGGATTGTGACATTGTGCGTTGTTTATAAAAACATCTCGTATCGATAGTCACGCTGCTTGGTGGGAGTTTTCCTCGTTTACCCCTATACGACAAGCGAATGTGGGGCAATTACCCCTTAATCTCTTCCCGGAAGACACTGTCATCCCTTCAGTAATCGACGATGGGATGGGATTTCTGACTGATAAGAAGAGCTACATAACCCGACATGTGTTGATAAAAGTAAAGAAAGCAACATATAGATCGCCTCTACATTTGAAAGCGTAAGTTCTGAGAACTGCATACCAACGCTGGTTGATTCGGTTCACACAGAAAACACAAAGCATGTGGAAACGTTTGCCAACTTTAGTGGGCCTGCGGCCTTTATTTTTTTATAATGTGTGAACATGATATTGTCCTAATGAAATATTGATCCATATTCAGTCACGTACTCTGTAGCTCATTTTGAAATTGTCTGGCTTTCAAAATATCAACAAATTAGTGTTTCAATATCCTCAAGATAGTGTCTCAGGATTAGTTTGTTTGTCTACAAAGTTTATAAAAATCTATTTAACCATCACTTAAGAGGTTGAGACTGCTTTTTCTGAATTAAATAGCACTTCTTGTAGTATTTCACCAATTACTTCTTCATGAAGTTCTACAGTTATTCAATTTTGTTACATTCCTGTCGCTTTTGAATTGGATTTTTTTTCGTGGGAAATCTGCACTTTAAGGTTCCGATTTCGCAAAGGCTATTTCCTGCGCCAAATGGAATCTTCGAAACCGTAGTATTTTGCAATCGCAGCTGACATTTTGTTTGTTTAAGTTTGGTTTGTCCTTCTACGGGCATTTTGTGGGCTAATTATACTAGGGCCTACAGTTTAACGTGGATTCCGAACCACTATAACAAAACATACATGCCGCCTCCAGGATTCGAACCTGAAGCCTTTGGTACCATAGGCCTGACCGCTTGCCAACTGGCCACCAGGCCGCTTGTTTGTTTAGGTGGGGACTTGTAAAAACTTCGGTTTCAAATCTGGAACCGTTACAAGTTGTTTACTTTTTTTTTATTTTAAAATTTTAGGAAAAATATTTATATCATATCATATTATATATATATATATCAAAAATATTAAGTTATTTTGTACAGCTTAAAAAAATAATTTATTGCCGACATACACAAAAGTATGACATTAAACTGAAAAATAAAAAATGAAATATTTACGTCCGAATCAATTCATTGTTTCTTTATTTTAAGAACTTGTTAGTTTGTTACATTAAATGGGAAAATATTAAAAATCATTATTTTATCTTAAATAAAATCTGTACACATTTATTTATTTTTTAGTCCGTCATAAAAAATCGCTGATTTAAAACAAAATAAGCGAATCATTATTTTATTATCGGCTCCTACTTATACAAGAGGGGGAAAAAAGACTTGAAGCTGAAAACATCTGCAACCATTAATAAACCATGCAGTTATCGCTTTTTTTATACGGAAAAAAAATCAGAATAATTATATATATATATATATAATATTATACATTGTAATGAAACTGAAGAATTTTTTTAAAGCATTCTTTTAGTTGCTGTTGCTATCTTATTTCCCCTTCTTTCTGAATTGATTAAGATTAACGGCTATTTCTTTTTTATTCATTTCTTTTTTTTACCTTTACGATAAAAAAAAAAATTATAAGCAGACTATTTTTTCTCAGTTGCGGTATAAGAATAAATAGGTATTTTGATCAGTTTTCGTAATGTTTGTTGCTGTTTGAGATATGATTTCTTGCTATTACTGTTTGCAATTTTTTTTTTATTACTTTTCTTCTTTTTAACATACAAAAGAAATGTAAAAAATACTACTTTGTACTTTTTATTTAAGGTATAGATATTGATGTTTTAGTTTCCATAATGAAAATTTGTAACTAAGAAATAAAAATATATAAACGTTAAAAGAAATGAAATATATTTATAAACGGTAAAATGTTGGGTCTGATGGCCGAGTGTGTGGCGCTCGGTGCTACAGGTTTCGGGTTCGAGTCTCGGGGGTGCCAGGGATATTTGTAGTGGTTCAGATTCCACTCTAAACCGTAAGTTCCGGTCTAATATGGCTGAAGAGCGTCGGTATATTTCGGGTACATTTGAGCGGAAGATTTCAAGGCTATTCTTGGAGGTGTTATGGAAAGCCATTGTTGGAGAAGACGGTACAACGCAGACATTTATAAATGCTGTAGACACCCAGATATTATAAAGTTTATTAAAATCGATAGTTTAAACTGTGCTGCTCATATATTTAAAATGAATGTATTAAACCCTGCAAAAAGGCTCGTTTTGACAAAACCACAGGGCCAAAGAGGACGACCCAAGTTGCGATGGATAACGAAGTTGAAACATATTTTGCTGTACTAAATGTTAAGAATTGTTTTGGTTTGGTTTGTCGCTCTACGGTCATCTTGTGCACTAAACAGACCCACAATTTGAAGTTAATTCCAACCTAAGTTGCGATCGATAGGCGCAGTTGATAAAGATATTGCTATACTAAAGGTTAAGAACTGGAGGACCCTTATCACCCAGAAGGATACATGGAAATCTCTTCAAAGGAAAGCCTTGGCACATTCTGGGCTGTCTTGCTATTGATGATGACGATGAGTCACATGATCACGTGAGGAGTATGTTTACCCCGAGCTAGTAATCCTGATGCTCGCTCTATTACATTATTGCTTTATGCGAGAGCCCTCGAGCAGGTCACTCAAATTGTTTTGGTTATCGTCAAAACATCGGAAGACATTTATATGACTTAGAATATATAACATCTGCCTAGGAATATATAATTACATAATACCTAGGAATATATCCAACATCTTCGCTTAGATATATGTGATAGGTAATTTTAATTCAGAGAGATCTGTCAAAGTGCAAAGCTACAAAATCCCTCTCTCTGTTGCAGCCTTCAATGGCGTGTCACTCTCAAGTCGTGAATCTACAAGGCCCCCTGAGAACGTGGAGGATCGGTGCGTGAATTCGTAATTAGATCGCTAATTGCCTCTTTTGCATAGTCGGCCGTCTTTTTTTGGGCCCCCCTCGGAATAGTTACACGAAAAATAATTTGCACCGCATCAGAAACACAATGGAACGGCATTTTATACAGCGTCAAACACAACTGCTGCAGTGAAAGACGGAAGACGAAGTGATTTCAGGATTGTTCGGCTTACCTTTTATAGGGAGAGGATTCGTCGTCTGGCGCGCATGTAATTAAGTTTCATGAGTTTTTCCTGTGCCCAGCAATTAAGTTTACGAAGGAAGGTGGTACTTCCTACCATTGGTTTATGTGCCGATTTGTAAGGATGGCCTTTTCATATATATCATATGGATTATTTAAATTTTCAATAAAGGATTGTTAGTAATTAGATTTATTTCTGAAACATAGAATCATTATTTGTCGAAATGAAATAGATATCATGTATATCGTTTAAATGACGTCCATATTTTTATATTGATTTAAATGTCAAGAAAATAATAATCGTTAATCAATTAAGATTATAAAATATCTATTATTCATAATGTATTTAAATTATACAAGAAGTATTTTTGAATAATTACTTTGTCTTCCCTATCTCTTTCCGTATCTCTCTCTCTCTGCCTCTCAACAGAAAACTTTCATTAATTGCTTTAAATTACATTCATTGTTTCGTATTGACTTTAATGTCAAGAAAAATATTTTGTATAGTTTAAGTATCATTATTTATAATATAATTAAATTATTCAATGAGTCTTCTTTGAATAATTACTCTATCTATTTCGGTGTTTCTCTATTTTTCTGTCTCTGTCCGTATGTCTGTCTTTCGCAACAGAAATGAATGTTTTCATTAATTTCTTTAAATTACGTCCAATTTTTGTATTGATATTATTTTCTTGGCACTTAAAATAATTAATCAATAAAATTCATAATCTAGATAAGTTATTCAAAATCTTTTTTTTTAGTCATAACTCTTTCTTCTCTCTGTTTCTGTCTCTCTCTACTTATTTCTCTCTCTGTCTCTGTATGTCTTTCTCTCTTAACAGAAGTGACTGTTTTCATTCATTCGCTTAAATTACACCTATTACTGCATCATCAAAACATCGGATGACACTTACATAACTAAGAATATATAATTACTTAACACCTAGGAATATATCCAACATCTGCTCTTATATATGTGATTGGTAATTTTAAATCAGGTAGACCTGTCCAAATGCAACGCTGCAAAATCCCTCTCGCTGGTTGCAACAGTTCCCTGATGTGCCACTCTCAAGTCGTGAATCTACAAGGCCCCTGAGAACGTGCAGGATCGGTGCGTGAATTCGTAATTAGATCGCTAATTGCCTCTTTTACATAGTGGCTGCTTTTTTTTCTTGGAACCCCTCGGAATAGTTACACAGAAAGTAATTTGCACCGCATCAGAAACACAATGGGATGGCGTCAGACACAACCGGCGCAGTGAAAGACTGAAGACAAAGTGATTTTAAGGCTTACCTTTTATAGGGAGGGATTCGCTGTCTGGCGTGCGTGTAATGAAGTTTCGTGAGTTTTTCTTGCGTGCAGTAATTAAGTTTCCGCATTCTTTGAAGGAAGGCGCTACTATGTCCTATTGGTTTCCGTGTCGATTTTTGCGGATGATAGCCTTTTCATAAATATATCAGTTATTTAAATTTTCAATAAAGGATTATTAGTAATTAGTTTCATTTCCAAAATATTGAATCATTATTTGTCGAAATGAAATAGAGATCATACAACAAATTCGTTTAAATGACGTCCATTTTCTTTTGCGCTGATTTAAGTATGACAATAATAATCATTAATCATTATCCATTATGTAATTAAATTAAAGAAGTCATTTTTGAATAATTACTCTACCTTTCTCTCTATTTTTTTTCTCTCTGTCTCCCTTTATGCCCGCATGCCTGTCTCACTCAACAGAAATTAATGCTTTCATTAATTACTGTAAATTACATCCAATGTGGATGCAAGTGTCAAGAATAATCATTAGTTCAATTAATTCATGTCAAATAATAATCATTAATTCATTATTCACAATGTAATTAAATTAAAGAAGAGATTGAATAATTACTCCCGTTTTCTCTCTGTGTCTCTGTCCGTATGTGTATTATTTTCTCTCTCTCTTTTTTCTCTAAGTCTCTCTTTATCTCTTTGTCCGTATGTTTCTCTATCTCAACAGAAATGAATGACTTCATTAATTCCTTTAAATTATATCCATTTTTTTTATTGGTTTAAGTCTCAAGAAAATAATAATCCCTAATCAATAAAGATTTTAAACTATCCATTATTAAAAGATGTAATTAAATTATTCAAGAAGTATTTTTTTATCTACTATCTCTATCTATCTCTCGGTCTCTGTCCGTATCTCTGTCTCAACCGAAATGATTGCTTTAAATTACATTAATTTTTTCGTATTGATTTAAGTGTCAAGAAAATACTTTTGTATAGTTTAAGTGTCGTTATTCATAATGTAATTAAATTAGTCAATGAGTCTTCTTTGAATAATTACGTCGAACTGTGGTTCCCTGCCTGTTTAGCCTAAAGTGTGCACAAGATGACCGTAGAGCGACAAACCAAACCAAATCTTTGAACAATTACTCTCTCTCTATTTCGGTTTGTTTAATAATGGCTTTTCCTTCTCTCTGTTTCTGTCTCTAGTTATTTCTCTCTCTGTCACTGTTATGTCTCTCTCTCTTAACAGAAGTGACTGTTTTCATTCATTCACTATTACATTATTACTGTATCGTCAAAACATCGGATGACACTTATATAACTAGGAATATATAACATCTGTCTAGGAATATATATAACTACATAACAACTATATCCAACATCTGCCCTTAGATATGCGATTGGTAATTTTAATTCGGAGAGATCTGACAAACTACAAGGCTTCTAGTCCCTCTCGCTGTTGCAGCAGTTCACTGGCTTGCCACTCTCAAGTCGTGCATTTACAAGGCCCCCCTGAGAACTTGCAGGCTCGGTGCGTGAATTTGTAATTAGATCGCTAATTGCCTCTTTTGCATAGTCGGTCGTCTTTTTTTGGGCCCCCCTCGGAATAGTTACACGGAAAGTAATTTGCACCGCATCTGAAACACAATGGAACGGCATTTTATACAGCGTCGAACACAACTGCTGCAGTGAAAGACGGAAAACGAAGTGATTTCAGGATTGTTCGGCTTACCTTTTATAGGGAGGAGATTCCTTGTCTGGCGTGCGTGTCATTAAGTTTCCAAAGTTTTTCTTGGTAATTAAGTTTACGAATCTTTTGAAGGAAGGTGGTACTTGATTCCATTGGTTAAAATGCCGATTTGTAAGGAAGGGCCTTTTCATATATAATATAGATATTTAAATTTTCAATAAAGGATTTATTAGTAATTAGTTTCATTTCTGAAATGTAGGATCATTATTTGTCGAAATGAAATAGAGACCATGCTACAAATTCGTTTAAATGACGTCCACATTTTTATATTGATTTAAGTATCCAAACAATAATAATCGTTAATCAATAAAGATTATGAAATATCCTTTGTTCAGAAAGTAATTAAATTATTCTAGAAGTGTTCTTCGAAAAATTATTTTCTCTGTCTTTGTCCACATGTCTGTCTCTCTGGATAGAAATGAAGGCTTTCATTAATTAAGTGTGAATTGCATCCATTATTTTGTATTGATATAAGTAAGTGTCAAGAAAATTATAATCTGACTGAATAAAAATCTGGAAATGCTTCAAATAATAGTTTAAGTGTTTTACACTATTAATTTGAGTAATGTGAACTTTCGCATAATTTTTAAATTTTGTGTATACAGGCAGTAATACTCCCTTAGAAAGGGTTTTCCTCTGATAAGCTGTGAACGAGGGTAAGAACGCAATGTTAATCATCAAACTAAATTTCAAGAAACCGTGGAAAGAATTTAATTCTTACTTGAAATCGTCACCAAAGATGCACAAATATTTTTCTTCTTCAGAATAATAAAGATACCATAAATTTTTATTTTCACTTGTAATCACACAATATATGGGTATTGTTTGAGGGAAATTGGATCAGGGATGTCCTGGACCACTTTCGATGTTTCTTCTTTTTTTTCTTTTTTTAATTTCTTTCACTTACTTTGTTATAAAAACCTTTAAAATTCTGCAGTTTTATATTTTTTAATTATTTTTAAAATTTCTTTCGTGTTTCTTTATTGAATTTATTTCGCGAGCTTTTTTATTAAATTTCTTTCCCGTGCTTTTTTATAAAATCGTTTTGAATTTTTTATATTTTTTTAAAATTTCTTTCATGCGCATTTCTATACGATCGCTTGGAAATTTTTTATTCCTTTCAGGTGCTTTTTTATAGAAATATTTGAATTTTTTTTTTTTTTTTCTGTTTTGAACGATAACTGATAAACATAATTTATTGTCTGAATATGATTTATTGATACTTTTTTCTTCTTTGTTTGCTGTTATGCATTTTGTTCTTACACTAAATTCTAAATTTTATCGGTAACCTCTATATTAGCAAAGCCGATAACAATTTTCTTTTATTATTACTTTTTTTTATTAATTAATTTTTAATTCCTGTTCTTTAATAAACAAGAACTACAAAGAAATATATATTTTTATTGAATGCATATACTATTACTTAAAAGTAATAGAAGTCTCGCTATGCATACATTATTAAAGATGTATTGTCCTTGTTGGCCGAAACATCCTCCCGCATTACCGAGTTGGCAAACGATATCGTCAAAAAATATCGCTTGAAAACGACTTGGCCGGAATCCCATCTCTTGTGCTTACAAAAATCTGCTCTGCATCCGTTTCGCTTCGTACTTTGTAGAGCAAACAATTGAAAAACAAAATCTGAAATCTAAAAGAAGGAAAAAAATATATAGATTCCAAATCCCGGGGAAAATCTGGATTTCCTGCTTCTCCCGGAGAACAGCAGAAAATGCTCGCCCATCTCGAAAAAATACAACCCTTTAAACACGGCCATTCGAAATCCGGGGGCTTTACTTCTTCGCAAAACCCCTGCGCCACTTTCTGGATTTATTCGAATCCCACCCCGAGCTCACCCCTGTTTCGCAGACGATTCTTCCGCTGGAAAGTGTCTTCGCGTGTGTGCACCGCGGAATACAATCGAACGGGGGTGAGGGGGTGGAAAAAGAAAGAAAAGAATAAAAGCAAGGGGGGTGGCTGTCCAACGCCACGGAATAAAAGTGAATATTTTTATTTCTCGCCTCCCTATCCCGTTTTGGGAATTTTTTTCCGGGGGATTTCACTTCTGGACGGGGTGTTTCTGAAAATGTTAAGACGGATCTGGGCTGGAAGATATAAATGGTTTTCCCGAGGAGTTGATAAATAGCGCGCAGGATCAGGGCGGCGTTCGAATCTAAGCATGTGCCGCGGAAATTGTCAAAGTAGCACCTCCGTCCATGCGGCTTAAAAAGTAATAGAAGGGGACAGAGCGAATGGACGTCTGGTTTTTAGAGCATACAGCTTTTGAACAATTGTGCGAAAATAGTATTGTTAAAATTTATTTACTTACATCTGATGGGTGTGGCCTGATGGTCGAGTGGCTGTATTGTGGAGTGTATTGAAAGCTGCAATAGAACAACATCTGATGTGTAATTCAATGGTCATGGAACAAATTTTGAGGGGTTGTTGTTACTAATCCCCCTGGTGCAGGAAAGTATACACATTGGTCCAGAAGACCCCGTCGCAGGCGACTTGTCCATGGTTAAGGGTAATATGCAGCTTCACTTGAGCGAGGAACCACGAGGGCTGAAAGACTGACTACACCTCAAGACAACGCTCTACGATCGTATTAGACCGGGACTTACGGTTTAAAGTGGATTCCGAACCCCTCCAAACATCCATGGTAACCCCAGGTCTCGAACCCGAAACCTGTGCCACCTAGTGCCAGAGCTATAGACTCTTGGCCGTTCAGGCATCTATTTTGATGGGTGGTAGAGCTTATTAAAACATGCATTTTTTCGTAAAGGAATGTAAGGGCGGAAGAAACACACTTTCAAACGATCTCCATGCATAGTGCCCCAATTAATACCCGTCACGAGCCAAGTTCTCTGGCCGATGGGCGTTCTATTTTATTCTTAGTCTGTGTTTTCATTTAAGGGGTTCCAGTGGACTCCAGTGAGGGCCTCGTGAGTTGACTCTGCATGGGGGCCGAGAAATGCCTGGTTCGCCAATCACTACTTAAGCACCATCCACACGTGAAACGAGCATGATTGAGTCTGACTCGCTAAGCAATTATGTTGTAATGCAGTTGGCAAATAGAGGCAGTCAATCTTTATTCCATAAGCAAGGTCTGCGCCGCTGTTACTCATTTAATGAGTAAAGAGTAATGTTGACATTGTTGTTGGGATTTTTTAGCTGTTTATGTCAGAAAACAAGCGAATGTTTTCTTGTAACCCTTGCAAAAACATCGCAACGAAAATGATATTGTTTGAATTGATCGAGAGTATGCATGAGCGATAAATTTAAAGATGCCTTGCACGACATCTAATTAATTACAGAAGAAAATTAATTTTATTATCGAAAAAATTCACTAGAAAAAAAAAATGAATTTTAAAATGAGGAAAATTCGAAGTAGCTTTCTTTTGGATTGGTTTGAGCATTTACGATGACTTGAAAATCCGTGGCGTTATAATTTGACATTAAATTCAGTAAATATTTAAAAAAAAATAGTTTCAGCTAACGATGAAATGTTTTTTTAAAAATTTAAAAAGTAATTTTACAGTAAAATTCTGGCTTCTGGGCAGATGGCTTAATTTTGTTAAAAAGCAAATTCAAGAAGATATTTTAGAAAAAAGTGAAATCTTTCTTTTTTTGTCATAATAAATAATTTATAGATATTGATTAAACGTATACGTTTTCAATCATTTCAAATTGAATATTAATCTATTTTATATAAGTATTAGAACAAAATTCTTACAAATAAAAAAACTAAAATAACTTATCTTAAAATGCTAGCATTGTTATCAGAAGTCAAACAATTGTTTCGTGGTCATATAACATTTTTATTGTTGAGAATGCAGTGGACATTATGTTATTCTTTATGTGTTATGTCTTCTTTATGTGTTTTTTAATCCATCCTTGAACCTTTTATTTTTTCTTAAAACTTTCAAACTCAGGCGCCCATTTCCCAACATAGTGACACATTTAATAGTCCATTGTAAAAAATGAAGGAAAGGAGACTTATTTGAATATTTGAACATTCATCATACGAACTTCATCAACATCTGCGCTCATTGGAGCACGTAGTACCCCCTACTTTTTTTAGAGTGAGCAGGTGTTTTTTTTCATCTCTTCATCCCCCTCCCCTCTTGTTCAAAGCATGACATTTTCGTACGCAAGTCGCAAAAGCAAATTTAAACATTTTTTTTTTCCTTCCGTCTGTTGTATTTTTTCCTCACCATCTTAACGAAGACAAATATGAGTTTTTTTTTACTCAGATGCGTTTGTCTTTCCTTTGCTCAACTTCTTTTTTTAAAAAAACCTGTTCGTGAAAGTTTCTTCAAAAAAAAAAAAAAAAAAAAAGTAGTTTTTCCAAGATTTACTTTTCATGAAATGTATTTTTCTTATTTAAGGACAGGTAACATTTCAAAAACATCTGGCCTTTCTATATTACACGGGATGAATTGCACCAAGAGAAGCAGTCATAAATAAATGAATTTTCCACCACAGTAATTTATTTTCAGAAAAGAGTTTGCATAAAGAATTAAGATTCCGTGAAAAAAAATTATGTTTATATTGCTTTTCTTCAGCGTGATTTCTCAAAAATTATTGAGAGAAATGACATATAAAGCCACGTCCAGACAAGAGAATGAGACAAGCGGGTAGTTCTCGCACACCAATTATAATCCAGTTTCACTCCGAGAAATTATAATCCAGTTCCACTCCGAGAAATTAAAATCCAGTTTCACTCCGAGAAATTATAATCCAGTTTCACTCTGTCCCCTTTGAGACAGAGAACCAACCAGGTTCGGTTTTTTCCGTACATCAAAGGAATTTCTTTCGACCAGCTGTCACTCACTTCTTATAAGGTGGCTTATTTTCCGCTGTCAGGCGGAGACATTCGGAACTAGAAAGACTCGTTTTCTCGTCTGGACGCTGCTTAAGAAAGGATTAACTAAAAATAATAAATAATTAATAACATAATAATAAAGTTTTAAACAAAAAATAAAATAAAAATCACAAAATTACCGTACCAACGAGTCTAATTAACAACAAATTGTACACCCGCGCGTGGTAAATTTTTTTTTTTTTTTTTTTTTTTTTTTTTTCTTTATTTACTCGTAATGTTGTCAACTGTACCCTAGACGTGTGGTAATTTTGTGATTTTTCTAATGCTAGTTTTAAAGTTTGATGGCAACTTCGAAAGTTTTTGGTAATTTTGTATTTAATATTTTGTGGTGTTTTCTTGATAGCTCCAAAATTTTGAACAACTACCAGTCCAGTTAACAACAAATTGTACACGTATGTGTGGTAATTGCGAATTTTTTTTTTGTATTGTTTGTTCAAAAGTTTGTCAATTTAACCCATGCACGTATTATTGTTAGTATTATTCATTCAATTCCGTCTATTAGCTGACACTCTCCCTATATATATCTTGTTCTCATTTTCAATCGTTCATAAAATACTATTTATTCATCCACTCTAGTTCAAATACATTTTTTGAACTTGACACTGGATGTTATTACAGTTTTTTTCAAATATTAATTCAGTAATTAAATTTAATTCATTAATTATATTTTTTTTTTAGATTTAAGTTGCATGCATCTACCAATAGATGGTTCCAGATAAACTTAAAAAAAATGAATGAAAATTATTTATAAATGACTTTGCAATATAGTGAGAAAAAAGTAGGAATTGACTTTAAAATTTTTTGTTATATATTACTTGTTTATTTTTTATGGCAGTTGGAAAGTTTGTTTGTATTTGGACGTGTGCGGTAATTTTGTGAAAACAAGTGTTTGTCGCTGGGTTAAGTTACAAGAGCGTCTCGTAACTAACAGACCTGCCTCCAGTGGGTGATGGCCCCATCCGCAGCTTGTGCTACGCTCACCTGTTTTTGCACAGCCTTCCGTCGGCTTAATTGGTTGATACTCACCGATGCGTCTCCCCATTGGAGGGACGGTTAATTGGTCGGGTGCACGCATTGGCGAATCCGGTAATTAATCATAGTCAGCTCGCGCACAAACAGGGACGGTTACAGGATCGGTTATCTGACACCGGGATACCTGCTGTTTTGCTCCGAGGCCTTCTGTCTCGATTGAACTTTTATAGGGGGGGATGTGTGCGTTGGGGCTGAAGCGATCGATCGAAGCCACATTGTTAGCTTAATTATCTGCTTAAAATTTTAGTTTAGTCTGCTAATATTTGTTATGTTATTATGTTTTGTTGTTTGTGAGTTAAAACTATTTAAGGGTTACGGAAATGTTATGGAAATAGGGGCATGTTTCTATAATAACACAATCAGTCAATAATTTTACTACTATGTCATTTCAATCTAAAAAAAAATTCCATTGCAGATTCTGAATCTCCGCCTTCTACAAACAATCTGTGGAGTTGGGGAGTAGACCATTTGGATATAAAATTGTGAGGCGTTAGTAGCGGGTGCTTATGTATCACAAATTTGTATAGAGTGCTTCTACAATTATTTGTAGGAGGAACCTGATGACCGAGTGACTAGCTCTCTGGCACTCGGTACCACAGGTTTTGGGTACTCGACGGTGCCTTGTATGTTTGTAGTGGTTGGGAATCCACTTTAAGCCGTAGGACCCAATCTAATAGGACTGTAGAGCGTTGTGGGGGGTAGTGCTACTCGCGTCCCTAGCCTGTCTTCGTGCTACACGTGCCCCCGAGGTAGTGCTCAATGAGTAACAGAGGTTGCAGCCTTTGCTTATTGCATAAAGATTAATGTGTCTGTATTGCCAGCTGAATTAGAACGACGGCAACAACAACAATCAGTCAGTAAAAATATTTTTTTTTATTTTCAAACGTGTATATTTTGTTTGTTTGCCTACTTGTCGCTCTACGGTCATTTTGGGCTCATTAGACCGGAGCCTACAGTTTAATGTGGATTCCGAGCCACTCACAAATATCCATGCCACTGTGAGGATTCGAACCTGAAGCCTATGGTACCAAAGACCAGAGCGCTAACCAATTGGCCATCTGTATAACATGTATAGTTAGTATTTTAAA
Source organism: Caerostris darwini (assembly GCA_021605075.1). Classification (NCBI taxonomy): domain Eukaryota; kingdom Metazoa; phylum Arthropoda; class Arachnida; order Araneae; family Araneidae; genus Caerostris; species Caerostris darwini. Next base: position 153,349 of record BPLQ01003268.1, read on the forward strand.
CGCTAAAAAAATAATAAAAATTCAATCCTAAACATATTTACAAATAAAAATGTTTAAAGAAGTAAAAACAATCGAGTAAAAAAATAATCCATTGGAATTAAATCTCGAATAAAAAAATATCCACTTAATATTTAAAATAATGTGAACAAATGAATAAATAATTAACTGTGATATCTAAAACATGATCGCAGAACAAAAACGAAACAAACTCCTTCATCAATTATGGAAACGTTCTTCGAAAAATACATTTCTCATTTAATTAAAAAAATGAATTTGAACTTGCTTCTTTTCGGTATAATTTCATATCTAGTAGATTATTTCATTGCCTTAAGTTAATAAAGTAAATAACCGTAATAAATTCCAAATGAATTGGCCACGTATATAGAAACAGGCATTTTATTTGGTGTATAGTGTTTGCTGTTGAATGAATTATTTATTCTTAATATTATAATTTGAAATATTAAAATAACATTCATTTAAAAATTTTTTTTTTTATCCAAATGAAAATAATTTCGAAAAGGATGAATTCGGTAGATTTGCATAATGAAGGAGATATGTAAATAAAGACGCATGCTTTAAAACAAAATAATTATTGTTGAATATAGAATAGTATATTAATTTAAATTTATTAAATTTTTAATCAACAATAAATAAATAAATAATTAAATAAATAAATTTATATATATATATATATATATATATATATATATATATATATATACACTATACACTCAAGAGCCAAAACATTATGACCACCTGTCAATAACGAGTTGGCCCACCTTTGGCGCGCAACACAGCTTCAACCCGCCTTGGCATGGATGCCACAAGTACATGATAGACGACCGGAGACAGATTGTACCAGATGTTTAAGCAACGGTCACGCAAATCCGAGATATTGCGAATTGGTGGTCTTTGAACTCTGAGCTGCCGTCCCAGGACATCCCAAATGTGTTCTATCGGATTGGGATCCGGTGAGTTAGTCGGCTAGGACATTAACTGGAATTCCTCATCTTGTTCCTGGAACCCCTCCAACACAATTTTAGCCTTGTGACAAGGGGCGTTGTCCTGTTGGAATATTCCATTTCCAGCTGGAAAAACAGAAGCCATGTAAGGGTGCAACTGGTCCGTAATGATGTTCAGATACCCTGTAGCATTCATGGTCTGCTCTACCACAAACACGGGTCCCAGAGACACCCAAGAAAACGTACCCCAAAGCATACTACCGCCACCACCGGCATGTGTATGACCTACTGTACATTGAGGGACTAACTGTTCGCCTGGAAGACGGCGTATCCTGACATGGCCATCGGTGTGATGAATGACAAACCGTGATTCATCTGACCAGGCAACTCTCTCCCACTGATCCATGGACCAGTCACGATGTTCCCGGGCCCAGCACAGGCGCAGTTGGCGATGACGCTTGGTCAGCAAAGGCACACGAGTGGGGCGTTTGCTGCGTAGCCCCATATCCAACAGTGTCCGCTGAACAATGTGCTCCGATACTATTCTACTTGGCCCTGCATTGTATTGGGCTGTCAGCTGAGCCACTGTCTGGCTCCGGTTTTGCTTCACCATGCGAGACAGTCTCCGACGACCTTTTTCTTTGATAGCGTGTGGATGTCCAACACCATGTCGTCTACTGCTGGTTTCACCGTCATTCATCCACTTTGCATAAGTACTAACAACTGTAGATCGCGAACAACCCACGTGTCGTGCAGTTTCGGAAATACTTGTTCCGAGCCTTCGAGCCATTACAATCTGCCCTCTATAAAAGTCGCTTAGATCCGCAGCCTTTCCCATCACACACAGAAGTAAGTGAAAGAATGATTCTTCAGACTCTCCAGCAGCAGTTAAATACCACTTCCACCTGATCACGTGCCTTCCACGTCATCCAGACGAGTTCATTGCAAAATGCAGGGGTGGTCAGAATGTTTTGGCTCTTGAGTGTATATGTGTGTGTTTGCATGTATGTATGGGAGTGTGTTTGTATATGTGTGTATTGTATGTATGTATGTGTATGTAATATATATATAAACTTCCTGGCATTACAGTCCATGTTAGTCTATGGCCGCCTGCCTATTGTTAGATTCCGAAACAAGAGTTTTCTTTTTATTGGGAAGTGTTGTCAACCCGATGCTCTGTATTCATATTAGACCGGGACCTACCGTTTAAAGTGGATTCCGAACCAATACAAACATCTATGACACTGCCGGTACTCGAACTCGAAACTTGTGGCACCGAGGCCAGATATATGTATTCGTTTATACTCTGTTCGTTTCTTTTTCTTTTCATAAAGTATATAATTTTAAAAATATGCCAACAATTTGAAATCTGTCAGAGGCACTTCCTTAAAACTGATGACATTCATTGCATGTTATGGAAGATAACAATATTCTTTCATCTGCTTGCAATTTTCATTTATTTTTCGGTGATTTCTCACTATAAAACCCAAACAAACCATTAATGTGAATAAAATAGATCGTTTACAGTTAAGCAAAGGGTGAATCCAGGTTAATCCCGGGATTACTCTTGGCTGCTACTCTGCCGAACGGAAAGAGGCTTCTTTTCCAAAAAAAGGGAAAGTTCGATTAATTTAATGGAGAGCTTTCCAAAAATTCACCCTTTTCAGGATTTATTTCCCAACATTCCATGATGGCTTTTTCCCCATTTTTCCGGGAGCAAAAAAACCGGAACGATCATTTATGCAAGTCCGGTATCATCGCCAGTGATGAAATGCCATTACTCCCTTCAACAATCACTGCAACCGGATTCCTGGGGGAAATATCCGGGAAAGTGCATTCCTCGGAAAAGGAATATCGGAAGACGGGATTGGGGAAAGAACTTCTTCCGCTTTTTTTCCCCTTTTTTCTTCCCTGCTCCATCTTGGGTTATATTTCCTGTCCATAACTGTTTAATTCCGGATATCAACTTGCAGTCATTCGTATGGAAGGTGGTTTTTCATTCGGTCACGTATCACAAATGAACGAATAAAGTGATTAATCAGATTAAAAAGTAGTTCAGATTTGAAAATTCCTGCTGTTTTTAATATTTTGATGTTATTTATTATTATTATTTAAATATTTATTTTGATTATTTTTAAGCCCTTTGAAGCGGAAACCCACGGAAACTCACGTCATTTGCAGATATGTCAACCGTTAAGGAATATATTAAGCACTTTTTGTGAAAAGTTAAAAAAAAAAAAAAAAAAAAAAAAAAAATCAATACTGAAAATAGTATTTATGTACATTATATGTATTTTAATAGATGTTACATTTTGTTATGGATATCTGTTATCATTTCTTTGATTAAATATTTCCAAAATATGCGAGAATTCAGGCTATACACTTTTTACTGCATTCCGCCTTCAATGTTTTAATATTTTTCTTTTTTTTTTATAATATATTTTTTAATTATTTTTAATACATATTGTATTTATTTTTAATATTTATTTTAATTATATTTAATACTTATTTTAATTATATTTAATATTTTTTTCCATTTGTTTAATATTTATTTTGATTATTTTTAAACCCTTTGAAGTCATGTGACTTGAATTGTCTTTTATTTGTTGACGACGGATGATGGAAATTCACGTCATTTGCAGAGACAGTAACAGTATGTACTTTACTGTCTCTGCAAATGATGTATGTAAACAATATTTTTTTTATTCATTATTGGAAATAGCATTAAAACATTATATGTATTTCAATAAATGTTACACTCTGTTATGGATTCCTCTTATTATCAATTTTTTATTAAAGATTTACAAAATTTCATTAGTTCACATTTTACATAAAATCTGAAATAATGAATTTCTCAGTTACATTATTTCACTCCTCCCTCCCTTTTTTTTTTCAATCATACTTCCCAAGGATTAAAATAAAACATAAACTTTTGCAAAATAAAATATAAAATAAAAAAAAATTTCACCATCCGCTCTAAATCGCGACTTTTCTCAAAATTTGAGACAGACAAAAGATTTTGTGACCACTTTTTGCCAGCTCAGCTGTTTTGGCCCTCCCTCCTTCCTTTCCACCCCACAGGAACAGAAGAGAATTTCGATGAAATTTTGCAGACGATAATCCTGGACCACCCCCAGAAACTATTCTCACTCGGGCAGACTTTTATGCCCCGCAGACAAAAACAAACATATAAAATTTCTAGTGGGAAGGAAGGGAGGGAGGGAGAGAGGGGGGAAAGACCAAACGATTCTTGGGGAAGGAAAAGTGTCAAACGATCCCAGTCTCGCCCCTAACCTTCTACCCCGCAGGGGCTATAAATGCGCCACAAACTGATCTTTGGGGCTATCGCTGATTGGCTGTGGTCAGTCCATAGTGTGGGGAGGGGAGGAGAGGAATTGAGTACGGTTTGACCCATTGAAAAGTTCGATCAGGGGTGGACTATAAAAAGGAAATGGAATCGAAGGAAGGCTAGGGGGACAGACGAAAAAAAAAAAAAAAAAAAAAAAAAAAGTGGTTTTATGATTTTGATTTGAATTTAAAATTCGTCTAAAGTTGCAATAGAGGCATCGCATTTGGTGGAAACTTATTTTAAAAAGAAAAATAATAAATCCATATAATTTATCTGCCTTTTAATTAAAAATCTGTTTATCGTTAAAATAGGCTTTAGAAAATTAATTTTAAAATTTTAAAAAATAGTCAGTTAAGTCGATATACAGGCAACCCATAAAATTTGGAATTTAATTCAAGATCGAAACGCATAACAGTAATCTTAAAAATAGTAAACTATAGAAAATTCCAAGCGATTTTCTTTTCTCAAAAAATCTTGTTTTCACGTTGAAATAAAATCGTCTTTGCTTTTCACCAGATGTTCTTTTAGAACAGTTTTACATTATTCAATTATTAACTTGCGAAAAAATTAAAATAAATATTTTGTATAAATAAAGCTCGTGAAAAAAATTTAACTAAGCCAATAAGAATACTGCTTGAAAGAAATCTAAATAAATATTTTGCACAAAAAAACTCGTGAAAGAAATTTAAATAAACCTATAAAAATCGAACGTGAAAGAAATTTAAATAAACTTATAGGAGCAGCACGTGAAAGAAATTTAAATAAGACTATAAGAATGGCTTGTGAAAAAAAGTTAAATAAACCTATAAGAATAGTTCGCGAAAGAAATTTAAATGAACCAATAAGAATAGCTCTCGAAAGAAATTTAAAAAAATTAAACCAATAAGAAACACCTTTTTAAGGTAAAGAACAAAAGAATTTATGAAAGAAACTAAAAACTCCTCTCTCGAAAACAATGCCTATAATTTTATGGGTAATATAATTGAAGAAATGTTCGTATGCAATTATTAATGATGTTTTTTAAGTATAACATTCAGTATCGCCTATCAGTCCTTTAATTAATTAATTGTACACTATTTAATTAATTTAGTATCATATTTGCTATGCAGACTAAAGAACTCGTCTTAAGTTATAAATTCTGTGTTATTAATCTTATATTAATACTTTCGCTAGAGTTTAATAACAAAGATATTACAATATATATACAATATATATACAATTTATATAAGTATATTGTTTTTTAATTGTAGTATATGTTATACATGTATAACTATGTCTGATACTTAGGGAACTATTTTTCTGTCAACTAGCAAACGACAGCCCTCACCCTGTTCCTTTTTCTCTGTTCTTGCCAGAGAGTGGTCATAAAAAGTGGAAACGAAATCTTCTGGACCGCTGATTAGTTGTTTCGGTTAGCCGGAGAGGGGGGTGGGGGGGAGAAATCGTCTGACCAGCTGGGACTACAGAAGGAAGTTCGATTTTCATTCGACCGCAAGAGAACAAAAAGAGGGCTAGTGAAGATGCTGGTAGGGATTAGGGAAGGGCCATCTTCAGGGGTGCTCTCGCTCATTTACTCTGGGAGGGTGCTGAAGGAATAAGGACAACTTGTCCTTAGCTCGTTCGCTGCAACCTTAATGTAATCGCATTGATTTATAGTTTTGAACTATTTAAATAGTTTCGTGAAATATGGCGAATATTCATTTTTTTAAAGAGCATTGGCATTTTATATGCCATTTATCAACAAATGCAATATTTATTTAAGTCTAGTAGGTTAAAATAATTACTTAACTGATTCACTGTAACTGAAATGTAAATTTTAATTTTTACATCTCTTATATAAATGAGCTGTACGAAAATATCTCCTTGAGATATTTGGTGGCCTGATGGCCAATTGGCTAGCACTCTGACCTTTGTTACCACATGTTTCAGGTTCGAAAAATGGCGGTGGCATGAATGTTTGTGAGTGGTTTGGAATCCACTTTAAGCCGTAGGTCCCGGTCTCATATTACTGTAAGAGCGTCATGGAACCCAGTCAGACTTCTCACCCACATCATTCCATACTGTAAAGGGGCAACTCAGCTTTAGGCACAGTGATGGATGTGATGTGATGTGATGTGATGTAGTAGTAATAGTGATTTAGGAAATGAACAACTCAGCTCTAGACACAGTGATGTATGGTGTGGTGTAGTAGTAGTGATTCGGAATCCACGTTAAACGGTAGGTCCCGGTCTAATTAGCCTAAAGTGTGCACAAAGACCCTAGAACTGCAAATCAAGCCAAACCCCGAGCCATTTTGAATTGATGTCTGAAATCGTGTTATTATAAAATTTTTTTTTTTTTAAGAATGCATAAAATGCGTTCTCTGCTTTAATTAAAGTTTTAATAATTTTTTTCCCTCTTGATTCTGTACGACTATTAAGTTATAATTTAGTTTTTATCTTTATTTATCAGTATAATTATGATCTTAATTACCTTTTTCTTATCTTCTACAGTAAAATACTGCGAGTACGAGCCGAAAATTCTTATTGAATTAACCGAAATCAGATTTACATCTAACACTAATCAAAAAACAAAAAACTAACACGAAATCCTTAGGGATGATTATTTGTATTTCGGGCTCAAACAATACTTTTTGGCAAAACATTTATTCTTGCAAATACCTCTGCCGGCTAATTTCTTATGCAAATACATTTAATCGGTGTGGTTGGCAGACCAAACCCCAGAGATGGCGAACTTGGCGAGAAAGAGAGAAGGAGAAAAAAAATCGCCAACGTAATTAACAACGAGAAATAATGAGATTCAGAAGCAACTTATGAGCGGAAGAAGGTAAATAAAATGTGTGGTGAGAAATTAAAAAAAAAAAAATAAAGGGGGTGGGGGAGGGAAGAGGGGTGGTTCTGTTGCGGAGAGAAGAATTTCATTAAATTATCGTAACTGAATTAAGCAAAAATGAGTCGCGATGAATGGGATTTTTCTCTCTTTGGTGCACGAAGGGGTGAAGTACCGAGTTCAAATAAAGATAACGGAAAAGGTGCTTGTGGTTTTTAGTTTTGCTAATAAGAGTTAAAACATGGGAATTCTTGGGCGTGATGGGTTGAAATCGGTGAACTAGGTGTGCAACTAAGTTTCTGGTGTTTTGTTTTTGCGAATTTCAAGAGATTGCAAATTTCAAGAGAAATAATAAAAAATAAAAAAAAATGTAAAACATTTTTAAAAAAAAAAAATTGTAATGACCTGATGGTTGAGTGTCTAGCTCTTCGGCACTCCGTGCCACAGGTTTCGGTTTCGAGCCTCGGCGATGGCATAGCGGCCTGGTGGCCAAGTGGCTAGAGCTCTGGCCTTTGGTATCACAGGCTTCAGGTTCGAATCCTGGCGGTGGCATGGATGTGTGTGAATGGTTCGGAATCCACGTTAAACCTAGGTCCCGGTCTGTTTAGCCTTCCTGTGCACAAGATGACAGTAGAGCGACAAACCAAACCAAACCGGCGATGGCACGGATGTTCGTAGTGGTTCGGAATCCGCTTTGAACAGTAGGTGCCGATCTAATAAGATTGCAGAGCGTTGCGGGTAGTGTGACGTGCGTCCGTAACCTATCTTAAAGATACACGTGCCCCCTGGGTAGTACTCAATTTGAAACAGCGATGTATCCCTTGCTTATGGCATAAAGATGAACTGTTCTTTATATTGCCAGCTGCATTAGAACAACAACAACAACAGAAATTGTTGACCCTAAGTACACATTTCTGCCATCTGTCTGGCGATGCATGGTTATCGTGACGATAAATCGACTCGTCTTTGTACCGAAACCATTTCTCTAATCCATTTTGCACTTCTTCAAACTTGGCCAAGAGTTGCAAATCCAAGACATGGGACATTGCCCTGAAAGTGTGATGATCAGAATGGAACAGGTCTGGTCTAGTATGGTCATGTTGCAATATCACTCGTTTGGTGTCCTGTTCCAATTATTATACAATAACTTTTGCAGATCGGCGTCCTCATTAGTTTTTGGGTTACCTGATGGTCAATTGGCTAGCGCTCTGGTCTCTGGTACCATAGGCTTCAGTTCGAATCCTGATGAACGCATGAATGTTTGTGAGTGGTTCGGAATTCATGTTAAACTGTAGGTCCCGGTCTGCTTTTGCCCTCGTGTTCACAAGATGAGCGTAGATCGACAAACCAAACCAATATCAATTGTTTCTGGTCTTTCGAATCGCATCTTGTCTTCAGTGAATCTTCTAATATACATTCTTCTTTACATATCTCATAGATATGTTCATAATTGGCAAATCTAGATGAAATTCTCTTCCGAGGAAAGCCTTGGCCCACTCAGGGCTGTCGTGCTATTGATGATGATGAATCATATCAATAACTATATTATTAACAATTTTAAATGGCTATTTTGAATCCCGTTACAGCCGGGTGGTACAGTATTTTTAAATTAAAGTGCTTTCTAATAAAAATCAAAGTGTTTCATGAAATTCTAATCAAAATTCACTTTTGTATGACATTTCATAAAATTAATTATTATGATGAAATTCAAGAAAATAAATTGTGCAAAATTCTTTTTATTTATTCGATGTAACAATTAATTTGGAAAACTAAACTTTATATACGCTAAGATCGATAGATTGGTTTAAGTACCGGAGTATGGGGTTTTCATGGAGAGAGTCAATGTCTTCGAGGAGCGATTACACGGTAACTGCCCCTCGTAGTGGCCGGACATCTGTTTGGGGTCATAAAATCCTGATGCTGTTAAGATAAACATCATGATGGTCAGTGTCGTTCGTTTTTTGCTTTTATGGTATCGCGTGATGCAAATGCCGTGATTCCTTGGGCAGACGGGCTACTTGATGATTCATCTCGTGTCTATGAAGTGACAACCAAATGTTTTTTGTAACTATCTCTGACTAAAATTCGAAATTTAACGTGGAATAGGCTTTATAGATGGATCAACTGGTTAAAAGATTCACTTACATTTGAGAAACTTAATACTATGATGTCAATTTTTAATGCTATGTAATTTAAAATTGTTGAAGCATACAACAAAAATAAGTCGTCATCAAATCTTGTTTATTATTGTTCTTTTAACCAATCAGTAAATGTCTAATCACATATTAAAATATGTTATTCTCTGAAATAGTCAAATTTTAACGAAGAAACGACCTTATAGATAACAACTGGCTAAAAAACTAACATGAAAAATGAAAAATAATATTATCACATCAATTTTTAATGTTATGTGTTTTAAAATTGTTTGATGCATACAACAAAAACGTGTCATCAAATTTTGTTTATAATTGTTCTTTTAACCAATCAACTCATTTATGAATGGCAATCTTAAGTTAAAAAAACAATTTTCAGCAAACTTTTAATAACAAATATATTATTACATGATAACGTAGAATAGGCTTTAAAGATGGATCAACTGGTTTAAAGACAAACATAAATAGTGAGACATTATACTGTCACGTAACAATTGTCGACGTAATTCAAAATTGTTGAAGCCGTGCATCAAAAACATGTCATCAAATCTTGTTTATAATTGTTTTTCTGTACCAATCGTCTCATTTATGAATAGCTGAAGTTAAGTTTAAAAGTAAGTTTAAATTTAAAAAATTATTTTCAGCAAACTTTTAATAATGAACATAACAATAAATTACAATATATTATTGCTTGAAATGGATTTATAGAGGGATCAACGAGTTAAAAGGCTAACATAAATTATCAAACATAATACTGTAGCATAACAATTCTCGATGTTGTGCAATTCAAAACTGTTGATTTGGTTTGGTTTGGCGCTCTATTGTCATTTTGTGCACACTTTAGACTTATTAGACCGAGGACTGCAGGTTTAACGCGGATTCCGAACCACTCGCAAACATACATGTTACCACAAGGATTCGCACCTGGAGCCTGTGGTACCAAAGGGCAGAGCGCTGGTCAATTGGCCCTCAGGCCGCTCAAAATTGTTAAAGTCAAGCATCAAAAACGTGTTGTCAACAAATATTGCTTATAATTGTTCTTTTAACCTGTAGACTTATTTATGAATAGCAATCCTAGGTTAAAAAAAAACATTTAAAGCAAATTTCTATTGACAAGCATATAGTATATTAAGCTGTTACTTGAAATATTCAAAATTTCCCGAGATACGTGTTGAATTTGCTAATGAATTGCGGATCGATTTTATTCAGGCGCCAGAATAGCATCAGACATGAAACACAAAATCCGTAATTAACCCATGTTTGTTTAATGGCCGATTCATAATACGAGCTGCATCCCTGCATTTCCGAGGCCAACAAAGAAAAAGCAAAATGCAATTCCCGCCAAAGCAGATGGAAGCATAAATATTTGAGAAGGAGCAGAACGAAGGATAGAGAAGGGAAAAAACTAACGGGGGTCACAGGAGTGTTCCAAACTTTGGGAGAAAAAGATCTGTTTAAAAGGTAAATAATAGATTCCCGTTTTGTGGGAGCTAAAGACCCCTAGGGCATGGGGGGAGGGGGGAAACGGAGTTGAGCTGTGCCCTTTCGTTGTTCTTTCCTCTCTCAAACATTTGTCTATTGTTCAAGGAATCTGTGAAAACTTCATGGGATTTTGTATCTCCAAGTTAACAGTGCATGTTGTTAGTGAGATTTTTTGTTTGTTTGTGAATAGTGATTGTATTTTTAATTAGGTTAGTTAAATTCTAAAATATGTTTGCTTGCTGTATTTGTCCATTGTTAACATCTTTAAATGGAAATATTTACTGATGAACGAATGATTTCATTTTTGACTACTCTTTTTTAATTTTATAATGATAATAATTAAGCAAGATACAGAACATTTAAAAAATACTAATGTATGCAAAAAGTGTAGAACATTGAAATTAAAATATTTATATTAAGCTATTGAGCATTACTTTTTTGTTACTGAACATTATTGAACAGTGAGCAATTAAATATTAATGTTGAACTATTAAATCTTAAACTTGAATATTGAGCACTGGTATTGAACGAAGAGCTGTTGTACATTTACATTGAACTATTGAACATTTACATTGAGCTATTGAACATTAGCATTGACCTATTGAATATTAATATTGAACTATTGGACATTTTGAATGACGAACTTCTGAAGATACATTGATCTATTGGATATTTTGAATAGCGAATTACTGAACATACATTGAGCTGTTAAGCATTTTGTACAGTGAACTATTGAATATTAATATTATCAAACATTATACTTGAATATTAAATATTGCCGTTAAACGAAGGCTATTGAAATATTGGATATGGAACTGTTGAGCATTAACATTAAACACTGATATTATTCATCTTTAAGGGTGTATTTTTCAAGCATAGCAAATGTAATACGTCTGAGTCCATATTTAGTGTGGACCATAATTGCCGTGAACAAATCTATTTCAATTTTTCGGAATGCCTTAGTTATTGCCTAACGTATATAACTAATTATTACGTGATGTAGAAAATTTTCATAAAAATTCCCTACGGCCAATGCGAGCCTCTGGCACAAGTTTCCCCACTCTCCATCGTAATTCCTCGTTTCTGAAAACAATTACTTTAGTTTCACAGAATCCTCATTAAAAAAAAATATTTTGATAGAATTTTCTAAAAACACAATTTAACGAATATTCCTGCATTTATGCTAGGAGCTACCTCCTCCTAATTATGTTCAATTCAATATTAATAATGTTAGTTATCCTCCTAGTTCAAATGCAGATATATATATATATATTTTTACAGTGTTAACTTCAGTAACATGTACTATCTTAGTTATTTTATTCGAATATTATTGAATTTAAATGTTAAATAGTATTTTTTTATCTTTTCAGGTATGTACCATTCTTCGTTAAAAACTACTCTGGTAAGTGTCTTTCAATTTAAAAAATTCGCAACCATAACTTTTATGGCATGGTTACATAGAGATAAAATTTTCGTTTCTTTTCTTATTCTCATAATATGGTTTTCCTACCATAAGAGTAAGTTTATATAATGTGAAACTTCCGAATATTGCGTTTCAGATGAAATAATGTGCAAATGCTAACACAACGAATTCAAAAGATGGAAAAGCGTTGTAAAAAACAGATTAGCATTGCATTGAACAGAATATTGATATATTTTTTAAAAACAGATCATTCCTCTGAAAGAAATTATGAGTTCAAAATTTAATGTTTTTTATTCAAAGAATTTTAAGATGGTTTCTTTCTTCAGATGCTCCAGGGTTTTTTTAGGAAGCTTTCCAGATATCTTGTAGAAGACATAGTTCGTTATGAAGATTTTTTTAATTCGAGTTTTTTGCATTGGGAGGGATTCATCAAATCATGGCATCATTTGAAATCTTTCGAAAGTAGACGTAAATTATTTGGGTAAAAGTCCAAAATAGTCCAAATAGTAAAAATTCCGAACTAACAAATAAACATCGATAATATTTCGCAAGTTTTTTTTTTTTAATTGAAATTTACAAGAAATCCTTGTGTACAACAAAGTACTTCACGATGGTTGCAGAAGTAAATAGCAAACAAATTAATGATAAAACAATAAAACCATCGGTTGAATGTTAAATTTAAAAATGCACATGACAGTACAGAAGAGAAATAAAGTAGAAAAGAGATGGATAAATGGGTTTTAAGAAACATCGAAATAAGAATGAATAAAATGCTTTTAAAGCAGGCTTCTTATTAACAAGTTGGGTGGTATTTGATTTTTTAGAGTGTTAGTTGTTTAATTAAAATTTACCCACGATGTTCAAGCCTGGAGATGCTGAAGACAATGTGATCGATATCCACCTACACTGCAGTTGCAAGTATCAGCTGAACATAATTTAAGTAAGACGTTAAACATAGTTAAGGGCATAAAATGGTCATATGCAGTCATAGACTGAGAGTGATTCTGAAATGAGTACAAAAATTATGATCGCTAAGCCTTCGGGGAATGGAGGGAAAGTACTTCGTGATGGAGGTATTGGATGATTCTATGTATGTTGAATTCCACAGATTATTTGGTCTTTGAGTGTATTTTTAAAAATAAGATTTTAATGCATTAACAATGTCCTCTTTGGTGGCTTCTTTTGTGAGCCAATCAACTCTCTCATTGCCGAAGATTCCTGTATCACCACGAATCAATGCAAAAAAATACGATATTATCTATTTATTTTTCTTTTATGCGTCATTTCACCAGTGATGTGTCATTTCAACCAGAATCTGACTTTTTTTAAAGTGTCTTTTAGAAGTGTTTTGTCCTACAGAAATTTTTTGTACATTAACATTCATTTCAATGTCCCGTTTTGGTGGCTTCGTTCGCGAACCGGTCAGTTCTATCATTGTTGACTACTCTTGTATGACTACAAACAAATACAAGAGAATACTGTAATATCTTTTACTTTAATGTGTCATTTCAACCATCTTTATTGTCCCGAGATCTTTGAAACAATGCGGGTCAAAAGACACTGCAACCCAAATGGCCCATTTGCGTCGCATCCTCCATCTGATAAAGTCGGTTAAAAGAAAACAATAATTAAACTTTTATTTTATTTTTTGAATGAGCTTCTTCACTCCGCCACAGATAGGGGTGGCTATTTCAGTATCAGCTTACCGTCCCCACCCCCTCACCCTCGGCCATTTATAGATGGGCGACCCCTCTAAAATCTAAACGTCCCCTTTTTTAATTAAATTTGGACACATTTTATGGCTTCTTCCGCATATGTCACCCCATCCGATACAGCAGCACCAGCGGAAGAGTCCCCCGTAACTAATTAATGGATAGGGGTTCTCCTAATACGTTTTGAAGGAATCAAAACATTAAAAAATAATCTATGTCTGGTGGATTTTTCTTTTTTTATTTCTTTTGCTGCTCACCCCTCTCTGTTCTTGTGTTTGTTCCTGAGGAGAACCAATTGGGGTTTCCGAGTTTAATTGGAAAAGTTTCCTCTCGGCCGCGAGCACTTGTTTTGCAGACCGTAATGAATTGTTTTTCAAAAGAGGAGTTATTTGATTTGGAGGAGACTTCGGTCCGCAATCACGGTGATTTCGGAAAGTGATTTGTAAGAAGAGAAGCCGGCTTTGATTTGTGTCGGACGGATTTATAAATCACTTAAATTAAAATGTGTTGGATTTCATATGAATCCATAACATATAAAAATGTTTCGCACAAACCTGACACATAAATAACATTCAAAATTAATTTGAGGGCATGAAATTGCTCTTTTATGATGCCAATCATGTTTGATTCTCAGATTCTTTAAACAGGGGCTTGTTGGCCGAGTGGCTAGCGATCTGGCGCTCGGTACCACAGTCTTCAAGTTTGAATCCTGGCATTGTCATGAATGTGTGTGAGGGTTTTGGAATCCACATTAAACTGTAGGTCCCGGACTAATTAGCCCTCGTGTGCATAAAATGATCATTGAACGACAAACCAAACTAAATCTACATCCACAACATTTATGGCAACCCTCGACAAAGACAAAAGCTCCGATGTTCCAATTTAATAGCCAAAGGCGCCAGTTATTAATCGATCTTTAGTAGAAACTTAAATAAAATCGATTTTTGATCGATTCGAATCGATATCGATTTTTGATTTTTCGAAGCTTATATTCATAATTCGTAGGAAAAAGAAAACATGACTAATGAATTAAAATATCAGAGGGGTAATCGTCCGGACATACAAGCATTGGTTTCTGCAGTTGAGGAAAGCTCGGTGCTTTAATGGATTTGAAGTCCATTTCGTTTTACAAGTGTAATGTAACATTTCTCACGCTGGCTAATCTCGCCAACTCCAACCATTTGAGCTAATGGATCCGTGCACAGTGTCATTTGCAGACAACGTTGTAATTGCAACTTCCTACTAATTATTGTAATCACGCCGTTTACCACATTATATAATAATGAAGTTACTTATAATACTTACAAAATAGTTATAATAATATTGAAAAGATTTGCATTGTGATTTTTGTGACCCTCTCGCTAAAACAGTTTTCATAATTTTACGTGTAAAAATAATTTTAATCGGCTGGGCCAATATAACAGGTTTCCCATAAAATTAAGGAATTAGAATTTTTTAGCATTTGAAAATCACATAGACTCTAACGCTTCTAGTAACCAACTATGTAAGTGACCGCTCCTAGTTTCTAGGAAACATTCTTTGGCGCATGATCGCTGTTTGGCACTTTCTAAGTGAATAAGCGAAAAAAAATAACAATCAGATAGGTTAGTTTTCCATGCTGTCCAAAGCTGTCTATCACAGCTATCTAGTAACTATATTTATTTTTATACCAGCATACATATTTCTGTGGAAGTCCGAAGGGTGCGTCTAAAAATCATCTAAGACCACCCTTTGAGAACCAGTGAGTTATTTTATTTCAGTGAGTATTTTTTTTCTGATGCAGCTTGCAAATACTTAGACAGTTGTCTTGCATGCCATGCAAGGGCTGCACCTATGTTACACACTTAACACTATCCAGGAGGTGCGTATAGCTTGAAGATAGGCTACGGACACGTGTAACACTGCCCACGTAAGGCTCTACGGTCGTATTAGACCACTGCTACTACTACACTACACTATACTACACCACACCACACCACACCACGCCACACCACACCACACCACACCACATCATTGTGCCTAGAGCGGAGTTGGCCCTTTACAGTTTAGGTATGATGTGGGTGAGAGAAGTCTGGGCTTTGTGACGCTCTACGGTCCTATGAAACCAGGACGTACGATTTAAAGTGAATTCCGAACCACTACAAACATCCATGCCACCGTCGGGATTCGAACCTAGAGCGCTAATCACTCGGCCATCAGGCCCGTGAGTTAAATATTTATTTTGAAAATGGTACTTTTATCAAATATGCTTGAAACTTCTAATTTTCTTTGAGCGGTCTGCTGGGTAATTGGCTATGGCTCAGGCCTTTGGTACCACAGGCAGGGTCGGATTTTCCTATAGGCTAACTAGGCTGCAGCCTAGGGCTCAAGATCAAGAGGGGCCTGCATACAAATTGTTAGAAAAATTAGAATTACACTATTCTAAAAACAGTAAACACTGAATCAAAAATAAGGAGAAATTCTACATATATGAATAATAAACAAACATAATAAGTAATTTACCTCATAAGTGGAATAGCCTAGGGCCTCTTTTCATTTAAATCCGGCCCTGACCACAGGCTTTAAGTTCAAATCGTGGCGGTAGGGGTTCGGAATCCATGTTAAACTGTAGGTCCCGGTCTGATTAACATAAACAGCGCACAAATTGACCGTAGAGAGACAAACCAGACCCATCTAATTTTCTTTCGTCCATTTCTTACTTTCATTGAGATGGGAATACTTTTAACAAAAGTAGCTATTCCTTATTTTGTATTTGGCTTTAATAGAGAGTGTCCAAATTGCACTGAGTTCTTGAAACGAGTGGAATTTTTAAATAATTCTCATGCGTACAAATTCATTTTTGCTTTAATCTGTTCCTGTTTCCAAAGAAAGGTTTAAGAAGCAAACGTTAATTATCCTGTTGTGTACATGCAGCTATTAAGAGAATAAAGAAACAAGTAAGTAAATAAATAAAGGTACCACTGAAACATTTTTTAATCTTCTGTTTCTCTCTCTCTCATTTAAAGAGCTCCTTAATTATATCCCCGTCTTATAGCAGGAGGCACCTTCTGGGATTTGTAACGGACCAGCTTTCATTTGTTTGTTGCTGTTTAAAAGTGCCTTAAATTGGATTAGCTTTTTTTTCTTCTTCTTAATGTTAACGATGCTGAAATGAGAAAAACTGCACACTTACACATTGTAAAAGAATTCTTCATTTAAAACGTACTCTGTAGCTTGTTATGCGATGACGACTGTTTTAGCCTTTTAAGGGGTAAATGCTCGACTAATTAGTTGATCCGACTCCCTTTTTGAAAATCCGGGTGTTGTGTTGTCCATTAAAGTCTTCACTTCGAGGTATTATGCTGTGCTTTATGAATTTCTTATCATTCCATGCATGGGCTGATTGCTCACTCTTGTTGAATGTAAGAGCTCAGCGATATTAAAGCAGAGTTTTGTGCATTACCATAAGATCGTTTTTACTTTATATAAGCTACTTGTATGTTAATTACTTTTTGTAAATTAATTTAATTTTGACCTATTACAAGTTTCTTATGAAACGATTTTTTTTTTTTTTTGCGTTAGTAAATAAAAATTTCTTGAAGGTAAATAATTATGATGTAATAGGTAGATCATTATGTAGTAATAGGTAGATCCTTATGGAGTAATAGGTAGATCCTTATGGAGTAATAGGTAAATAATTATAGAGAATAGGTGAATGATAACAGAATATTAGGTAAATAATTAGGGAGTAATAGGTAAATACTGAATAATTAATTACGTAATTGTAAGTTGTTAATTGTAAGTACACGTAATCTTGCAAGTTGTTTGCTATGACGACTGTTTTAGCCTTTTAAGAGGTAAATGCTTGACTAGTTAGTTGATCTGACTTCTCTTTTTGAAAATCCGAGTTGTTGTGTCGTCCATTAAATTCTTCATTTTTTTTCTTTTTATGAATTTCTTATCATTCCATGCATAGGCTGATTGCTCACTCTTGTTGAATGTCGGAGCGCAGTGATATTAAAGCAGTCATACCGCGAGATTTGTGCATTACTATAAGATATTTAGCTAGTTGTATGTTAATTACTTTTTGTAAGTTAATTTAATTTTGAAATACCACCAATTTTTTTTTTTTTTTTTTTTTTTTTTTTTTTTTTTTTTTTTTTTTTTTTGCATTAGTAAATAAAAAATTTCTTGAGGGTGAATAATTGGGAGTAATAGGTAAATAATTACAGAGTGAAACGTGAATTAACATGGTGTAATATGTAAATAAGTATCGCTGAATAGGTAAATAATTATGGGGCTATACATGAATTTTTATGGTGTAATAGGCAAATAATTATAGAGGAATAGATGAAGAATAATAGTTAAATAATTATGGTTATATGTGAATCATTATAGTGCAATAGGTAAATAAGTATGGAATAATAGGTAATTAATTATGGAGGAATAGGTGAATAATAATAGAATAATAGGTAAATAATTATAGAGTAATATGTGAATTAATGTGGTGTAATAGGTAAATGATTATGGAAGAATAGATAAATAATAAGTAAATAATTATTTAATAATGAGTGAATTATGGAATAAAGAATGGAATATAATAAGTAATTAGGAATGGAATGAATTAATATACATGGGCGTTTTGTGTTTTCTACACAAGAATGCTTAATGTAGTTGCATTGCCATGTGGTGTGAAAGTATGGAAAGCAGAAATATTTCGAAATCAAATTCTTACAGTACATTCATGCAGGATAAAGTTATTATTTTTCAATAGACATAGCAAACTGTGATTGATAAAGAAAAAAGGAATAATTTCCATTAGTCATGAAATCTTATTTTAAATCTACAGAGCATTCTCTACTAAACCAATCCTATTATCCATTGGCGCTAAGCTAGGCCGCATCCTAATCATAAATATTGTAATCTTATTAAGATTACGGTGGTTGCCATAGAGACGAACATAAATATAATTTTCATCACAAGGTGAGACACCCTTATCCATAATTTATTTTCCCTATTCATAAATTTGCTCTCGTATTTAACGATGAACCTCAGACCGGAATAACATGCTCATAAAAAAGAAATATGCTCAAAGTTCCTTCTAACACACAAGGAAATATTAATTCCACATTTTATTCCACCTCTGAAATTAATAACCATTTGTCGTTCTCGTTTATTATATGTTTTTATTCCACGCGGTGAGCACAATGCCACTGGAAATAAATATTCATCATCTCAGCATCTGGTGATCCGAAATAAATTCCCAATAACAAGAAAGTCTTTTTTGAAAAGAAGTCGCATTCCGACTTCGAACATAAAAATAGAATTTATTTCACTGTTTTCGCATTTTGTGGTGGAAGGAATATTTTTCCATTTTCTCTGCGCCCTCTGGGCTTAGGGATGAACTGCCCGAAAAACTGAGTTGTTGCGTTGGTTTCAAATTTGTAAGTTTTCGGAATATTTGGATAGAAAGCAATTCTTAAACTCTCTACCCCAGCAAAATTCGAAAAACCTGGAAAGAGACTTGCAGCTTACACCTATTTTCTTTCATGCATATCTTATTTGCACGCTTCCTGTACTAGTCTTAATAATGCTTATTATTGGCCAAAATTTTTAGTCTTGAATAGTTCAGAAGTAAGTGTGGTTAAATCCGTTGATTTTTTTTTATATTTTTTGATTTTTGTACATTTTAATTGAATAAGTAATGTTATTTCTTACGTGCATATTTTATTTGCGTACTTCCTGTATTAGCTAAAGTCGTAGTAATGCATATTATGGGCAGAAATTTTGGTCCTAAATCAATTGCTCAGAATATAATAGAACTCATTATTTTATTTTTTTTATATTTTCTGATATTTTGTAATTTTTATGATGGATGAGTGGCTAGCGCTCTGGCGCTCGGTAATACAGGTTTCTGGTTCCGAGTCCCGGCGGTGCCATAGATGTTTATAGTGATTCGGAATGCACTTTAAAACTGTAGGTCCCGGTCTGTTTAGCCCTTGTGTGCACAAGGTGACTGTAGAGCGACAAAACAAACATTCTCAACACGAATATTTGGGGAAAACAGAATTTTTTCCCCAAATATTATCAAATATTAATCAATTTACAGACAAGGTAATTAGAATTAATTTTATTGATTAAATAAAATTAGTGGAACCAAAAATTATTGATGTATATTTTATAATTTTTTTTTAATTACGTCCAGGACTGGGTCGTATTGATCATTTGCTTGCGAGCAGCCCAATACAAACTAGCCTTGAAGGAGGCATCTCGTGTGGACTGCACCGACGAATGCTGTTACTCATTTAGCACTACCTAAGGGGCACGTGTAGCTTGAAGATATTCTACGGATGCGAGTCACACTACCCCTCCCCAACACTCTACTATTCTATTAGACCCGGACCTACGGTTTAAAGTGGATTATGAACCACTACAAACATCCATGCCACCGCCGGGATTCGAGCTCGAAACCTGCGGTACCGAGCGCCAAAGCGCTAAGCCACTTGACCATCAGGCCCACAGATGCATTAACATATTTTAAACGTAGTGTGTTCTTAAAATTTGCTTAATTTTTTTTAATGTCGGTTAATGTATTGAGTTTTGAGAAATAAGTTATAAAAATTCTTTAGGCAATCGGTAAAAGTTGAAAAGGAAAAAAAATCACTATTATAAGTTCTCGCAATAGAGCCTTTTTTTGGATACGAATCTTTATGAATACAACAAACCGGATGCAGAAAGATCCTCTAGAAACCTTCTAACCTATTCGGGAAAAACAGAAGAGCATATTTTAAACGGGAAATAAATTTTCCGCTACAGAGTGAGTGATGATCCTTTGTTGCCAAGAGCAGTTTTATTTAATTCAGGAAAATGGCAACAGCAAAATTCAGAAAAGAAGAATTAAGCGCTCCTGGTGGCGGAATTAGAAATCCCGCTGAATTTTTAATGCCAGCAAGAGAAAAAAAAAGATAAGTCTATGTTTTAGTGTTTCAGTAAAAATTTACGTTTAGTTTTAAGTATTTCGGCGTAAATATTTGGTTTAAGACAGTAGAAGTTAAATTTTACATTCCCTTTTTTTCCTTGAAACAAAAAATTCTAAACTCTTTTTTTTATAGAAGGTAGGAGGTTTAAAGAGTTTTAAACGAGTTTTACATTCTGGACCCTTTTGTAGAAGATTTTTTTTTTCTTTCTAATCACTTTTGAGCTTTTTTTTTTCTTCGGATAAATCATTTTCATCCAAAAATGTTTAGAGAGTAAATATTTTTATATTTAAAAAAAATTTGTTTTTTTAAATATGTTTTAATTTTTTTATAAAAATGATTTTAATCTTTTGGCTACTTGTACGGTTTAGGAATTTCTAATATATTTATATATTTTATTTATAATTAAAAAACAGCATTTCTTTAAAATTATTATGTTTGATTATTATTTCTTTGAATTCTAGCTCTCTAAAAAAAGGTATTCTTTGAACATCAGGAAAAATAATTAGCGTCAATGAAAATTATCTGTTAGCGTTAGTAGCGCCTATTAGAATCTTAATGTCTGTTAGCATCTATTAAAATCCACAGCAGGACCTGATGGCCGAGTGACTACTGATGCGGCCTTCGCTCCTACGGGTTTCGGGTTCGAGCGGCCGGTGGTGCCATGGTTGTTTGTAGTAGACCACTTTAAGCCATAGGTCCCGGTTTAATATGACTTTAGAGCTTTGTAGTATGTCTGGCAACCCTACCTCGTAAAAAGTCTGTGTTAGGGATTCAAGTCAGATTTTTACCTACGGGTGCTCCATCACAATAGAAGCTGCCCCTCTCTTTCCATGGGACCACATGGGTTCTCGAACTTAGTCTAGGCATTGTTGTCTACCAAGTGGGATAAGAAACAACAGCATTATCAATTTGTTCATTATTGATTTTACCAATGAGAAATTCTATATTCTTTTGATATAATATTTTTTAAAACATCAAGTTGCTTAAATTAAATAAATTTTTAATCGAAAAATTTGTTAACGTATGTGCTGTACATACAAAACAATACGCAATTAACCTTTTTCCTTATTATTATTATTAAACTAAAAGCATCTTCTGCGTTACCCAAGACGATTTTTTTTTTCACGTTAGATGTAATGTAAGTAGATAGTTAATGTTAAGAGTTAAGATTGCTCATCCTCTTATCTAAAACTCGAATGCTTTTTGAAATCCTGTAAAGCATCGGATTTCAAAATGGGTAAAACCCTTTTTATCGATGCCTTCCGAATAACCAGCACAGATTACAATGAGAGAGAGATCTCGAACCGGGCTTCTGTGTCACGAAAATCCATATTATTTACGCCCCGGCGGCGGATATGTTTAGAGGTCCCTAAATCAAGCGGTTTTTTCATTAGGCGCTCGCGACAGCCAGTTAAGGGCGTACACTGAAACCCTTTTAAGGGCTGTCAGTTGTTGCTGCTTGCTTTATTTCATCTCTTCCGCGAGGCTATAAAAAAGTTCTTCCTATTTTATGCGTCTGTTCGGATAACAATGAAAAAAAGAATCTTAATCATGTGCTGAATCTGTGGTAATGATCGATCTCTTTTGATCACCGTGTACCCCTTAATTGAACGCTAAGCCAATGGACTCCAACACTATTTGATTTTTGACCGCTGAAATCTTTAACATTAACACCGAAGGAATCATATTCTCAGACGTAAAGATTAGAGAGTTGAGTGAATAATAAAATTAACTGTTCTGCAAATGGAAACTCAGTTTTCTTGATTGGAGGAATTGCTTAGCTGTCGAAATATTTATTATCTATATCTAAAAGACAGAAAGCCACAATCTGTACGTGTTATACATGACAAACAAACGGAACACATCAACAAACTCCTGTCAAACAAGTTCTCTTAAAAGTTAGGCACTCTCTCATCAACTCTGGACTGCCTTATTGGACTATTGACTCTATCTCTCCAACTCTAAAGCGGTGTCCAGACGAGAAAACAAACGTAAATAGTACTGTGTACAAGAGTACATCTAATACCAAGTTCCTTTAAAGTTCAGGTACTCTCTTAGCAACTCTGGGCTGTTTACTGTATCTTTCCAACAATCCAGGCGAGAGTAGAAATGCATAGTGTTCTGCGTACAGGAAATACAAGATTACTTTTAATGCATAGTACAAGATTACTTTTAATGCGTAGTACAAGATTACTTTTAATGCGTAGTACAAGATTACTTTTAATGCGTAGTACAAGATTACTTTTAATGCGTAGTACAAGATTACTTCTAATGCGTAGTACAAGATTACTTCTAATGCGTAGTACAAGATTACTTCTAATGCATAGTACAAGATTACTTCTAATGCATAGTACAATATTACTTCTAATGCATAGTACAAGATTACTTCTAATGCATAGTACAAGATTACTTCTAATGCATAGTACAAGATTACTTCTAATGTATAGTACAAGATTACTTCTAATGCAGCCTGGATGAGGGTATGGTACAGCGAACATTGCGAGAAATCGAGTACCATCTTGATGTTCAACGAATGGTACCCATAAAGAAATACGTTAAATTAAATAAATTAAAAATTATATTAGGCAAAACTTAAATATATGACTAATTTTGAAATAAGTTTCACCTATCTCTCTTTTCATTTGTTTTTGTAATACATTTTTGAAATTGTAAAGAGAATTTATAAGCAGCCTGTATTTTAAAATGTATATAACAGTTATATATTTTAATAACCGTGACAATAATCTTATTATGTTCTTTTATTGTTACTTTTCTTCTAATTTCGTTTCTAGAAAATTTCCAGACTCAACACTTGGTAGAAACGGACATTCTTTATTCAATCCAGTGACTGCATTTAAAGAAAAGTATTTCTGAATGAGAAATAAAAAGTTCGAAATTGATTTTTTCTTTAAAAAATACAATAAAACTGTGTCGACCCACAATAGATTGAAAAAGAGACGCGAAATTATTTTCTATCCTTCCCGCAGACATGTTAAACCTTGTTGATATATATAGACACGAGAAGCGTTTTCTCCAACAGAGGATCTATCCCCCGCAGGAAGGAAGACCCAATGCTATATGTGCCTTCTCTTCGATCATAAACACAAAATAAGTCATCCCGCGGAAAATATTCATATATGCATGCGATCCTCACAGTGTGGCTTAAATAGGCTTAGTGAAAAATAAAAATGTTTACATAAATCGAATGCGTCTCATTTTCTTCTGTATATATATTTCTATTGTTGCGAAAATTTATCTTTAGGATAAAATTTATGGCGTAGTTTCCTTTTACTGAAAAGCGTTATATTTTACAAAGAAAAAATATGATTTCCGAGTTCTCTGTACAAACAACAAAATTGTTGACAGAGTTGCAATTCCATTGTAAAGCAAACAGAAATGGTTCTTTTTGAAGGTTTTCATCTGGATGTTAAATAATATTTCATAAAACTGTAATAATTTTTAAAAAATGTTTCAATTAATTATATTGTTAAAAATATATAAAAATATTAAAGATATAAAATTATTGTATCGGCCTTCTTTGGATTGTGCATCTAATAGCGTTTTTTCCCAGATTTTTAAAATGACAGTTTTCTGCTTGTATTGTAATTTAAACTTCAATCGTGTGTATTTGTCACGAG
Organism: Caerostris darwini; assembly: GCA_021605075.1. Classification (NCBI taxonomy): domain Eukaryota; kingdom Metazoa; phylum Arthropoda; class Arachnida; order Araneae; family Araneidae; genus Caerostris; species Caerostris darwini. The sequence continues at coordinate 177,856 of BPLQ01003268.1, forward strand.
ATTTAAATATTTCCAGCAAACCCCATACACGACTGTCGTATTGGTTAAGCTTTTATTAAATCTTGCCATTATCGGTAAACAATTTTTCATTTAAACTAGTAGTTCTCACACTTTTTGAAAACGCATTTAAAAACCTACAAATAATTGTAGAAGCATTCTATACAAAATTCCCTTCCTGAAAATATTGTTCTAAATTACGATGGCACAATTTGGATGTTATAGAGCAGGTTCAGTTATCCAGAGTAATGTTGAATTTTCTATATGTTTATAGCATTAGGGAAGATTCACTTCATGGCATGTGCTTGATATAACGAAAAACATTTCACTAACCATTTAAAATTTATTATATTCCTCAATTCTTATTTTATACGATTGTAATTTATTATATTTGAACAAATATTTACTTTATTAGTTATTTATTTTATTACGTATTTATTTTCTGTTATAAAATTCAACTAATGCTAGAGCAGTAATGAAGGAGGAAAAAAATGATTACAAAATTGAATTATAGTTGTTTATATTAAATTATAATTCTAGTAATTCTATATAATAATTTTATATATAATTCTATATAACAATTCTTTATATAATTATAAATTATAATAATATGTTTATGATACAAATAGTGATTAAATTTACTTTAGATTTACATTCTAAAAAATATAAGATATATACATATAATATATAATTATAATTAAGAATGAAATAAATGTAAATAAAAACTATAATTATATTACTATTAATATAGTTGGCGTATAACAGAAAAAGCTTACGCATGTAAGTGAAACTGTTCTGTATCTTGTATGTTACTTTACTGTTACTTTTTTTCTGAAATTTGCCTTTAGAAATAAAATAAATATAAATATAAACTTTATATTACAATTACTAATATTATAGTTGGCGTGTAACTAAAAAGGTTTACTTATATAAGTGAAACTCTGTATCTTGTAAGTTTTTTTATTGTTATATTTCTTTCTCACTGAAATTTGCCTTTGGAAACAAATACAAACTTTGTAATTATATTACACGCCAACTATAATATTAGTAATTGTAATTAACTAAAAAAAGCTGACGCATATAAGTGAAACTGTTATCTATTTTAATAACCTTAATCGTGTTATGTTCTTTCATTGCTATTTTCCTTCTAATTTCACCCCTGGAAATATTCCAGACTTGGTAGAAACGGATATTCTTTTATTCTATCCAGTGACGGTTAAAGAAAAGTATTTCTGAAATGAGAAATAAAAAAAGTTCGAAATTGATTTTTTTATATAAAAAAATACAATAAAACTTTTGTCGACCCACAATAGATAGAAAAAGAGACACGAAATTATTTTCTATCCATGCCGCAGACATGTTAAACCTTGTTGATATATATAGACACGAGAAGCGTTTTCCCCAACAGAGGATCTATACCCTGCAGGAAGGAAGACCCAATGCTATATGTGCCTTCTCTTCGATCATAAACACAAAATAAGTCATTCCGGGAAAAATATTCATATATGCATGCGATCCTCACAGTGTAGCTTAAATAGGCTTAGTGAAAAATAAAAATGTTTATAGAAATCGAATGCGTTACATTTTCTTCTGTATATATAGATATTTTTTTCTTCAGAAAATTTATCTTTAGGATAAAATTTATGGCGTAGTTTCCTTTTACTGAAAAACCTTTTATTTGTGTAGATGAAAGCGTTATGTTTTACAAAGAAAAAAATAATGTTTCCAAGTTCTCTGTTCAAATAACAGAATTGTTGACAGAGTTGCAATTCCATTGAAAAGCAAACAGAAATGGTTCACTTTGAAGGTTTGCATTTGGCTGTTTATTACAATTTTGCGAAATATTATTTATGTTTTAAAAAATGTTGCAGTGAATTATATTGTTAAAGAAAAAAAAAAAATTGACTCTTTTTTTTTTTTTTTTTAATTTCTATAATTCTTGAAAATGCTTTTTTTTTAAATAAAATTATTATATCTGTGGACTTTGAATTCTGTGTCTAATAGAGTAAAATTTCCAGATGTTTATATTGACATTTACGGGGCCTGATGGTCGAGTGGCTAGCGCTATGGTGCTCGGGATATTGTTACTCCGCGTCCGTAGCTTATCTTCAAGCTACAGGCACCTCCTGGGTAGTGCTAAATGTGTAACGTCGGTGCAGCGCTTGCCTTAAGGCATCCAAGACAATTGTCTAAGTGTTTGCCAGCCGCATTAGGAAAAAAAAAAAAGGGGCTCTGCAAATGATAAATGGGGTTGCTATATTTTCTAAAATGTTAGCAAGTATCTATAAGCAAGAGCAAGCTTTGTAAATTATCGCCCATTTGGCATTTTGGCGAAACGGGGATCCTTAAAATAGAATGCAACATCATTATTTTAATAACTTAAATAACTTTAATGACTATATCATTTTATTTTGTAGCTATTGGTATTGGATGAATTTTCTACCGAATTTCATAAGAATCTATCCCTTATTTTAAATGATTAAAAAAAATTTCTTTTATGTGTATACGTAGATTCGCAAGCATTTTATCACAAAGAAATATGGCTCTGTGCGTGAATACTATCCTGTTTTGTTGCGAGCCGGCGCGTGTTCTGCCTTTCTGCTTATTGCATATATCTTTGAGATGAATAAAGTAAAACATTTCTGGGGGCATGAATATATGTATGGGCTTAGCGGATGCCGTCCTTCTAATGCCAGCGCATCTCTCCTTCTTACTGGCGCTTTTTTCTTTCTTGCGTTATGCATCCTGGATGGCAGTTTGCGGCGGATATTGGGTGTAACGAAATATTCGGGGCAAAATATGCCGGATTTGTTTGCTGTTTACCTTTTGCCTGCGTCCTTAGTCTAATGGTTTTCGAGATATCTAATACTCATTCTTTCCCCATAATAGTAGTTGATGAATGTAATTTATCCCATAATAATAATGGCCATTATTATTATTCCATAATAATTATTATCCCCCATTATTATGCCATAATAATAATAGCCAAGGGCCTGATGGCCTAGTGGCTGGCGCTCTGGTGCTTGGTACCACAGGTTTCGGGTTCGAGTCCCAACGATGCCATGGATGTTTGGAGTGGTTCGGAATCCACTTTCGGTCCCGTTTTAATATGACCGTAGAGCGTTGTGTGGGGATAGTGTTACTGGCGTCCGTAGCCTGTCTTCAAGCTGCACGTGCAGCTGGGTAGTGCTAAATGAATAGCAATTGCGCAGCCCTTGCTTATGACATAAGGATTAACTGTCGCTATATTGACAGCTGCATTAGAACAACAACATAATAATAGCCATTGTTGAATGTAATGGGGCCCATAATAATAGTAGCATTTGATGAATTTGATTTGCCTCATAATAATAGTAGTCGCAGCTGAGGAATTTAATTTGTTCCATAATTGTAGTAACAGTTGATGAATTTAATTTGTCCCACAATATTAGCAGCATTTCATGAATTTAATTTGTCTCATGATTGTAGTAGCAGTTGATGAATTTAATTTATCCCATAATAATAGTAGCATATGAGGAATTGAATTAGTCCCATAATAATAGTAACAGCATTTAATGTATTTCATTTGTCCCATAATAATAGTAGCATTTGAAGAATTTAATTTCACCATAATAATAGTAGCAAAAGAAAAAAAAAGTATAGAGAACTCTAGTAATATCTGGATTAATTGATCTTATCTTATTTTTCTGTATTTGTATTAATTGAGTACTTCTTTTGCAAATTTATAACTACTTCCGTATTATTTTATGTTTATCCTGTTATAACATTGAAAAATTTACCGTAATTTTTATTTTTATTTACCGTAACGTAATTTTCTTTTAAGATTACAATATTTATTACAATACATTTTGTCTTAATGCATTAAAAGGTTTTTAATGGCAATTATATTTTATCAATTTAGGGAAAAAAAACAGAAAATATTTGTTAATACTTTTTTTATACATTAAAAAACTTCAGAATTAATGAACAAAATTACCTAAAATAATTTTCTAAAAATATTTTGCTAGTGTTTTTTTTTCCATGCAAATTGTAATAATTTTATATTCGTTTCTTTTTTAATTGTTATGGACATTTTTTTATTATTTAATGTGACATCTTACCTCATAGTAGAAAAGAAAATAGTAAACCAAACACTCAAAATAATCTAACAACTAAATTGAATCATAAGAAATGAAAGAATTAAATAAAACAGACTTTTTTCTTCTTTGGTAAAATTTTTCTTAGAACACCCTCTCCAAGTTAAACGACCCTCCTCTAAGCATCGTTAATTATTTGGGATTCTTCTATTTCGCAGTTCTTTGAATTATTTTTCTTCTTTGGCGACGTTTTTTACCTTCCTCTAAACGATCAACTAAAGAAAAAAATGAAAACAAAATCAAAAATCATGAAAAGGTGTAAATGGCTGCTAAATATGATTAACAACCATTTACCAAAAGCAAAACTGTGTTCTTTGACGAAAAAGGAAACACAAAAATAGCAAGCTTCCTACAAAAAAAAAAAGGGGGGAAAAAAAAAAAGTGGGTTGTGATAGAAAGTACTTATGGATAAACTTTTAAGACTTGATAATGAGGTGTTATTATTATTTTTTCTTTTTTTCTCTCTTTTTGCTGGCATCACCTTTTTAGAAAGCCTCCTTTATCGTTAGCCTATCTTCACTTCAACACTGTTGCCAAAAAGAAGTATCAAAGAAAAAAAATTACTCCTTTTAAACTTTTTTTTTTTTTTTTTTTCAACGGGGGGAAAAAAAAATGTAGATTTTTACTTTACGATAAGTTAAAAGGCCTCTAAGTGGAAATTCGTTTTGACTTGAAGGGAAAAGGTCAAGAAATCAAAATATAGTTTTATTAAAGACTAATTATTTTTTAAATGTCTTTTTTTTTTTTTAAGTCTTCAGGAATTTAAGCAAAATATTTTTTTCTCCCACATTAGATCAAAGTAGTTTTACGTTACTTCTCCAGATGTTTGAAGAGATAATAATACTTCACAAAAAGTTTTACAACTTTTAATTATGTATATTTATATATTGGCGCACATTCATGGGGCAGGGGGGCGTGCGGGCTTAAGCCCCCCTAGCTCATAAGTGAAATATATGCAAGCTTTGTTCTTTTCTACACGTTTCGTTAAATATGGAGTATTGTAACCATGCTTCCGAGTGTCTAGGGCTCTTGTGCCGTAGGTTTCGGGTTCGAGTGCCGGCGTTGCCATGGATGTTTGTAGTGGTTCGGAATCCACTTTAAACCGTAGGTCCCGGTCAAATAGAATAGTAGGCGTTGTCTTGAGGTTGTGTCAGTCTTCAGCCCTCGTGGTTCCTGACTAAAAGTGAAACTGCAGCCATGAACGTCGCCCTCCGACGTTGGACCTGGTTTAGACTTTCCTGCACAAGGGGGATTAGTAACAGCAATACCATGCTTTCTACTACACGCTGGCCGGAACACCTCCTGTGGTATTCAGGAGAAATGATCAGATTCTCACACGAAGAAGAAGTATATTTCGCACAATCCTTCGCGTAGCCGAGTTTCGTTTTTCTGTTTAGAATGAGATTCCTTCCACGAATTTATAATTATATGTCTTTTACTTTAAATGTTGAATACTGTTTGTATCTAACTGTACGTTTGTATCCAACCTGTGCCTCTAGTATCTCAGCCCAATCGCATCCATTTGCAATCTACTTTACCAACTTACACTCTGCAGTATTACATTGAATGTGTTTCGCCATTTCTTGTATCTATTTATCTTTGGTTCAATAAATGTATGACTTGAGAAAAAGAATTTCCCGGAATGCTCAGAATCACTTCTTAACATGTTTACGTTTTCTAAATAAATGCGCTCAGTGAAAAGGAACCAAGGGGCGATGCAGCACCAACTCTGGTACGAAAAGGACGGGAGATGTTTGCCCTAACTTTTTGTTCCTTTAGAATAAGGAGACGCTCTCTATTTCATTGGTACTCTATGGATGAAACCCTGGGACGGCATGACATCTGTCGGTTTGCAATCACCTCTTCGAACTCAATTCGGCCTGATGGCCAAGTGGCTAGCGCTCTGGCCTTTGGTATCGTAAGCTTCAGATTCTAATCCTGGCGATGGCAGGGATGTTTGTGAGGGGTTTGGAATCCACTTTAAACTGTAGGTCTCTGTCTGTTCAGCCCTTGTGTGCGCAAGATGACCGTAGAGCGACAAGCCAAACTTCGAACTCAACGGAAGGAATATGTCGTGCCCATGCCCGGCAGAGCCAACTTACATCTGATTCAGTTTTCTTTAGCTAAGTTCCCTAAGTTAGGATGCTCTGTTGTCTAAGGTGATCGAAAATCCTGTAAAAAACGCTTTTTAGACCTCCTCCCCCTCAAAAAAACATCATGTTTGGCCGAAGTGTCGTAAAGTGAATTAAATTTGCCATTTAATTTAAATTTACTACTGAATCAGGCGTTATCCGAAATACCAGACCTTTAGCCATAATATATCTGTGTAATCTACCCACACACCACCCTACGCGCCCTGCACCCTGGAACATCCATTCCACGTCCGGATCCTCAAGTGCTGGGGGAGTCGCTTGATTTAATAACGCAGCGCGCGCTCCATTTGGAACTCCAGAGTAAATTATTCGAATGTTCTATAGTGGCCCACGTGATCGAGCACCATCCATTAGAGGAGCGTTTCGCCACGAGGGATGCACCAATCAGGAGGAATTAGTGCCTCCCCATACCCTCGGGGTGTAATGGCTGCATCAGCATTGATGGCTGAATCGTTGGAGACGAAATTGTTGCGAATTGTGACGAGTGAGCGGCGTACCGAGTTGAGTGAGTCTTCGCCATAACGTTCAACTGAATCGCACAGCTCTCAGAAGAGGGAATATTTTAGTATTTTATAACAAGAAGGCATTCGCAAATTCTTCGGCATTCTTCGACGAATATTAAAAGGGATTCGTTTTTGAACCCTTTGTGAAATATTAAGTATTGAAACCATGCTTTCAGCCATGTATTGTAACCATGCTTCCGAATGTCTAACGCTCGGTGTCGCAGGTTTCGGGTTCGAGTTCAGGCGGTAAGATGAATGTTTTTAGTGGTTCGGAATCCACTTTAAACCGTATGTCCCAGTCATAATACGATCGTAGAGCGTTGTCTTGAGGTTTAGACAATCATCAGCCTTCGTGGTCCCTCGCTAAAAAGTGAAGCTGCACATTACCCTTAGCCACGGACCTGTCGCCTGCCACGACAACGCACTATGCCTGCCTGGTGTAAGCTTTCCTGCACCAGGGGGACTAGTAACAACAACAACACTATGCTTCCTCCTACATACTGGCGGGAACGCCCCCTGTGGTATTGAGGAGAAATGGTCAGATTCTCACCCGGAGAGAAAGTATATCTCGCGCAATTCTCCAAGTAGCCAAGTTTCGTTTTTTCTGCTCAGAAGTAAAGTCCTTATTGTTACTGAATTGGATATTATTTGCAGTTGAAGTGATTAATCGTAGTATTGCTAAATTTGCTGACAAATAATAGTATTTAACATATAAATAAATATATGAGTATTGTTTTAGGTAAAGGATTTATTCGTTTCCATGTTCAATTTTTTTGGTGTCCTTGTTCACTTTCAACTTTTCTAATTGGTTAATTTTTTTAAGCCTGATTCGTAGCTCAGTGGCAACGTGCGCCGCTAGTGAGCATTAGGGCGGAGGTTCCATCCGCTGGCGGCTTTGTTGTACACACTATTTCAAAATAGGAGAAGGCTTGATGGTGTTTGGGATGTTCAACCTCTTGTCTTGTGAATCGGACTACGTGGTCGGAGTTTTCCGGATTTCTCCGATACGTTACGTAAATGTGGGGCAGTCCACCCTCAAACTCCTCAGTGGAAGACACTACTCTCCTTTTTTTAGCGACTTGGAGCCAAGCCAGACTTCTACCTATGGGTGCTTCATCAACAAAAGCTGCCCCATTCCCTGCATCCATGAGTAGATTAGTCATGGGGTGTTCATCTTAGACTGCCTCACACTGAGGATTAGTCACAACAACAACAACAATTTTTTAAAATTTCTTTCGCGAACTATTCTTATTGGTTAATTTAAAAAAAAATTTCCCTTATATTCTTTTTATATTTATTTCACGGGGTTTTTTTATAAATAATATTTATTTAAATTTTTTCCACGAGCTAATAATTAAATAACGTAAAATTGTTCTTGAAAGACCGTCCGATGAAAGCAAAGACAATATTTTAAAGTGTAAACGAGATTTTTCAAGAAAGCAAAGTCTTTTGGAATTCTATACTGTTTCTTTAATTTTTTAAGACTGTTATTATTCGTTATGTTCTTAACCTGTATATAAGTTATGAGTTATGTTCTTAACCTGTATATATTTAACCTGCATATAATTCCTACAGGTGCATACATAATACACCTCGTACATTATTATTTTATTTAGACATTACGTAAAACCTTAAAAGAAAGGGAGATATGGGCATGGCTTGACTTGGTTTGTTGCTCTGCGGTCATTATGTGCACACGAGGGCTAAGTAGTCGGGGACCTACAGTTTAGCGTTGATTCCGAACCACTCACAAACATCCATGCCAACGCCAGAATGCGCACCTGAAGCCTGTGGTACCAAAGGCCAGAGACCTAGCCAATTGGCCATCAGGTTGCCCATCACAACAAAAGCTGCCCCTTTACATGCATCCATGGGTAGGATTCGTGTGTACAAGATGGCCGTAGAGTGACAAACCAAACAATAGGTTGTTGATGTAATTTTAAAATGACGGGCACAATGAGCTGGAACAATGGACCACTGTGTGTTGCATAGGAATTTTGTCGGCTTAAAAAAGAATAATTTGTTTTCACCCTTTTTTAAACGGATAGCGTTCTTGCGTTCAGTATTATCAAACAGTGCTGGACTTTAAAGAGTTATCTAAAGTGGAATGTGGAAGGAAATAAAGGAAATCGTGAATAATATTGAATGGCCACACTCCCTGTCTTCCCTGCCGCAGCACCCAAAATCGCCTGTTTGACCTCCCTCGTCCCGACCACTCCATAACACCGTCTGGTCACGTCCCACCCCTCTATTGGATCAGGACTCCAATAAAAAAGAACTTTGCACAATGTTCGAATCGGATCTTTTGCACACACCACGTGAATCACAATGGGCCACAAACAAATTCAGAGATAGCGATTCGTTTGCGCGGAAAAGTCCAAACGATCTTTTTTTTCTTCCTCTCTTATTCGTGTGGTTACTGACTATTCCTATTTCCCGCCGTATTATCGTTTGGTCAGAAAGGAGACAAATAATAATAATAAAAGAGCGCTTTGGCATCCTTGTCATGCCCTGGAGAATCGTTTGCTTAATATGTATGGGGTGGATCTGGGGACGGGATTTTGATCAGGAAATGTTAATGATTTGAGTTGTGGCAATGTTCTGCAATCGATCAGTTAATAGGTCATTCCTCCCCTTCCCCCCACCCATTTTTTTTTCTTCCGGTTCATGTCTAAGTGTAATATAACTATAAAAAATGAATTTGGTTTTTGGGCTGACTAAGGAGGATTAAATAATGTATTACATAATAATAATATAGATAAATAATAATAATGATATAGATAAATAATAATAATAATAATATCGATAAATAATAATAGTAATAATATAGATATGATGGATTATTATAATTGCTTATGGATTAAATAATTGCTTATTATTTTTCTTGACCTTTTAAAATTTGGAATTCATTTTTTATGTTAATTTATTTTTTAAATTATACGTTTTATGTATATAAAAATGTTGTTAATAAATGATCGCATAACGTTCTTTAAAAACAATTTTATGAAGAACGATAAATAATCGTAACATATTTGTCGAATTTTTTTTTTTTTTTTTTCCTGTTAAATTGTAGAATTGCTTGTATTTAATAGAAAATGTTTTAAGTATCTTTCAGAACAAGTGCTACAGAAAATAGAAAAGTAAATTTTGATATAGACTTTAAACATAAAAGAAAATTTGTTAAGCTAATAATTTTGAAAAAAAAAAAAAACCTATTAAAATTTAAAAATTCAAATTGCCATAAATGGTATTTAAAATTAAAACATTTTAATTAATTATGTAGTGTTTAACAGTTAAGACAAATTAACAGTTTGTCTTAATGCCTCCAATTTTGATGCTGAGATTTTTGATATAAGTGATGTAAATTTAAACCTTCTTGGACTAACTACTCATCTTAATAAAGCAGTTGTCTATACTGACTCCCAACCTGCAACCTCGGCAACTGTCTTCTGTACACCTAGCGATTGCTTCCTTGCTGAAGAGGCTAAGATAAATCTGTCCGATGCAATTGCTTCTGGCTGGGAGATTGTTTTTCAGTGTATTCCCAGCCATTGCGGGGCGCCTGAAAATGAAAATGTCGATCTCTTGGCCAAAAATGGTTGTAGGTTACCACAGCCACCATTTCCTTTATCCTTTCATTCATTTAGTTCTGAGGTAAAGGAGAAAATAGACAGACCCTTGAAACAAACTCCTTTCAACTGATAAAACGTGGAACATACTTGTTTCATCACCCATCCCAATGGATTTGCCCCGTGCAGTTTTTACAGCACATTTCCGACTGTCGACAGGACATGATTTTCTTAATAGAGAGTTTTTGCATACCGTACGTTAGTTACCGTAGGACGTCCGTTAGCTTTTTCTCCCTAGCGCGCATGCTCATAGGAAACTGCGCATGCGTATCTGTAATAATGTTTCCTATGAGCATGCGCGCTAGGGAGAAAAAGCTAACGGACGTCCTACGGTAACTAACGTACGGTATGCAAAAACTCTCTATTAAACACTTGCACCGCATGGGTGTAGCTGCTCATGACGTCTGTCGTCTGTGCTCGTCTTTTTACATTTGACGACCTGCATTGCACTTGATTTTATGACTTTTAACTCTGACAACTTTACCAATGATAAAGTTTATTGGGCTGCTAGAGTTCTTATGGAGGATATCGCTAGTTTCATGTAGGAAAAATAAAGTTTGTCCTATTTTTAAAATATTATTCTATTATAAATTTAAAATTATCTTTAAATTAAAATATTATTGATTAAAATATCTAGTATTCTTTCGTAAATTAAAAAAAAGTTATAATAGCTGATCTCGTATTAAAAATTAACGTTAATTCGAATTTATTTATTTCGAGCAAATTCTGAAATTTTATTATCTCCGTGGCTTTTGTTTTCTTTCTTTCCCGGTGATTCCACGACTTTTTTCTTGTCTTCTGTATGTCGGTGACTCTCATGTTCCACTGATGCATACCACGAATCCCATCGACAGTTGATTACGTGAGGAGGTTTAGGGATAGCGGCACGCATTTGCGTGTTGCACGAAAGAAAACACCGAAAACATTTATTTTTATTAGCACAAAGAAGGAAAAAAGTAAACCCTAGCTAACGAATCTGTAATAGCGCTATAGTTTCAAAATACTAAACATTAGTTTAAATCAATTTATAGTATATCTACCAATTAAAATATTATTCCCTCTGCTTAAAAATAATAGTAGCAGTTGATGAAATTAATTATTTGAGTTGAGGCTCAAATTAAAAATTCTACTCCTAATTTTTATTTTGAGTGTTCAGAGAGTTTCTGGATTTTTCAATCATTTCGTGACTGTATTTTAAACTTGTAGGTAGGATCCCTTGGCTGTTAAAACTTTGCTTTTCCTATATGCATGAGCTTAAAATGGATTTCCTCGTTTTTATGGATTTCCCTTTTTCAAACTTCAGAATAATGTAGATTTGGGGACTTGAATAGCGTGAGATTTTATGGTCGCTCTTTTGTTAAGAGTTTAAGAGAGTTTGTTTTGTTTGTGTTGTCTTTCAAGTTTTTATATTCCATAATCTTTGCATTAATGTTCGCAGTTTTTCTGTCCCTTTTTTTTTTTTTTTTTTTTTTTCAAAAAGTGAACTTTAACATAAAATTCACTTTGACAATTAAACTTCACTTTGTCGATTCCAATTTCTTGATTCTGTTGCACTTAAAGTGTTTTGCAGCTAAAGCATTTGCACATTTCTGCAACTTTTCGTTTTTCTTTGGATACTTCCAGAACAAGAGCATCGCAACTCGATCTTTGTTTGAAAACGCTCTTTTTTTCATCCTTACTTTTACAATGGGTTTATATTAAACTGAAATAAAACAATTAATTTCGATCAGCGGATAAAATTGGACGATTAGTTAAAATAATTAGGTTAGCCTTCAAATTGAAAGATGTGTCAAAACAGATGACAGATGAAACATTGAATTTGATGGAAGGTTTCGCAATTTTGCGCTGCAACCTGACTTACAGCTGCAATTGCCCATAATTCCCAGTTAAATATTCACTTGTCACTGTTATTAAGGGACAGACATCCACAGTTTTGTTTTTTCAAAGAATTAGCATTAGTGTAAGATTTACCTTGACAATTATTTTCGGAATAACATTTCCAAATTATTCATAGACTCATTCTGTTTGCACCTAATTTTTTTTTTTTTTTTCAGCTAGCAGAATTGAAACTTTTCGTTTTTCTTTTGATATATCAAGAACTGGACAATCGCAGTTCGATCTTTGCTTGAAACCTTTCTTTTTATCTTAATTATACGATGGGTTGTTATTTAACGGAAATAAAACAATTGAGTTCATTCGGCGGATGAAATTAGCAAAAATAGTTACAATACGTGATAATCAGGTTAGCCTACAAATTGGGAGATGCGTCAAAACAGATTACAAATGAAACATTGATTTTGATGGAAGGATTCGCAATTTTGCGCTGCAACATAACTTTACAGCTGCAATCGCCAATCATTCCCGTTTAAATGTACACTTGTCATTATTATTAAAGGAGAGACGGAGTTTATCGTTTTATAAAACATTTGATTATTATTCATCTTGCGAGGCAATTGTGATGGGATTCATTTTTGTTTTCAAATGCGACACGTTTGTTAGAAAAATAACTAAAAATTATAAATTAATCTTGTTTGTTTTAAATTCTTATGATATAAATTATCAAAGCAGCGAAAGAATTCAGAAACTGCCCATTAATTGTTGATTTTACGTGCTACGAAAATGCAGCAGCTGTCTGAAATTTAAAAATTCATTTCTCTCCATTGTAATCTAACTCAACTCGTATTCCCGGCTTGCCTAATAATAATTAATATCTAATGCTGTTTTACGAAACTGAGCACGAAAATTTCGGAAGCAATAAACCAAATTTAGATTTGAAAGCTAATAATAAAAACTCGGGAATTCTCTGCTCACCCGTAGTTCTGTCGGCGAATATAAAACTTTATTGTGTGGAATAATTTAGCAGAAGAGACGGTTACAGTTCGTTCGGAAGAATTTAGAATATTTCCTGCGAGTAGAACACATTTGTTTTAAATCGAATATTTATTTCTTTTCTTAAAAGCTGCCGGCAATTTTATTTCAAAAATTTCCCTTTAAAAATAAAAAAATCATGCATATAAATCATTCTCTATTCCTTGGGAGAGAAATTTTTGAGTTAATGTATTCATTTCTCACGCTATTTTGAATCTGTAAAAGTTTCTTCTTTTTTTTTTTTTTTTTTTTTTTTTTTATCCCCCAGTCTGTTATCGATTCTGTTTAACATAAGGAATCGGAATCGTTGACACTCGGCAGCTGCTCATTTCGAATATTCTTTTTTTTTCTACAGATTTTGTTTAACATAAAGAATCGAAATCGTTTCTACAGCTGATTTGCATTAAGAACTGTTCTTTGTCGAATGTTTCCGATTCCATTTTTTTTTTTTTTTTTTTTTTTTTGTTCTTTGTTTATTCTTATTTTCGTTATTTGTGTATTCTTATTTTTTTTTTTTTTTTTTTTTTTTTTTTTTTTTTTTTTTTAACTTCCGTTTCGAGTTCACTTATCGCCAGGGGTTTACTTTTTATCGAAGGAGAGGGAGAACAAACTTCTGCTCGAAATGGCGTTGATTTGAGTGAGAATCTGGTGTCGCATTTTGTCGAGATTTATCGTCTGATGTCAGGTTGAGATGTTTCGTCTAGCGGTAACAGTAAGCGATCAATTATGTTTGAGTTGTTTGCGTTATGGGGCAGATTGTGTAGAGCTTACTTACTTGGTAGCAAGTCGTCTGTGAATGAGAGTTTATTTTTCCGGACGACATTCATTCAAATTGATTTATTTTATTTTTTATTTCTTTTACAAAAATATGTTCTACCGAATTGTATATGGGGGAAAAATTCTATTACAAAATGTTTGTTATTTTTAGGTTCTGAAACATCATGAAAATTTTATTTTATGTTTGGTACCCAACATATAAATAATGTAACAAATGACTATTTCTAGAAAACCGATTTTTGTTATTTCCAAATGACCACCATAAAATAATTTTGTAATGCATGGTCTTTTAGATATTTTTAGATGACATTTGTTGTGGGATTATGGATTATCATAATACTCTTTCGCAACACTCAATCTTGAAATCTGAGCCGAATTTATTGCACATAAGAAGTGGCAAATTAAGTAAATAAAAGAGAGAATTTATTTTGTGATTCGTTATAAAACTTCTAAAAATTAAAATTGTGTCAAAACAGATGACAGATAATACATTTATTTGGACGGAAGGCTTAGCCATTTTGCGCTGGAAACCTGACTTTACAACTGCATTCTTCAATAATTCCCTGTTAAATATTCACATGTCACTATTATTAAGGAACAGATGGAGTATATCGTTTTATAAATCAGTTGGATGGGATTCATTTCTGTTTTCAAATGTGACACATGTGTTAGAAAAATAATTACATTAAAAATTATAAACTAATCATGTTTATTTGGAATTCTGATGATGTAAATTATCAAAGCAACGAAAGAATTCAGAAAGTGCCCATTAATTGTTGATTTTATGTGTTGCGCTTTCACCAAATGCAGCAGCTGTCTGAAATTTAACAATTCATTTCTCTACATTGTAATCTAACTCTACTCGTATTCCCAGCTTACTACGTTTGTTTAATAATAATTAATATCTAATGCTGTTTTATGAAACTAAGCACGAACATTTCGGAAGCAATAAACCAAATTTAGATTTGAAAGCTAATAATAAAAACTCGAGAATTCTCTGCTCACCCGTAGTTCTGTCGGCGAATATAAAACTTTATTGAGTGGAATAATTTAACAGAAGAGACGGTTGCAGTTCGTTCGGAAGAATCTGGAATATTTCCTGCGAGTAGAACATATTTGTTTTAAATCGAATATTTATTTGTTTTCTTAAAAGCTGCCGGCAATTTTATTTCAGAAACTTCCCTTTAAAAATAAAAAAATCATGCATATAAATCATTCTCTATTCCGTGGGAGAGAAATTTTTGAGTTAATGTATTCATTTCTCACGCTATTTTGAATCTGTAAAAGTTTCTTCTTTTTTTAAAAATTTTTTTTTTATTTATTTTTTTTATCCCTCAGTCTCTTATCGATTCTGTTTAACATAAGGAATCGGAATCGTTGACACTCGGCAGCTGCTCATTTCGAATATTCTTTTTTTTCTACAGATTTTGTTTAACATAAAGAATCGAAATCGTTTCTGCAGCTGTTTTGCATTAAGAACTGTTCTTTGTCGAATGTTTCCGATTCCATTTTTTTGTTCTTTGCTTATTCTTATTTGTGTTCTTTTTTTTAAACTTCCGTTTCGAGTTCACTTATCGCCAGGGGTTTACTTTTTATCGAGGAAGAGAGAACAAACTTCTGCTCGAAATGGCGTTGATTTGAGTGAGAATCTGGTGTCGCCATTTTGCCGAGATTTATCGTCTGATGTCGGGTTGAGATGTTTCGTCTAGCGGAACAGGAAGCAATCAATTATGTTTGAGTTGTTTGCGTTATGGGGGAGATTGCGTAGAGTTCACTTACTTGGTAGCAAGTCGTCTATGAATGAGGGTTTATTTTTCTGAATGGCATTAATTCAAATTGATTTATTTATTTTATTTTTAAAAAAATAATAAGCTAGTACCGAATTGTATATGGGGGAAAAAGTCCCATTTCGAAATTTTTTTTATTTATAGATTCAGAAACATCATGAAAATTTTATTCCATGTTTAGTTCCCAAGATATAAATAATGTAATAAATGACAATTTTTGAAAAAATGATTTTTTTTTTCGTGTTGTTTCCAAATGACTGCCATCAAAGAATTCTATAATATTAGAGTAATGCATGATCTTTTAGATATTTTTAGATGTCCTTTGTTGTACGGTTATAGATTATAATATTACTGTTTTTACAACACTCAATCTTGAAATTTGAGCCGAATTTAATGCACATGAGAAATGGCAAATGAATTAAATAAAAAGGGAAAATTTATTTTGTGATTCGTTAGAAAACTAATAAGAATGAAAGATGGTCAAAATAGTTGACAGATGAAGCATTGCTTTTGATGGAAGGCTGTGGCATTTTGCTATGTAACAGCTGCAATTGCTTATAATTCACGTTTAATTATTCACTTAGGATTAATATAGAATATATCATTCTAGAAAACAGTTGACTATTATTCGTCTAACGAGGCAATTGTGATGGGATTCCTGTTAGATTTCAAACGCTACAAGTTAGTTAGAAAAATAATTACATTCAAAATTATAAAATATTTGTTTTTTTTTAAAATTCTAATGATATAAACTATCAAAGCAGAGAAGGAATTCAGAAACTGCCCATTAATTGTTGATTTTACGTGCTACCAAAATGCAGCAGCTGTCTGAAATTTAACAATTCATTTATCTACATTGTAATCTAACTCCACTTGTATTCCCAGTTTACTGCGTTTGCCTAATAATAATTAATATCTAATGCTGTTTTATGAAACTGAGCACGAAAATTTCGGAGGCAATAAACCAAATTTAGACTTAAATATACTATAATAACTATAATAAAAACTCGTGAATTCTCTGCCCGCCCGTGGTTCTGTCGGCGAATATAAAACTTTATTGAGTGGAATAATTTAACAGAAGAGACGGTTGCAGTTCGTTCGGAAGAATCTAGAATATTTCCTGCGAGTAGAACACATTTGTTTTAAATCGAATATTTATTTCTTTTCTTAAAAGCTGCCGGCAATTTTATTTCAAAAACTTCCCTTTAAAAATAAAAAAATCATGCATATAAATCATTCTCTATTCCTTGGGAGAGAAATTTTTGAGTTAATGTATTCATTTCTCACGCTATTTTGAATCTGTAAAAGTTTTTTTTTTTTTTTTTATCCCCCAGTCTCTTATCGATTCTGTTTAACATAAGGAATCGAAATCGTTGACACTCGGCAGCTGCACATTTCGAATATTCTTTTTTTTTTCTACAGATTTTGTTTAACATAAAGAATCGAAATCGTTTCTGCAGCTGTTTTGCATTAAGAACTGTTCTTTGTCGAATGTTTCCGATTTCACTTTTTTTTTTCTTTGTTTATTCTTATTTTTTTTCAAACTTCCGTTTCGAGTTCACTTATCGCCAGGGGTTTACTTTTTATCGGAGGAGAGAGAGAACAAACTTCTGCTCGAAATGGCGTTGATTTGAGTGAGAATCTGGCGTCGCCATTTTGTCGAGATTTATCGTCTGATGTCGGGTTGAGATGTTTCGTCTAGCGGAACAGTAAGCGATCAATTATGTTTGAGTTGTTTGCGTTATGGGGCAGATTGTGTAGAGCTTACTTACTTGGTAGCAAGTCGTCTGTGAATGAGGGTTTATTTTTCCGGATGACATTCATTCAAATAGATTTATTTTATTTATTTTTTTCAAAAAATATGTTGTGCCGAATTGAATATGAGGGGAAAAGTCCCATTACAAAATGTTTGTTATTTATAGATTCAGAAACATCATGAAAATTTTATTCCATGTTTAGTTCCCAAGATATAAATAATGTAACAAATGACAATTTTTGAAAAGCAGATTTTTTTTTATTGTTTCCAAATGACCACCATAAAAGATTTCTGTAATGCATGATCTTTTAGGTATTTTTAGACATCATTTGTTGTGCGATTGTGGATTATCATATTACTGTTTCTACATCACTCAAACTTGTGTGTATGGAATTTGAGCCAAATTTAATGCACATCAGAAATGGGAAATGAAGTAAATAAAGAAAGAGAATTTATTTTGTGGTTCGTTATAAAACTACATTTTTTTTTTTTTTTTTTTTTTGAAAAACTTTCTTTATGAAATTTATCTAATGTTTTTTTAAAAAAATATACTTAAAAAAATTCGCCATATTTTAACGTCATTTGGAAGATTTATTTAACATAATATGAAAAATAGTAAGTAAAGTAATATTTAATATCAATATTAAAAATACATATTTAAATACATAAATACAAATTTTTAATGTTAATACTCTGAAAAATAAGAGGAATTTTAGTTAAAATTGAGAAATTTTAATTGAAAACATAGATAAATTTTAAATTAGATAAATTTTGAAATTGACAAAAATTAGATAAATTTTGACAATTTCTGTACAAGGAACCTCAACTATTATCGTTCTCTTTTTATATTTCCGAAAAGGCAAATCTTTACTATGCATTTCCTAAAATTATTACAATTTGAAATTCAATTTTTTCTCAAATTTTACTATTTTTTATCTGATTATTAGCGAGAAATTATGAAAAAATTCTCACAATTTTTTTTGATTTTATAGTATTTTGTTTTTGTTTTAAATCACTCAATCATGCCCATAATTTTTAATGTATTCACGAATTAAAATTTGATGATATTATATTATTAACATTGTAATTCATCCTTTTGTATAACCAAAACTTTTCCAGACTAATACTTTGTTCCTAATGGCGTTATCGCTTCCGTTTATTGTTTCTATTTTGAATCGTTTTTAAAGGTTTTTTACGCGCGATTGATTTTTCATGTTAAAGAAATTTCTTTAATGCACGAAAAATGGAAAAGACAAACTGACATTATTGAAAACTATGGAAATCTTTTAATATTTGTTGTTCAAATGGCCACTGCACACTTAGATATATGATTTATAATTCAATGAACTTTTTTAAGAACAACTCATCATTTTTTGTAAAATAATAAACAATTAGTTATTTCTTTGAAAACTTCAGGCAATTTATTATTATTATAAAAATTAGACAACTCACTAAAATTTTGAATTCGTTCAACTAATCAGAATTCGAATCGAATCTCAAATTCGTTCACTAACGTAACACTGCTTTTGACTTATTTAGTGGTTTGAGCAGAATTTCGGATACTTTTCTCAAAATATCCAATGAACTCTTTAAAAATATATAAGGTGAAAAAAAAAAAAATGATTTAACAAAATTTATTATTATTACTATTATATTTATACAAAAAAATTCAATAAATAAGCGTGCAATAAACTGACAGACTATTTCCATTTCGCTACTACATAGAATGTAGTCCTCAACAGTAACACATGCAAATGAAATGAAATTCCATGCAAAACGAAAAAGGAACATCTCGAGCCTTGTTCTCTTCGCATAATTTAAGTACATAAAGGATTTACAGTTTTGCAGAAAGTGCATTCTAGTGAAAAGAAAATTCAATTCTAAGTACATTCGCCCTTGCATTTTGGTTCGATTCTTTTGGAAGTTTTAAACAAGGAATTTAATGATGAGCAAGGATAATAGCTTACGTAGCTCTGTTCAAATGTCAGAGTTCAGATTCATGCAGAAGTTCGGTCAATAGCATAATCTTCGAGTCGGCGCGGTGCCATGGGCGATTGCAGTGGTTCGGAATCCACTTTAAATCGTAGATCCCGGTTTCATAGAACCGTAGAGCGTCACAGAGCCTAATCAGACTTCTCACCCACATTCTTCCCAAACTGTAAAGGGGCAACTCGGCTCTGGGCACAGTGATGTGGTGGAAATGTAGTAGTATCTTGGTAGACAGATAATTATCTATATAGACATTTATTTGTTTAGATAAAGGCCTTCTATTTATTTTTTTTTTTTTTTTTCAGGAAAAGCTAAATAGAGGACATTTATTCCGATATGCTTTATTCAAAGAGGATATATAGTACAAAAGATAAAGCGTAGAATTTTAAAATTTTTCAGCTTAAATGAATTTCTTTTGATTGTAATTACATTTTAGAATAAATATGAATGTTATATAACAAAATACTAATGGGTTCCTTTATGGTAGATATGAATTCTCCCAAATTTTATTTTGTTATGCAATTATTTTTCTCGCCTGTACAAACAATTGTATTATCTTTAAAGTAAGTATATTTCTTTGACCGGATTGTTTTGAAATATTTTGGGTGAATATCATCCTTAATATCCTATAATGTTCATCATTAATATCCCTATAATGTTCATCATTAATATCCCTATAATATTCATCACTAATATCATATCATATCAGTATTAATATCCCTAAAATATTCATCATTAATATCCTATTATCATCATTAATATCCCTATAATATTCATCATTAATATCCTATTATCATCATTAATATCCCTATAATATTCATATTAGGAGCACAATTCCAATTCAAAATTACCATATTTTTACAATTTGATTTGTTCATTCTGACGAAATATTAAGCCTAATTTGAATTTTTATCCAATTTGTATCCTAATAATAAGTGTTTTTTGTCCAATAATTATCAGAATAATAATATTCATCAGCAATAAGGAAATAATTAAAAATATGGTAAGGTCGAATTCGCCCACTTGTACAAGTAGCAGAAATAGATGGCCCACTTCAGTTAAGGATAAATATATTGAAACAGGCATTTCAATATTTCTTCAAATGCCTGCATTCATAAGCAAATAAAATTATTGAAACGTATTATCCGTGCATTACCATATGTAACCGATAACCCAAACTTAATTCCACCCCCCAGTTACCATGGCAACAGACAAACCTCTCACCATAAATCATATTTTTCCAACAATCCATCGCTAAAATTCAATTTCCATTTTGCTTTGCAAACGATATTTTCAAAAAATCCCTCCTTCGAACAACACGCGGAGGGCGTTTAAAATGCGTTGCCAGAACCGCGCAATCTAAATTATTAACGAAAATTCTCTCGCATCTGTGATATTTATTAGCAAAAGATTTTATTTTTAAAGCGCTGCTTCGTTATTCTACGGTAATTACGATACGGCAAAGGCGGAATTCTTTGTTGCCGGTGTCTTGACCAATGGGAGAGAGGCTCCCCCGTAACCCCCCCCCACCCTTTTTACTGGGCTAACATGCAACCGGCGATGGGGATATGTGATTAAGTGTGTTTAGGGATATTTCCCCCCCCTCTTTCTTTCTTCTCTTAGAAGGGGATTCGCGTTTCAAAAGTATTTTCATTCGATCAGGGGCTGTCTCTCCTTCCCTCGCGCTCCAGTTAAAATCGTTTGGAGGGCAGGAATTTCACGGTGTGGAATTTACTCGAAAGAATAAGGAAAAGGGATGCGTTAGGTAGCGCAGACTTTGATTTTGGAATAAAAATTGGTTCCTTTTGAAGAGAAGTGAAGTAAGTTGTGAGATAGAGAGTGGATCTAAAAATTTATGTTAGGTAATGATATGTGAGATAAAGAAGCGCTATAGTACTTCTATTTTCATTTAATATATTAATATGGTTATTAAATATTATTTAAATGCATCCGTTTCAAATTTTAAGAGAATATTTTTTTAATTATAACAATGATCTAAAAAAGTTATGGGTATTGTTTTGAGGAAAAAGGGTTTTCGTGTCCTTGATCACTTTCAATTTTTGTTTCGTTTATGAGATTTTTATGCATAATATTTATTTATAAAATAATTTAGTAAAAAAATTAATTGAGAAAAAAAATGTATTCTAAAATTGTTCTAAAAGATCATCTGGTGAAAGCAAAAATTTCTTTCCCGTTTTTTTTTTTTATACATAATATATTTATATAGATAATATATACGAAATATATTTATATATTTATAGATAATATATACGAAATTTTTATAATTAATAATTAAATAATATAAAATGGCTTTTAAGACATCGTTTGCCGAAAGCAAAAAGACAATTTTATTTCAATGTGAAAAGGATATTTTTCAAGAAAAGAAAATCGTTTGGAACTCTGCAATTTTTTTTTTAATTGCTCAGACGCGTTTTAATCTTATATTCAATTCGAAATTTTTCTTATATTCATTTCGAACCTGTGTAAGGTTTAATTATTATTAATATATGTAGAGGTATATAGAGGTCGCGGTTATAACTGGTAACTGTGACCAATAACTGTGACTTTAACTGTGTGGTCCAGTGTGGTAAGCAGTTGCAGTGAGATCTTCAGACCACGAGGTGAGCGCTAGGAGCGTCAGACCAAAACAGACGGCCAGGGACCGGCTCTTGGCTTTTAAAATATTAATACTATTGTAGAAAAGGCACAAGGTGCCATGTGTACGTATATATTAATTGTGTAAATAGAGATTAATATAATTAGAAAGAGAGTATTTCATCCTGACACAACTGGCTGCTAGTATAGCAGCTAACACCTGTAACCGACTATTTTATTATTATTATTATCATTATTTATTTTGAATTATTATAAAGATAGGGAAACCGTAAGAAACCAAATCTTGATTTCATTAAATTAAAATATATATATATATACGTTCTTTAAAAATTTTAATAAGTAGGAAATTTGTTTGAAAGGTTAAAGAATTTTTGATAGGAGAATGTAAAATTATTTTGACATTGTTATACATTTTCGTCTTTTATTTTTTATTTATTTATTTTCTTTTTCTTCTATTGAAAATTAAACTGAATAGTTAAAGTCCTGAATTGATGAATTTGAGTACCCGAACATGGCTTAACATGCTTGAGGTTCAAAAAAATTTTTTAATATCGAGTATATTTTCCACAAAAAGGGAAATTCATGTAATTTTCTTTTAAAGTAACTTAATATGCAACAGAAAATGTCATAAATAATTATTGCTGTAGCTGTTAAGTTATAATACTTTTCACCAGCCAATTTCTGTAACCAATTACTGAATGTTTCTATATAATTAGGATTCTTTCCAATAACACAAATTGGTTGGGACTGAAAACAAAAATACATATAAATACTAATAATAATAGTTATAATTGGCTAAGTCGATATACAGATTACGCATAGCATTTATACTTGAATGTAAAAACAATGCAACAAACAGCAATCTTAAAAAAAAAAAAAAAAAAAAAAAAAAAAAACTATAGACTTCTAAATTATTTTCATTTCTTGAAAAATCTCATTTTTATTTTAAATAACACTTTCTCTGTTTTTACCATATTTATTTATAAAATAATTGAGTAATTACTAAATAATTTAGTAGATCTTTCTAAAAGGACTTTACATTATATAACTAATTTCTCGTGAAAGAAATTTAAATAAATATTATGTATACAAAAGCTTTTTAGAGAAATTTAAAATAATATGCATTAAAAAGCTCATAAAAAATGTTTTTAATACCACATAATTATATGGGTAATAAAAGAGTATAACAGATTAAATAAAAAAACCGAAAAAAATTCGAATGGATTTGCGAAGGGTAAAAGGAATGTGTTTCCATCAGAACCGCATTGGAATATTTCTCGAACATCCCCTTCCAATTGAGATCAATGAAAGGGAAGACGGCGAACAAGGCCCTTTGTTTCGTAAAAATATCGTCTGCAGAAACATTTTTATACCTTTCCAAAAACCCCTTTCCACTATTCACGTCACGATTCTCTTACGAGAGAGAGGGTATTTTTACCTGCCTAGGAGTCATTTGCATATTCCAATCCACCCCTCCGTGTACTGCGAGGGGTGGTGCAACGCCAGGTGGCTCTGACGTCGCCCTCTCACTCCCGATAAGGACAAACGACGGGCGTATATTTCCTTCCAACTATAAATTTCACTCCCTTTCGAAATAAGCATTTTAAATCGAACGCGGGTCGCTTTGGAATAGAATTCTTTAAGAGGGGTCTCTCTCGTTCTTCCCACCCCCACCCCTGCACACAGGAGGCGTAAAGATTTTATTACGCGTTTATCGGGTCGTTTGGAAGTTGTAAAAGGGTATAGATAGTTGGGGTTGTGTTCTTTTTCACACGAAAATCACATAAGCGCTACCGATATTATTTTTGTCGGAGGCCACCGGCGAATTTTATTGTCTTCCTTACAAAATAAATTGCTTTTCATCCATGCAGATTTTGATTCATCTTTTCCCGCTTTCTTTCCTGTCGTGTTTTATGTTGCCGGTTTAATAAGTACCACTATTGTTGAAAGGGAATCGGATGTCAATTTTAAATATCGTTTCAAAATATTTCCTTTTGTTTGAATTTCATTCGGGTTTGAAGAATACTGATATATTGGAATGTTTTATTTATGCAAAAGATAACGTTGCCATCCATAACTTGATGGTAAATCTCAGCTATCGAAAAATACCATCCATATCTCGATGGCAAATTTTAGCTATGAAAGATGTCGTCTATAGTTTGGTAGCATTTTGGAATGTTTTATACTCACGGCAACGATATTATTCATAGCTTGATGTCGTTTTTGGATGTTTTTTACGAAAGACAACGATGTCATCCACTGCTTGATGACAAATTTTTAGCTATGGAGGATGTCATCCATAGCTTGATGGATGACAAATTTTAGCTATGGAAGAGACCACCCATAGCTTGAGGGAAAATTTTAGCTATGGAAGATGCCATCCATATCTCGATGGCAAATTTTAGTTATGAAAAATGTCATGTATAGTTTGGTAGCATTTTGGAATGTTTTATACTCACGACAACGATATTATTCATATCTTGATGTCATTTTGGGATGTTTTATACTAAAGACATCGATGTCATCCGTAGCTTGAGGGCAAATTTTAACTATGGTAGATGCCGTCCATAGCTTCATGGCGTGCTGGAATGTTTTATAGGAACTATGAAGATGTCATCAATAGTTTCTTGATATTTTGGATGTTTTATACGGAAAACAACGATGTCATCCATAGCTTGATGGTAAATCACAGCTATCGAAGAATGCCATCCATATCTCGATGGCAAATTTTAGCTGTGGAAGATGTCATCTATAGCTTCATGACATTCTGGAATGTTTTCTACAAAATATAAAAATGTCATCCATAGCTTAATGACATTTTAGATGTTTTATATGAAAGACAAAGATGTCATGCATAGTTTGATGGCAAATTTTAGCTATGGAAGATGCCATCCATGGCTTTATGGCATTGTGGGATGTATTTTACGAAAGATGATGATGACATCCATATATTAATGTATAGATAATTTATACTTAAAAATTATCTCTAGTGATTCATTGCTTTTTATTCATTTATTCAATTATAGTTTTGTTTCTGTATAAAATAATTGTTCCTATTTTTTTTTTTCATATGTATTATGCAATAAACATGTTAATTTTTCTGGTAATTTTTTTAGTTAATGCAATTGTTAAAATTTTCTATCTCTTTACAAATTGTTAATTTTGCAAAATTATTATAATTATATCAAAACTGATCAAACCTTTTGCTTCTTGAATCGTTTTGCCAAATAATGCCAAAATATTTGCCCTTTATATTATAAAAATTTCCATCAAACGTCATAGTCAAAAGTGCTAAATTGGCCGAAGTGAAAATCGTTGAAACTTCCTTAAAGTGTCGATGTTAAATTGAAGATGGTCTACTCTTGGAAATGGTGCGAATTATGACACCCGATCCGTTTTAACATTCCTAAATTTGATATATCTTCTTCTTTACTGTTCTAAATTATCATTTAATTTCATGCTTCGGTATGTTATGGGCTGTAATCATTTGGTACAAAAAAATCTGAACACATAGGAGTAAAATACCCAATCTTTTGTCGAACATTCTCGGTCAAAGCTCGTAAATGACTGGTTGAAGACGACTATGACCGTGACTGTGTTTGAGAGCCATTTCAAACCCTGGCGAATAATCTTCAGAAGAAAAGAAGATCTTCATCAGTGCTGAACGTTATAACTTAATTCCCAACTCTGATGATTCCAGTTAAGAACACCCATTCGCGTAGTGGGATCTGGCAGACGATAGAAAAACAAAATCGTTTGCCATAAACGGAATCACCGCAGAACAAGGGTGTTCTAATTGCGACATGTGTCGTCCATTTCTCAACCATAACCGTGATACTGAAGGGCCTAGGAGAAAGAAAAAAAAGCATCTTTCTCGCTTCTGTGCCCTATTAAAATAATGGACCATTACGAAAGGGGTGCAGACCTTTTCTGAAGAACACCCGAAAAGGAATGCGCAGACGATTTATTTTTGAAGTTCGTGAACGTTCGTGTTGTGGTGAAATGTCGTACTGTCGTCAGATTTGAGGAGGGGCTGTTTTCAAATTGCAAAGCGAGATTTTAACTGTGTTTCAAACACGGTTGTCAGATCTATTGATGTCTTGTGTGGAAAATTTAATAATCATCAGCTGCAGATAAAAAAAAAGTCATAAAATATGAGTTATTAGCCTTAATAGAAATATGTAAGATTAAGAACTTTCTTTGATCCAATAACCTTTGGTTTGGTTTTGTCTTGTCTTGTATACGGTCATTTTCTAAACCACTAACAAACATTCATGTCACCGCCAATATTTGAACCTGTAGCATATGATACCAAAGGCCAGACCGCTAGCCAATTGGTCATCGGGCCGCCCATTTGTTTTGAGTAGCAATCAATAATTTCATTTCCATTTCAATAAAATTGGAAATTTATATATTCCAGTATAATAATTTAATAACCATATTAAATAATTATATTTCTAATAAAAATAATTTAATTATATTAAATTAATAATTAAATAATAAATAATAATTGTAATAATTATATTTCCGTTTAAAAAAAACTGAATATTTGGAAAAAAAAGAAACAGGTTTTTTTTTTTTTTTTTTTTTTGAGTAACTAGTTTTGTGGTAATAATAGCAAAATTAACAAAATAGGTAGAACTGAGATGCAATTTAAGCCATGTTAATTTTAAAATTTGCACAAATTATTTCGCACAAAATGAACAGTACCCAGTTGCAATATAGGCTTTTACTAATTTTAAAAGCCGATTTTAAAAGTTTACACAAAAAACCGAAGTTATTAAGCAAAAAATGAACAGAATACAGTTGCAATATAGGCCACTCTTAATTTTAAAAGTTTATATAAAAAGCACAAATTATTTAGCGCAAAATGGGTGGAACTGAGATGCAATTTAGGCCACTATTAATTTTTAAAAGCCAGTATTAAAAGTTTACAGGTTTTACCAATTTAGCATCGAAACTATCAATTGGAATTTTTCCAGAAGCACAATATTAAATTTACGGCCCTTACTGTTTATTTGATAATTACGATTACGTTAATTAGAAGAAGATTAATTGTAATGTAATAATTGCTTTAATTAGTTAACGAGAATTGCAATTATATTTAAGAATTTTTATTTTCTTTATGTATTTAAGCATTTTCACCTTTTTTTTTGCGCCATTTTAGCTGTTTCTTTGTAGTAAGATTAGTTGTGAATTATATCTAGTATCTATTTTAAAGCTATCTTAACTGAAATGTGTGATTGTTATTTAACGAGTATTTTTGTTTAATAAAGAATATCTTCTCTTTATAGGTGAGTGACGAATTTCTGTCGCATGTTTTTCTTTTTGAATGCACAGGTAAGACATTTTTATGTAGTATGGTTAAGCTCGAACAAATAGTTGTTAGCATCGCGAATTTAGCTAGCGAATAGTTGTTAGCGATATTTCTTTAATACATGAATAAAGTATTATATATCTATATAAAGACTATTTGATTTTTCTGCAAAAAATACACACCAAAAGCTTTATTAATTTAAATAGCGTTGATGACGATACTGAAAATTTTTTGCCTGTAATTTGATTACCTATAGAGGGGGGAAATTGGCAAACTGCCAAGTGGGACGGATTCAAAAAGGGCTGCTTTATAGGGGTGGAAAGGTCACTTAAGAGGAATTTTAATTGCAATAAAATAGTTTTAATTTTTGATAATTAAAATTTTAGATTACATGATATTAAACGAGAAACTAAATGTACAAAATTCCACTTTCATTATTATACTTTTTTCTTTCAAAGCAGCTTTACGCAGCGTACATGTGACTAGCACGCCTCCTAAAAAGGAATCGA
Organism: Caerostris darwini; assembly: GCA_021605075.1. Lineage (NCBI taxonomy): Eukaryota > Metazoa > Arthropoda > Arachnida > Araneae > Araneidae > Caerostris > Caerostris darwini. The sequence goes on from BPLQ01003268.1 coordinate 205,893, forward strand.
TTCGTCCGTTTCCGCCGTTAAACCGGATGTTTACCTTCTACGAGATCCGTGATCGGACTATATCTTTCTTTTTACTATATGTAGCTTATAGTTTTCGGAAATGCTCTAACTACGGAAAACCAAAATTTTGGTTTATTTAAAGACTACAGAAAAAATTAACATTTCTAGGGATTTTTTTTTTTTTTTTTTTTTTTAAGAAACGTTTTTATCTACTACTTTTCCAATTTGACGAAAGAAACTTTTATTAATTTGGAGAAATGCTAGCTTTCTCAAAAGAAAACGATATGCAATTTATTTTAATAACTAAGGAGTAATGTTCAATCTTACTGAATAATGTGCATAAATAGATATATTGACAGATATTTTCGTTGTTATCCAAAATAACTGATAGTCTGGGAGGTATTAACCTATAGGAACAATCCAAAATCCCAATTTCGCCAACCGAAAAAAATGACGCCAAACGAGTAATTTGTTTCGACACATTCCAATCAACACAAATATCAATTGCAGTTATAATTAAAACTGTCGAGTCTCGCACAACGGGAAAAGATATAAAATGACAGAAGGAATTCATAATATATCGAATACGAATTTAACTAATTTGAAAAATTGATTTAAACATGATCCTCTAGCTTTAAAAAAAGGCGACATACAAGTTTTATTACTTTTACCGCTAAATAAGTCATATGATCAGAGCTACTTTAGTTCGGGTGATTTAGCTACTTCATTGCTCGCTCAGTGCTTTACAGTACTGTCCTCTTGCTACTTCATTGCTCGCTCAGTGCTTTACAGTACTGTCCGCCGCTTCGCTCATCATAAAGTGTTGCTCTCAGAGCTTATCACCTTCAGGTATGAGCTAAAGATGTACAGGGTTATTAAAAATGAAAGAACAGATTCAAAATTTTTAATTACAACGAGCTAAGCAATGATGGTGCCTAATATTGCACATCAATGGATACAGGAAAGTTCAAAGTTACTTTATTGCAGCATAGCAAATGATACTCACTTTGAAAGCATTAAAAAATTGGAACAATAAAATAACTTTGAACTTTCCTGTATCCATTGATGTACAATATTAGGCACCATCATTGCTTAGCTCGTTGTAATTAAAAATTTTGAATATGTACCGCGCATAGATTATACGAGATCTTTTATTTTTCAAGCAGAAAATTACCTTTTGGGTTAAACGAGGCTGTGGAATATAGGGAGAAAAATACTAATAGTTTTAATTAAGAGTTTACTAAAACTTCATTTTTTTTTTCATGTATATCTTTGTTACTTTTTTACTGCGGATATATCAATTTTTTTTTGCTTTAAAAGAACAGTAAGATACGTACATTTCAAAAGCTAAGCAAAAACTCTTCTACCTTATGAATTTTTATTTCTTTTTCTAATTTATTCATAAATTTTTTAATCAGGTTTTTCCAAAAATTCTTCCAAATAAACCTAATTACAAGGATTCCAATTATCGGTTTCCTTTCTTTCATTACAACTAGAGCAAACGATATCTTTAATTACCTTAGTTATTCACCTCTCTCCCCACCCCCCTCCATCCCAACACCGCAAGAGCCCTTAGAAGAAACAAAGATTTCTAATAAATAGCATTATTTTCCACAAATAGAGTACTAGGAATTTTTTTTTATTTCTGTCCTGTTCCCCCTTCTTTCCATCCAGACGACATTCCAAAAGGAGGAATCGACGGCTTCATTAAAATCGTTTACTTGCAGACGATTATTATTATTATTTTTTTTTTATGATCATTTTTGCTGTCTGGAATTGGTTTCGAACATTTTTTAATGAGTTTATACCAGACTATTTTTTTTTTTTTTTTTTTTTTTTTGAAAAAAGTAGAAAATAAATTTTGTTTCCTTTTTAAAATATTTTTGTAATAATAAATAGTTAAATAGGGAAGTCTTTTAATTATATACTAGTACTTCTTTTAAAATAATTATTAAAATTTAATTATTAATATCTCGTGGGAATTTTTTTCCTCTAATGTTAAGCTAGCTACCTGTAATAGATAATGAGTTTTAAAATATTCTATTCGTTTACTTATTCATATCTTATTTTGCATATTATATATAGCTACAAAATACTTTAGGAAAGAAAAAGAAATAGACGATTTCTTTAAAAATCGTTTGCTCGCAGGCGATTATTTTCGACGGTATGCAATAGGCGATCTTTTCAATTGGTTTCGAATATTTTTAATGAGTTTGTACAAGACAATTCTTGGAATGAACACACTCATGATTTTACCTTAAGCGGGGGGGCATCAATAAATTAAATCATAACCATTTATGAAATATCCATAAGTCATATTAAAATTATAAGTGATAGGAAAGGTATCAATCTCCTACCCAGGATTCATCACGATGAACTTGATGCGCTGAACTCCCATTTGCCACACTAATTTGGAACGAACCACTTCCACGTCCTCTTCCCAAATTCTAGTTATAAGATTTTCTACCCTACAGATTTATCTTGTCCATTCTAAATCAGACACGGGAGCTTTTGTCAGATTCCGAACCAAGTTTCTTTAGTTAGGAAGACCCGAAACTTTATCTACTAGGCTATTCAGATTAAAGAAGCATTTCCGCCATATACTAAAGTCTCACGTCGCAAAGCGCCAGTCAATTGGTGTCAAAGTGTACAGGAAATCGGACATGTTTAAATCTAGCTCTCTTCCTCACATCTCTGTCTGATGGTTAGCGCTCTGCCCGTTGATACCACAGGCTTCAGGTTCGAATCCCGGCGGGGCCATGGATGTTTCTAAGTGGTTCGGAATCCACATTAAATGGTAAGTCCCAGTCAAATTAGCCTAACGTATGCACAAAACGATCGTAGAGCGACAAACCAAACAAACCTCCTTACATTGTCAATAAAATAATAAAAAGATATATAATATTGGAATCATTATAGAATCATTCATAATGCCATAATAAATCTCATAATTCTCTATTGACTCATATCGTTCATTCCTTCACATTCAATCATAATAATTCATCGTAATTCCATATTATGTCATTCATTAAATGTCTTCACTGAATATTGATTGAATCTCTTCGTAGAAACTTTCTCTTATGAACTAAGGAAAAATACTTTCGTTATATGCGCAAGACGATTACAGATACGCGTAATAACAGCATCCTACAAAATTACCTTATAGCAGCCATCTAAAATCGCGTTATCAACGTTCTGTAAAGCTATTTAAAGTGCACTATCTTTCGAATTCGGTTATAAATTATAACGCTGAAACAGTTAGCGGAGAATCCCTTACGCTTTCATGTTTCAAATATTTACGCGTTAAAATCAGCCAATTAATTAAAGCATTGTCAAAGTTATCTCTCAGAAGGCGCAATCATAGTGCAAGAAAAGCTATTTTGGAGTCTATAATTGCGCGGATTTTAAGTTAGAGCGATACAAGAGTATCGATCGATTACGATGAAGGGCTGCCATCGATTTTTAACCCCCTTTTCATCGTTTTAATTAGAATCGGTGCTTTCATTAGCTCCTAGGAATTTATTGCCTCGGAAAATATTTTAATTCGGAAATAGTTCCCGTGCCTCTGCCCGATTTTTCATCGCAGGGGTTTTCCTGGAATTCAATAGAATGTTGAAATATGTGTTTTCGTTACAGAAGAATCTTCTTTTTTAAATGCCTAGATTAGAAGCGTTTGTTTTACGTAATGTGTTTACAAAGTTGGCTTTATTGGAACATTATTGCAGTGCGTAACTTTTATGGAGAGAAAAAATGTTTATTTATAATCATGTAAAAGTAGAAGAATTTCACGTGGAAAATGTTAATTATAAACATAAAATACAGATATCACTGAATAAAATTGTTGGGGCCTGATGGCCGAGGGACTAGAGCTCGGTGCCACAGGTTTCGGGTTCAAGTCCCGGAGGTGCCATGTGTGTTTGCTGTGGTTCGGAACCCACATTAAATTAATTTTGTATGTTCATTCATTAGTTAAAAAATCTTCTTTCGTAGAATCTTCTGTATCTTTCTAAATGCAAGACCATGCTGTATGCTTTGAACGGCAAAATATAGTGTAATACATCTTTCCGCTGGTTTCTTTTATCAAAAAGTTTCGTATCATTTCTTCTTTCTTTTAAAATAATCGAAAATCTGTATGTTGCATTCTACTGAATTAAAGGCGTGTATCTCAGTTCAGTAAACCTTCATCTAAAATTACAATCATCATCATCAGCGGCACTACAGCCCCATGGTGGGCCAAGGCCGTCTGCCTACTAGCAGATTTCTGGACAGGCGATGTTTTTTTTTACGGAATAAGGTTGTCGGCCTAATGCTCTACAGTCCTATTAGACCGGTACTTACGGTTTAAAGTGGATTCCGAACCACTACAAACATCCTAGGCCCCGCCGCGACTCGAACCCGAAACCTGTGGCAATGAGTGCCAGAGAGCTAGTCACTCGGCCATCAGGTCTCATAAAATTGCAATGAATCTTCAAAATCCAAGTAGTTTATATTACTTTTAAGCGTGAATATCTCTCTAAGAAAGAAATTCGTCTGTTTGTCTGCCTATTAGTATCTATTAGTCTGCCTATTAGTATATAAAATTTAAAAACTATAACATGCGGAACGTAATCTTTTTTTTCTAATGTATAATATTTTTTCAGATACGCTGCCAAAAATTACAAAAAAAATTCTTATTACTAATTTTTTAATAGAATACTCAAATTATTAACACCGAAATTTTTTATTCTCTAACGCCACTCGTTTTTTTTTTTATTTTAAAAAAGAAATTCCCAATCGAAAATGACGTCAGAGCTCTTTGTATGTTCTTATTCATTATCATATGTAAAGAGAAAATCACCCAGACAAATATTTCCTGTCTGGCGCTATTTTGATACTTGGCTCCCGACGGTGCTGTTCCTTGAGCCTGTTGTTTTTATTTTTAACTCATATTATATATTTCACAATCGCGATTGAGATTACTTTTTTCAATACATTTTTTTTCTTCTTCTTCTTATTCTTAATCAAATATAAAATTTACTGGCAGTTCAATATTATCATGTTTACCGACTTGTTTCTTTGTTTTAAAAAGAGTTTTTTTTATAAAAAAAATTGAAAAAGCTTTATTTTCTTTTGACGGATAAGAAGCTATTTTTGTTAGCTTAATATGATACGATGTTTTATGAATATATGCTGTTCTTTTACAATGAGATTTATATAGGTGCCTCAAAAGAGACTTTTTGTTAAGTCAGCTAAAATTTAGTTATAAAAATAAAATCTTTCATACTCAACGTTACAGTTATAAATCTTGATATTTCGAAATTGTTTTAATCGTGTATTAATAATAACTAATTAAATATATTTTATTATTGTACAAGCTTTATTCCCATTCTAATGTTCAATTTTTGTACCGCTGTTAAAAAAAGATATTTTTTTTCTCAGTTCGTAATTATTCAAAATATGTATCATTCAGCTTCATTATCATTCCTTCCAAACAAGAAACATTCTGCTTTATAATCATATATTCAAAACATAAGTAATTTAAATTCCTTTTCATTCATTTTAAACAAGAATCATTCATTTTCATTCTCATTCATTCAAAACATGAATAATTCAGTAATATTCTTTATACAAAACAATTCAATTCAACTATTGCAGAATATTATTCATCTTTATTCTCATATATACATTCAGCTTTCAGCCAAACATCAATAATCAGCCTCATTCACCATCATTCAAAACATTTATAAGCCAACTTTATTCTCATTCAATTAGAACATCAGTTCTTCAACATTATTCTCATATATTCAAAACATGAATCTTTCAGTTCCATTTTCATTCATTCCAAACAAGAATAATTCATTTTCATTATAATTCATTCAGTGCATGCATAATTTAGCTTCATTTAAATTAATTAAAAAAAAGAATAATTCATTTTCTTTATACTTCATTCAGTAGATGAATAAATTAGCTTCATTTCCTTCATTAAAAACAAGAATAATTTATTTTTATTACAATTCCTTCAGAACATGAACAATTTAGCTACATTTTCATTCAATAAAAACAAGAATAATTCAATTTCATTATAATTCATTCAGTATATGAATAATTTAGCTTTATTTTCATTCATTTAAAACAAGAATAATTCATTTTCATTTTAATAATTCATTCAGTGCATGAATTTTAGCTTCATTTTCATTCATTAAAACAAGAATAATTTCATTTTCAATAATTCATTCAGTCATGATTTACTTCATTTTCATTCATTCAAAAAAAAAAGAATAATTCATTTTCATTATAATTCATTCAGTACATGAAATATAGCTTCATTTTCATTCAAGAATTTCATTCATTCAAAATAATAATTTATTTTTTCATTATAATTCATTCAGTTCATTGAATCATTCAGCTTGAATATTTTAGCTTCATTTTCATTCATTAAAAAAAGAATAATTCATTTTCAAAACATTAGTAATAAGTTCAATTTACAATCATTTTATTCTCATTCATTTTAAACATCAGTTATGCAACATTATTCTACTACATTCAAAACATGAGTCATTCAGTTCCATTTTCATTCATTCCAAACAAGAATAATTCATTTGCTTTATAATTTATTAGTACATGAAGAATTTTGATTCATTTTCATTCATTAAAAACAAGAATAATTTAGTTCATGAATAATTTAGATTCATTTTCATTCAATTTAAAAAAAGAATAATTCATTTTCATTATAATATATTCAGTGCATGAATATGTTAGCTTCATTTTCATACAGGAAAGACAAGAATAATTCATTTTCATTATAATTAATTCAGGGCATGAATAATTTAGCTTCATTTTCATTCATTAGAAACAAGAATAATTCATTCAGTTCATCATAATTTAGATTCATTTTCAGTCATTAAAAATAGAATAATTCATTTTCATTGAAATTCATTCAGAACATGAATAATTTAGCTTCATTTTCATTCATTAAAAAAAGAATAATTCATTTTCATTATAATTCATTCAGTTCATGAATTATTTAGATTCATTTTCATTTATTAAAATAAAACAATAATTCATTCAGTTCATGAATATATTAGATTTATTTTCATTCATTAAAAATAGAATAATTCATTCAGTTCATGCGTAATTTAGAATATTTTCATTAAAAAAAAAAGATTAATTTTTATCATAATTCATTCAGTGCATGAATAATTTAGCTTCATTTTCATTCATTAAAGACAAGAATAATTTTTTATTTTCAATTACGAATAATTCATCTTTCAGTGCATTAATTCATTCAGTTCATGAGAAATTTAAATTCAATGTTCATTCATTAAAAAAAGAATAATTCATTTTCATTATAATTCATTCAGTGCATGAATAATTTAGCTTCATTTTCATTCATTAAAAAAAAGAATAATTCATTTTCATTATAATTCATTCAGTGCATGAATAATTTAGCTTCATTTTCATTCATTAAAAAAAAAGAATAATTCATTCAGTTCATGAATAATTTAGATTCATTTTTATTCAATAACAAAAAAGAATACTTCACTTTCATTATAGTTCATTCAACGCATGAATAATTTAGCTTCTTTTTCAGTCATTAAAAAAAGTATAATTCATTTATTTCATGAATAATTTAAATTCATTTTTATTCATTAAGAAAAAATTCCTTTTCATTATAATTCATTCAGTACATAAAAAATAAATCTTCATTTTCACTCATTAAAAAAAGAATAATTCATTTTCATTATAATTCATTCAGTGCATGAATAATTTAGCTTCATTTTCATTCATTAAAACAAGAATAATTCATTCAGTTCATGAATAATTTAGATTCATTTTCATTCATTAAAAAAAGAATAATTCATTTTCATTATAATTCATTCAGTGCATGAATTCGTTTGAGCTTCATTTTCATTCATTAAAATAAAAGAATAATTCATTCAGTTCATGAATATATTAGATTAATTTTCATTCATTAAGGCAAGAATAATTCATTTTCATTATAATTAGTCAGTGCATGAATAATTTAGCTTCATTTTCATTCATTAGAAACAAGAATAGTTCATTCAGTTCATGAGAAATTTAGATTCATTTTCATTCATTAAAAAAAAGAATAATTCATTTTCATTATAGTTCGTTCAGTGCATGAATAATTTGGCTTCTTTTTCATTCATTAAAAAAAGAATAATTCATTTATTTCATGAATAATTTATATTCATTTTTATTCATTAAAAAAATTCATTTTTATTATAATTCATTTAATGCATTAATAATTTAGCTTCATTTCCATTCATTAAGGCAAGAATAATTCATTTTCATTATAATATTCAGTGCATGAATAATTTAGTTTCATTTTCATTGATTAAAAACAAGAATAATTCATTTAGTTCACGAAAAATTTAGATTCATTTTCATTCAATAACAAAAAAGAATAATTCATTTTCATTATAATTAGTTCAGTTCATGTGTAATTTAGATTCATTGTCATTCATTAAAAAAAGAATAATTCATTTTCATCATGATTCACTCAGTTCATGAATAAATTAGCTTCATTTTCATGCACTTCATACATTAATGCATTATACATTACATATTCATTTTCATTCATTAAAGACAAGAATAATTCATTTTCATTATAGTTCATTCAGTGCTTGAATAATTAAGCTTCATTTTCATTCATTTAAACCAAGAATAATTCATTCAGTTCATGAATAATTTAGATTCATTTTCATTCATTTAAAACAAGAATAATTCATTCAGTTCATGAGTTTAGTTTCATTTTCATACATTACAAACAAGAATAATTCATTTTTATTCATTAAAAATAAGAATAATAATTTATTTTCATCATAATTCATACAATTAATGAATAATTTAGATTCATTTTCATTCATTAAAAAAAGAATAATTAGTTTTCATCATAGTTCATTTCGTGCATGAATTATTTAGCTTAATTTTCATTCATTAAAATAAAAGAATAATTCATTCAGTTCATGAAAATATTAGATTCCTTTTCATTCATTAAAAAAAATAATACGTCATTCACTTCATGAGTAATTTAGATTAATTTTCATTCATTAAGTCAAGATTAATTCATTTTCATTATAATTAGTCAGTGCATGAATAATTTAGTCGCATTTTCATTCATTAGAAACAAGAATAATTCATTCAGTTCATGAGTAATATAGATTCATTTTCATTCATTAAAAAAAGAATAATTCATTTTCATTATAGTTCATTCAGTGCATGAATAATTAAGCTTCTTTTTCATTCATTAAAAAAAGAATAATTCGTTTTTATTATAAATAATTCACTGCATGAATAATTTAGTTTCATTTTCATTTATTAAAAACAAGAATAATTCATTTAGTTCACGAATAATTTAGATTCATTTACATTCAATAACAAAAAAGTATAATTCATTTTCATTATAATTAATTTAAGTTCATGAATAATTTAGATCCATTTTCATTCATTAAAAAAAAGGAATAATTCATTTTCATTATAATTCATTGGTGCTTGATTAATTTAGATTCTTTTTCATTCAATACATAAAAAGAATAATTCGTTTTCATTATAATTCTTTCAGTACATAAATAATATAGCTTCATTTTCATTCACAAAAACCAAGAATAATTCATTCAGTTCATGAATAATTTAGATTCATTTTCATTCAATACATAAAAAGTGTAATTCATTTTCATTATAATTCATTCAGTGCATGAATATTTTAGCTTCATTTTCATTCATTAAAAAAGAATAATTCATTTTCATTATAATTCATTCAGTACATGAATCATTCAGCGTCATTTACAATCATTCAAAACAATAATATGCCAATTTTATTCTCATTCATTTTGAACATCAGTTATTCAACATTATTTTACTACATTCAAAACATCAGTCTTTCAGTTCCATTTTCATTCATTCCAAACAAGAATAATTCATTTGCTTTCTAATTTATTAGTACATGAAGAATTTAGATTCATTTTCCTTCATTAAAGACGAGAATAAATCATTTTCATTATAATTCATTCAGTGCATAAATATTTTAGCTTCATTTTCATTCATTCAAAAAAGGAATAATTCATTTTCATTATAATTCATTCAGTGCAGGAATTAGTTCGCTTCATTTTCATTAAAGACAAGAATAAATCTTTTTATTATAATTCATTCAGTGCATAAATATTTTATCTTCATTTTCATTCATTAGAAACAAGAATAATTCCTTCAGTTCACGAGTAATTTACATTAATTTTTATTCATTAAAAAATCATTATAATTCATTCAGTGCATGAATATGTTAGCTTCCTTTTCATTCATTAAAGACAAGAATAATTCATTTTCATTATAGTTCATTCACTGCATGAATAATATAGCTTCATTTACATTCATTAAAACAAGAATAATTCATTCAATTCATGAATAATTTTGATTCATTTTTATTCATTAAAAAAAGAATAATTCATTTTCATTATTATTCATTCCGTGCATGAATATGTTACTTTCATTTTCATTCATCAAGGCAAAAATAATTTATTTTCATTATAATTAGTCAGTGCATGAATAATTTAGCTTTATTTTCATTCATTAAGGACAAGAATAATTCAGTCATGAGTAATTTAGATTCATTTTCATTCATTAAAAAAAAGAATAATTCATTTTCATCATAATTCATTCAATGCATGAATAATTTAGCTTCATTTTCATTCATTAAAAAAAGAATAATTCATTTTCATTATAGTTCATTTAGTGCATGAATTATTTAGCTTCATTTTCATTCATTAAAATAAAAGAATAATTCATTCAGTTCATGAATATATTAGATTCCTTTTCATTCATTAAAAAAAAGAATAAGTCATTTTCATCATAATTCATTCAATGCATGAATAATTTAGCTTCATTTTCATTCATTAAAAAAAGAATAATTCATTTTCATTATAGTTCATTCAGTGCATGAATAATTTAGCTACTTTTTCATTCATTAAAAAAAGAATAATTCATTTAGTTCATGAATAATTTATATTCATTTTTATTCATTAAAAAAAATTCATTTTCAATATAATTCATTTAATGCATTAATAATTTAGCTTCATTTTCATTGATTAAAGAAAAGAATAATTCATTTTCATAATTAATTCAGTGCATGAATAATTTAGTTTCATTTTCATTTATTAAAAACAAGAATAATTCATTTAGTTTACGAATAATTTAGATTCATTTTCATTCAATAACAAAAAAGAATAATTTATTTTCATTATAATTAATTCAGTTCATGAGTAATTTAGATTCATTTTCATTCATTAAAAAAAAGAATAATTCATTTGCATCATGATTCTTTCAGTTCATGAATAATTTAGTTTCATTTTCATGCACTTCGTACATTAATACATTATACATTACATATTCATTTTCATTCGTTAAAGACAAGAGTAAATCATTTTCATTATAATTCATTCAGTGCATGAATACTTTAGCTTCTTTTTCAGTCATTAAAAAAAAGAATTCATTTAGTTCATGAATAATTTAAATTCATTTTTTTTTCATTAAAAAAGCATTCCTTTTCATTATAATTCCTTCAGTACATGAACAATTTAGCTTCATTTTAATTCATTAAAAAAAGGATAATTCATTTTCATTATAATTCATTAAATAAAAATGATTCATTTTCATTATAATTCATTCAAAACATGAAACATTCAACCTTATGGTCATGCATGTAAAGTATGAGTCATTCAGCTTTAGTTTTATTTATTCAAAAGAATCATACACCTTTATTCTAATTCATTCCAAACATGAATCATTTAGAGACATTCACGATCATTCATAACTTTAATCAACCCTATTAACCAATTCTTTCTTACTAAATATAGAAATTATCTCGTGTATTTCACAAAGATTTCAGTTTTTAATAGAGGCAAGTCATGGTTTTGAAGTGCTATCTATTACTTATTCGATCAAGACCAGGGGTGGCCAACACAAATGATCTTGGAGGCCCATTTAGAAATGCATCATAACTTCGCGGGCCGCATATAAAATTCTATGTTCCCTATTAGATTTAGACCCATTATATAAATTTTTTTGTAGTGAAAAATTGAAACATATTGAGTTATTATAATTGTATTGATTATTATTCTTACATTTCAACATAGATACTATAATAGCAATGATACTAAACGCACTTTGAAAAGAAATGTATATGAAATATAAAAATTATATAAATAAAAGCGAAATTAAAAAATGAAATCATTCAAAAATATTTATTTCTCCACTGTTTCACTTAACTTTTGCAAATCGATCTCAATTTGGGAGTTTGCACATTGTACTGTGTGTTTCAGGGTAGCGTCCGTTATGTTTGAGCGTGTTTTGTGTTGGGTCCATTTCATTTTAGAAAAAAAAAAATGATTCTCAGGTGTAAATTGAACCAAAAGCGATAACAACTTCAACCAAGAGTCTGGTTTGCTCTGCTATCAACAATTAACTGTGCTTATCTAGAGAGGGTCACTGAGGTCACTTAAAGTGAAACTCAGAACCTGTTATTTTAGATGTTCCAAGATGCCCGCATATCATTAGTTCACAGAATATATTTTAATTATTCTGCGAACTCATAACTGTAAACTCATAAATAAAACAGGCAATATCTGTCCTATATTCGAAAGAATATTATTTTAAAATGAAAGTTTCTTTTTCTCATCATTTCGGCAGTTGATTTTTGAATATAGGGATGCACACATAATGTATTTTTTTTTTTAATACACAGGTTTTCACTCCTTAGGTCATTATAAAATAAATAGATTTTGTAAAAGTGTGATGCATCTCACGGGCCGGAAAAATATTCAAGCCGGGCTGCGCGTTGGCCACCCCTGGTCTAGACAGTTGTGCCAAATAAAAAATAATAGTTAATTCGAAATAAATTACAGCAATCTCAAATCACTTTTATGATTTTTGATCTAGCATGCCACGTATCAAAAGTTTTTTTTTTCTAATGCAGCTGGCAAACACTTAGACAGCTGTCTTGGATGCCTTAAGGCAAGCGCTGCACAGACGTTACTCACTTTGCAGTACCCAGGGGGCGCGTGTTACCTGAAGATAAGTCACGGACGCGGAGTAACACTGCTCCCGCAACGCTCTACGATCCTATTAGAACGAGACCTACGGTTTAAAGAGGATTCCGAACCACTACAAACATCCATGACACCGCCGGGACTCGAACCCGAAACCTGTGGTACCGAGCGCCAGAGCGCTAGACTCTCGGCCATTCAGGCCCCTACGTACCAAAAGTTATAATAGAAATAATTTCGTATGTTAAAAAATCGTATAAGATTAATTTTCCGATGAGTTGTGTATTCTTAATCAGCAATGACAATATATTTAAAGCCCGTCGTGTGTTTTGTCCCCAAAATGGAAATAAGTCGCAGATGAAGATGTTCGAAGTGAACGTGCCCCGAGGTTTGGCACCCCTTCCACAACTTGTTCGAACACGCTCCTTCTCCCGCTACTCATTAAATAGTTGACGTCTATTGCAGTTGCTTTTGAAAATAACCCTTCAAGAACACGGTGCTCTGCCTTTTCTACAAAAGGAGGGGGGTGGAGAGGGGAGGGGGTGGAAAACGACCCCCTGGCACTGACACTTTTAATCCACTTTCCATGTCGCATAGGAGCCCGCACTTGATTGGCGAAGACAACAGGCTGACGTCATTAGTAGCAACCCACCCCATCTCCTAGCAGGGGACGTCGATAAATTACTTTGTCTGAGATTTTGAATTTCTGATCCCTCTATTCGCGCACCGAATGAACGCGTCGTCTTTCGTTGTCGCCAATTGGCATTCCGCACGCTGATTTCGTAGGTCATGATTTCAATACTCTTCAGACACCATCTTGAGAAGCTATTTGTGATTGAGATCTTATTCATTAATTCTGATTCATTCAAGAGGAATAATTCATCACCTATTGAAGAATGTGTTAGTTTCTTTCTGATCTTAATGTTTCATTTTCTGATCTCAGTTCAAAAAATAAAAATAAACTTTTTTTCCCCTGAGTTTTATTCATTCAAAACATGAATCATTCATCTTTATTCTCATTCATTCAAAAGATGAATTACTTAACTTTATTCTCATTCATTGAAAACATTAGTCATTCAATTTCATACTTATTCATTCAAAACAAGAATCATTCATCTTCATTTTTATTACTTTTGTACATGAATCATTCAGCTTCATTCTCATTCATTCAAAACATGATTCATTCACTTTATTCTCATACATACAAAGAGTGAGTTATTCTACTTCAATATTTTTTATTCAAAAGATTCATTTAGCTTCATTTTAATTCATTCAAAAGTATGAGTCATTCAATTTCATTCTCATTCATTCAAAACATCATTCACATCAACATTCAAGCGAATCATTCAGCTTTATTCTCATTCATTGAAAACATTATTCATTCAATTTCATATTTATTCATTCAAAGCAAGAATCATTCAACTTCATTTTAATTTATTCAGTACATGTATCCTGCAGCTTCATTCTCATTCGTTCAAAACATAAATCATTCACCTTTATTTTCATACAAAATATGAGTTATTCGATTTCAATATTTTTTATTCAAAAGAATCATTCAGCTTCGTTAAAATACATTCAAAGTATGAGTCTTTCAGCTTTAATTTTATTTATTCAATAGAATCATTTAGCTTTATTCTAATTCATTCAAAGCATGAATAATTACACATTCAGTTCTCCACATTTATAAGTCAGTCAGAATTCAGTTAATTCTCAAAAAGTTCAGTTTTATTCTCAATACAGTCTTTCAGTTTTATTCTCAATACAGTCTTTCAGTTTTATTCTGAATCAATCAAAATATGAATCATTCTGCTTTATTCTTATACATTCAAAGTATGAATCACTCAGCTTTATTCTCATACGTTCAGAAAAAGAGTCATTCAGTTTTATTTCCATTCATTTCAAACATGAAACAGTCATTAACAATATGTGTAAATAAAGAGATGTTTTGTTAGCGAATTCTTATCAAAGCTAAGAATTTTATATTATGTTTCATACAGATTTCAGTTTTTAATAAAGGCGGATCATATTTTTTTTCCCGATCAATTACCTATTTACTTCTACACAGGCCAAATAAAGATCATAATTAAGTGGAAATAAATTAAATCATTCTCAAATCGTATGATTTTTGATCTTGCCATGTCATACGTATAACGATATAGCTATACCATGCCATGTATCAGAAGTTCTTTGATACATAGCATGGCATGGTACAAGTACTTTAAGGTTTGGTGTGTAATAGTTTGCTTATCTACATCACAAAGTTATTTGCAAACGATTCGGATGTTAAAAGTTTTCATGTCATCTATGAAGCTAGAAAATGTGTGAACCAGTAACACATCATTTAATCTATGCGGCATTACTTTATAATTTAACATATTTGATGACAGATTGGCGATTTTTGGCGACTGTTGGCTTCTGATACTCTATACAGTTGTCACGAATAGAGAAAAAAGCTCCACTATCATGCAAAAAAAAAAATTTTTTTTTTAAAGGATTAATTTTTTTAGTTGTTAATAAATGAAAAGTTATTTTTTTAGAATATTTGGCATTCATATTCTATTAATAATTTTTTGTATGTAATTTTTCTTCTACATAATAATTAAAAAATTTAATATCTATTTAAATGAACATTATGGTAATCGTTTATTATATTTTATATGAAAAGATCAGAATTATAAACAAAAAAAAAATTATTTCTTTTGTTTATTTATATTTAATAAGTATATAGTTCAATAAATGTATTACTTGAGAAGAAGAAGGGGGGACGTGCTCTATTTCATTACAATTCTATGGTTGCTATGGTCCATATAATATTATTTTCGCAAATAGTAATTAATGAGAATGCTATTATCTGTATTGCCTTCGATTGAACAGTCATATAGCATTACTCATAGTAACCATGATTAGGTATACACTTCCCTATAATGAGGTGATACTCTTCCCTATAATTATTGCTACCTTAGTGTAAATCGTACTAATCAATGGGTGATATCTGGATATTGAACCCAATGGATGAATGGAGTCCTACCACGAAGCTCTAATCATCTTTGTTTTACTTTAATTTTAGCTAAATTTTGTTTGGATTTAATTATATACGAGTGGTGTTTGTGTGCGAGTAAATAAAATTGTAAGTTATCAGACCTGTGCCTCTAGCTATAAGCTATATATCTCAACCCAACCACATTTTTACAAACTGGCGCCGAACGTGGGGCTCGCCCGTATCTAGCTACAGTACATGCTGGAGCTTAACATGGGGCACACCCGTACCTGCATACTACAATGTTTATTAATATATATATATATATATATAATCAATAATATGTAAGTACATTTGATAAGTTATACAAATTAACATACTTGGCAATATAATTCTTTAAAATGTGCAGAAAATTCAAAATAATTTTGTTTATGCCCTGCCACAGGCTTCGGGTTCGAGACGAGGCGGTTCTATGGAAGTTTGTAGTGGTTCGGAATCCACTTTAAACAGTCGTTCCGGTCTAATAGGATCGTACTTGGTCCACCATGCGACTATTGCGCCAATGATGATGATACTGCTGCTGATGATGATGGTGATATTTGGCGATTTATAGCTTGCGACCGGAAAATGGAAAATCACTTTTGCTTCTTTTTGCGGGGGCCTGATGGCCGAGTGGCTAGCTCTCTGGCTCTCGGTACCGCAGGTATCGGGTTCGAATCCCGTCGGTGCCATTGACGTTTGGAGGGGTTCGGAATCCACTTTTAGCCGTAGGTCTCGGTCTCATATGGCTATACGCGTCCCAGAGCCCAGTCAAACTTCTTCTCACCCACATCCTTCCCAAACTTTAGTGGGTCAACTCAGCTCTAGGGACAGTGATGTGGTGTAGTAGAAGCAGTTTTTTTTTTTCGAAATGAACAAATCCGTATATAAGCCGACCCTCTTAACTTTTTCTAAAGTTCTAAAAATGATTGTCTTGTACACGGAAACATGCGGTAACGTAGGATAAAATTCCTGAGTCTTCCAGCGAGAATGTGCGATGCAATGTGTGGATGACCCCTCTCGTCTGGAGTAGACCCCTTTCACCCATCTCACACAAGGGACTCCGTTTTACTAATGGCTATATAATGACGCCTCGCCATCTGCCGGCCATTTTGGATCTAATAGCCCGGGGTCCACTTGCACTCTCCTGACCCTCCCCCTGGTGGGCCCGGAAGAGGGAAGTTTGAAAGTATAATGATCTTTGTTCGAGGGGAGAACGTCTTCCTCCTTCTCAGACCTCGAGGAGCAAATAGGCGATGCCATTAGTCTTTGGGAACTTTTCACTCGCCTGCCTTAATTCTCGGTGGCAGTTCAGTTTGAACCCAGAGGGTCGGTCACACTGGAGCTTGTAAGATAATTTCGATTTGAGTGCGTCAGAATAACTCCGGTTAGCATCAGATGCGCCTGTCTGCATTGTTCAGTATTGCAATATTCGTTCGGATATTTTAGTAATTTGTTGGCAGATCTATTTGGAAAAATCATGATATACTCTCACAATATGCATGCTGGATAATTATAATATATATATATATATATATATATATAATTATGGAATAATAAAAATTTACTACGTATTAGAGAATAAAAATAAAAACTATAAAAATATAATCGGCCAAGCCGTTATACAAGTCATCTATAAAGTAAATTTAGTGTAAGAAAAGACGTATATAACAGCATTCTTATAAAATAAAAGTACTTTAGGATACCAAACGATTATCTTTTCTTGAAAAATCTCGTTTCCACTTTGAAATAAAATTTTCTTTGCTCTCACCTAACTAACTTCCCGGCACTACGGTTCAGGTTGGACCATGGCCGTCTGCCTACTGGCTGATTCCAAAACATGAGGTGTTGTTTTCTTTTGGCAACCCTACGCCCAACAGTCATAGCAAACCAGGACCTATGGTTTAAAGTGGATTCCGAACCACTAAAAGCATGCGATACCGTCGGGGCCCGAACGCGAGACATGTGCCATCGAGAGCAGTCACTCGCCAATCAGGACCCCTTGCTCTAACCAGACTATCTTTTCAGAACAATTTTACGTTCACAATATTCACAAAATGTGAATACTAATGAGATATGTAATAATAAGAGCATATTTACTCAATATACACATTACATTACCAATGTATTGTTAATACAACAACAATATACATAATGATGTTGAATCGTACGAATAATGATATTGAATCATGCAAATAACGATGTTGAATTTGCAAATAATGATCTTGTATTATTCATGGAATTCTGTAAATCATGAAGTTGAATCCTATAATGATATTAAATCTTAGAATAATGTGGAATTCTGCAATCCATGAAGTTGAATCCTATAATGATATAGAATCATAGAAATAATAATATGGAATTCTGCAAATCACGAAATTGAATCATACAATGATATTGAATCGTACAAATAATGATATTAAATCTTAGAATAATGTGGAATCATACAAAAATTATATCGAATTCCACAAATAGTAATCTCAACCGTACAAATAATGATATTGAATCAAAATATTTTACTGATTTGTACAAATAAATGATATTAAATCATGCGAATAATGATGTTAAAACATGCAAATAAACGAAACTGAATCATGTAAATAATGATGTTGGATCGTGTAAATAGTGATGTTAAATCATACAAATAATGATGTTAAGTCAAACAAATAATGATGTTGAATCATACAAATTAGAACGTTGAACGCAATGATTGAATCATGCCGGAAGTAACGAAATTTCTCAAACTCCCCCTTCCCAATGCACTGCAAAGAATCCATCGCAACACATTACACTCCACTAACAAACGATTTCGCACACAGGGACTGCTGCATTCAAAATAATCAATGAACATTTTGGTGTGTACTCCCGCCTCCATCCTGTTTGGGGGGGGTTCGAATTATCCAGGCCACGTGTTCTGCACCGGGATAGTTCCCACGAAGCCCTACATCTCGCTTTTACTGGGGGAGAAGGGGGCGCTGTTTCGGGATTTTAAGCAAACGATAAAATGCGAAATTGATGGTCCCTCCCTGTGGAGGGACGATCGCGCGCCCGTTTTAAGTGATTTCGAATCACTCTGTGGCCGCAGAAGATATTCGAGGCTCCCGGAATTTATTTAGGGATATTTTTGGATTCAGCTCCGTGTTCAGCACTGAGATAAATTGCAAATTTCCTTTCCATTAGTATTATTCAACCAGCTGGCATGTGAGAAATTCCTGCGGAGGAGGTGCCCGGATGTTTTGGTTGTCTTCTTCCAAGAGCTTTTATTACGGGATAGATCCCCAAACGCTTTCCTCTATTCCCCGATGTCCAATTTTATGCGATAAATGAAATACTTAAAACTATGTTAACCTGAGATATGCTTTTTTTTTTTTCTCTCTTCTTTATTTTGAAACTTCGATATTATTTGGTAAGGAAAAGTGCTCCATATGAATCATATCTCGAAAAGAGATTAGCTTCCTTTCAAGAACAAACTGAATACCTTATATTGCGAGTAGAACAACAACAACAACAAAAAAAAAAAAAAAAAAAAATGACTAATGAAAATGAAAGAATTTTGCAAAACGCTTTGAAGAATTCTAATTTCATTATGTTTTTTTCTTCTTCATTTTATTACACATAAAATTAAAGGTATTGTTTTCCGGAGTGAAGTTTTTAGTTTTCTTGATCAGTTTTTTTTCCTTGACCATTACGTTTCTTATTGGTTATTATTATTGTTTTAAGTTTCTTTCACAAGCTAATTTTATTGGTTTTTTTTTTAATATCTCTGACGAGCTATTCTTATTGGTCTTTATAAATTTCTTTCACGAGCTTTTCCTATTGGATTATTTAAATTTCTTTCACGAGCTAATAATGAAATAATATAAAATTGTTCAAAAAAGAAAATCGTCCGGTGAAACCAAAGACAATTTTATTTAAGTAAAAATAAGATTTTTTAAGAAAAGAAAATCGTTTGGAATTCTTGTAATTTTTCATTTTTTAAGATGGCTGCTATGCGTTTTATTTTTGCATTAAATTGTAAATTTTATGGGCGACCATTATTCTATTCAAATTGCAAAAGGCAAGAGTTCAGCATAGTTTTTTAAATGTGACTGCGGTTTTAGAATTTTTTATATTGGCAAAATAGCTTGAAGAAAACGACATGTATCACATTGAAAAAGATTCAACATTCTGTTAATATCATTTTATGGAGTAAAAGAGTTAACTAGAAAAATGCTAGTTCATTGAATGCTTGATAATATTTGTTATGAGATTTCAATAAAGATATACGTTAGTGATATAGTGATTAATGTATATATTTGTTTAAATAATATTGACAATGGAAAAGTGAGCAGTGTTATTAATTGAATGCTTTCCAAACGTCAGTAATGCTTATGAAAATAACTTTAATCACCATATATTAAAAGAATATAAATGCAACAAAACCATATATTGACTCATCGCTGCAATTATTACGCGCAAAAGAATAGAAATCGAACTTTAGCTTATTGAAAACATTTTTGAGAACGCGCGAAGTTTTTCCTTAATGGAAAATTATATTATATATTATTAATGTAATTGATTTTAAACATTTTTTTGTTTGTGATAGTTGGGAATAAATAAATATTCCTGCATTTTTTAAAAACAAAACATATACTTTTTATTATTTTTTTTTATCTTTTATCTAAATTTGTATTTTTATTTATAATTATATGTGTTAGATTATTTATTCTGTTTTAATTATTTATATTTTGATTACTTTTCTGATAGTGGCAACCCTATTCTTCTGCACAATCATTTCGTTAAATAATTATCTTTTCGACTCAAAAGTGTTTATCTTAAGGAATGTAGTAAAATTAAGTAGAGAATTTTTTTTTTTTATCATCAATCTTTTTTTTTAAGAAAAATGATCTATAAATATTTCTTTTATGTATTTCGTCTAACAAACAATTTTAAAATCTATTGATAAAGATCAATCAATTCAAAAATCAATTGATAAAGCAATTCAACGTTTCTCTAATTGAATAATAAAAGGTAAATATGAATATTTCATTTACAATGCAGATAAGGATATTATCAGCATTGTGGACAAAGGATATAATTCTAAATAAGTTTTGTGATATATTTTTTTACGCATCTGTATAAAAAATATATTTTATCATAAGTATATCAATTTATTTGGATCCAAATCATTTTGTTTATATGTTGAATGATGAACTAAAAAAGAATTCGAAAAAAAAATTTTTTTTTCCCCTAAAAGTTCTTTTTTTCTTTATCCGTAAAAACAATTGCATATACTAAGTAACAGTTGCTATAATAAAGCTTAAGAAATAGAATTTAAAATAATTATAAATGAAATAATTCTAAAATGCTAATTCACTAAGAATAATAATTACCATTCAAATATAAAAAGCGAAAATTGTAGTGCGACTGTAGAATTCTTATTGTCAGAAATTAAAATGGCGGAAATGTAATTTTTCGTTTCCCGAATGGTTCACAGACTCTGAGAAAATAGGATAGAAGATATTTTCCTTCATACTCCTGAAGGGAAAAAAAGGAACCTCGGTTGTTTTCCAGAATGTTGACACAAGGAAAAACAAATCTATCTCCGAGCCTTATTGAATTTTTCAGCGTGATGTTCTGAAGCGAAGCGAATTCATTTCTGGCATGTTTTTATTTCGCTATGTAAAGATGGCAACATCTCTGCCTTTGCGATGGGAGTTTAATATAAAACTTTTTTCGAAGGAAGAAATGGTTAAATAGAAGAATCAGAATAGTTATTTTGAGAAAAATAGCTTTGATATTTATGAATTAACATTTAAATTTGGTGGGGCCTGAATGGCCGAATGGCTAGCGCTCTGGCGCTCGGTACCACAGGTTTCGGGTTCGAGTCCCGGTGGTGCCATGGATGTGTGTAGTGGTTCGGAATCCACTTTAAACCGTAGGTCACGGTCTAATAGGATCGTAGAGCGTTGCGGGGACATTGTTACTCTGCTTCACTACACTGTTACACTGCTTCCGTGGCTTATCTTCAAGTTACACGCGCCCCTGCGTAATTCAAAGAGAGTAACGTCTGTGCAGCGCTTGCCTTAAGGCATCCAAGACGTCCATGTCTGTTTGCCAGCTGCATTAGAAAAAAAAACATTTAAATTTTGTAATTTTTTTTTGAAAATTGTATAGAAATAAGAGACATTTTTTAAAGTAAAAATGAAATATTAATAAAAATTTGAGGGCAGTTTTGATTAAAGAAATTTTAAATTAATTTTTCAGCTATATTATTTTTTTTATTATTTATTCGAAAAAGGGTATTTAACTTTTTGTATGTCACTCATATTATACATTGTATAGTGCATTAAATTTGCAAATGCAGCTAATATTTTTAAACATAGTACAATGTTAAGTCAAATGAAGAATTTTAAATGAAATTGCATATGCCATTCGGAACGCGCTAATTTAATTAGTCAAACTACACTAATAAAATTAACTTGAATATAGTTACTCTAACAGTACTATAGCGTGAACAAATTTTTTTTTAAATTGTAGATTGAAACTATACGATTTTTAAAAATAAATTTATAATAAAAAGTTAAAAAAATATAATAAAAATTAAAAGAATAATAATAATGGTTTTAAAATATAATAAAAAATAAAAATAAATTTAAATATAAAACGAATAATTTTCAGTAAAAAATAATAATAAGGCTAATTATCAATACTCTAATTAATAATTGAATTGAAATTTTTTTTAATTTTCTAATTAAAAACATTTCATACTAATTATAAAAACTAACTAAAATTTATTAAAAATAATAAAATAAAAATAATTCACTAATTTATTAAAAAAACTATTGTATATAGAAATTTTCAATACCTCAGAGAAAAATTACAACGTTAAGAATCTTGTCATTTATATTTTAAGCAAAAACATTTTGATTGCTATGCAAATATACATGCAAGTTCTTGAAGATTATAATGTAAAGTAAAATAAAAGTAAAAAAATAGACTTTTATTATTTCAGACAGCAAGTAAAAGACTTTATCATATATTTCAAATATAAGCCCATCGGTGTATAAGCCGAGTGTTTTTTTCCTTCAAAACCCGTCTATAAGCCGAAATTTAAAAAAATCAATGGATCTTGTTTAAAGCCTGTCGCCATGAGGACGACAAAGTTGCCAAACGGGTAAAACAGGTGAAAAATCGTTATAATTCACAAGAGATATTAATTCTTTTTCATCAACAAAATACGTATTCTTAGAATTTTTCGATTTGCTTGGCAAAAAAAGTGTCGCCAACAAGTTCTTAAACGATAAGCTGGTCATTCCTTGTAGCGTTTTTTTTCTCCTTTGTCCAGAGATGTGGTGTTTGCTAACTACTGTTGGGAAACAAGGCAGCCGACCATTTATTCGCGTCGCTCCGGCCTCCCGGACCATTTATCTTAGTTTGGCGCTTTCTTTTCGCATCGCGGCGCAACCATTCCTCTCACTTTGGGAGCACCCAGGCCTGGCTGTTGGAATAAATCACCGCGAAGCAACGTTTTAAATGCACAACTACTCCACTGAACCACCAAAAATGGAGTTCCGTAAGAGATTACGAGCATTTAAATTTTGCTGCCTTTTGCTCATTCCGTTAGATTATTTTATTTACTATGCAATTTGGACTATTACTTAGTACAATACTATTACTTCTGCGTTCAATTTATATTATACGTTTATTTTATTATCTTTTTTCTTAGTTGATAGTCAAAAAAATAAGAAAGAAATTGTGATTAATTATGGTTTTTTTCGCCAACAGATGGCACCAGATTTACAAAATTTGATTGGTTCTATCTAATGGCATAATTTTTTTAAAAAGTAAGTTAAGAGGTTTTATTGTGTTGTTGTTACTAATTCCCCTGGTGCAGGAAAGCCTACACCAGGTCCAAAGGACCCCGTCACAGGCGACTGGCCCGTGGCTAAGTGTAATAGGCAGCTTCGCTTTAGGGAGGAACCACGAGAGTTGAAGACTGACTCAACCTCAGGACAACGCTCTACGATCCTATTAGACTGAGATGTACGGTTTAAAGGGGACGCCGGGACTCGAACACGAAACCTGTGACACTGAGCGCCAGGCGCGAGATACTCGGTCATTCAGGCCCCACATCAAACAGTACTATTTACAAACGCCGGAGTTTTTTAGGTTGCAATGGAAATTTTTTTAACATTGAGAATCACATAGACTAACTATTCTAACAGCCAACCATGGAAGTTAAAGCTTCTAATTTCTTGGAAACATTCTTTAGTGTATGATCGCTGTTTGGCGACTTTTTATATGAATAAAAAAAAGTTAGTTTTTGTTATTAAAGCTGTCTTAGAATGGAAAAAATTTCATGAAAAACTATAACTATATTTATTCTTTTATATAATTCTTTGTAATACCACAAGACGCACCATTTGAGAACAATTGTTTTAAAATAACCGACCTTGTTCAAGGCTAAAATTTTAGACTATTTTTTTAATAGCGAATCATGGAAGTTAAAGATCTCAGTTTCTCGGAAGCATTCTTTGTCTCATGATCGCTGTTTGGCACTTTTTAAATGAATAAAAGACGAGAGGAAAAAAAAACTGTCAGAAAGGTTGGCTGTTTATAATTAAAGCTGTTTTTGAACGGAAAAACTGTCAAGAAAAAGAGTCACTACATATATTCTTTCGCATAATTCTTTGGAATACAACAAGGTGCACCTCAAAATCTTCTAGGGTGCACGATTTCAGAACCACTGATTTAAAGTAACCGACCTTAATCAGAGCTAACATTTTAGACTATTTTTTTAACAGCGGACCATGAAAGTTAATGATCTTAGTTTTTAAGTTAAAGTTTATTTTGTTAAGTTAAAGATCATCAGGGGAACCTGGAAGTCATCCCTTTGAGAACCATTGCATCAAAATGTACATAAATATGCGTGCAGATCTATTGTTACACAAATGATGACTGACATCGAAATTAATTCATAAGTTACAAATGTCCCACTCTGCAAGAGCAATTCCCGATTTCCCAATTAACAACCACTTCCCAGCAGTCCTTTGGCAATCCCCCCCCCCCCTCCCATCGGATGATTGAAACTTAAGAGCCATTGATTTTATAACCTGCGACATCCCTGTGACATGGGCCTCCGAAAGTGCAGATCAATATTTAAAAGGCCCGACAGAAATCTCGAAAACATCCCTAATGAAATTCCCTCGCCCCTCCCGCAGACGACACCATCGACCGGGGGGCTGTTGTTGCTTGTGACTCGCTTTCAATTAACAGATCGGCGATGTTCCAATTTGTGAGAACACAGCTCTGCGGTGAAAGGCAGTGTTCTCGAAATATGGAAACCTTTTTGCCCACAAGTTGCGGAAGTCTTTCCGTTTCAGATTGTCTTTCCTTCTCCTCAATTCGGCAATTATCCTCTCAATTCATGTTAGACCACCCAAAACTTTACCACTAGTTGTCGCACTAATAAACGTTGAATAAAGAAATATTTGTAAGTTTATTTCTTGTATAAATTACGAGAATAAATTCATTGTCGATTTGAGATTTTTGTTGAAAGGATCGTCCTAGCAAGTACAATTGTTAAGATTTTTTTTTTTAAATCTTCTGAAGGAGTATAAATATCCCAAGGGCATGAATGGTCGAGTGTCTAGCTCTGTGGCGCTCCGTGCCACAGGGTTCGAGTCCTAATGTTGTCATGGATGCGGTTTGGAATCCACTTTAAGACTTCTCATCTTCCCGGTCTCATATGACTGTAAGAGCTTAACGGAGCCAAGACAGACTTACGCAGTACTCCATCACAAAAGAAGATACACCCTTTCGCTCCATCCATGAGTAAATAAATCGGGGTATATCCGTCCAGCATTGCAGGACACTGCAGTCACACAACAATTATCCCAAAAAAATCTTTTTTATAAAGCATTATTTTCATTTCAATTTTTATTAAAATAATTCATCATCTCAAAACCAAATAACTGTTACATTTCTTCTTGTTCATTGGCGAACAGCCCTATGGTGGTCCTACTGGCAGATTAAAAAACATGAGTTGTTTTCTTTTTTACGGCTCAACGCTTTTTTGTGCTCAACCCTCTGCCGTGATATTAGACCGGTACGTATGGTTTAAAGTGTAGTCCGAACTACTACAAACATTCATGGCAATACCGACTCGAATGCAAAATCTAAGCACCGATCTTAGAGCCAGAACGTTAATCATTCAGCCGTTAGGTCTCTAGTGTTACAATTACGTAACATAAAAAAAAAATCCGCTCAAGTATAAATACCATGCATTTCATTATAAATATCACGCATATCATTCATTTTCATAAAAATTATTTATTATTCTTTAAAGATTTAATTATTTATCATTCTTATTGTTCAATCATTTTAAAGAACAACTTTAAACCTCCTATAAACCAACGAACAATACTTCATAATATCTTGCAAATTTCCATTAGAATTTTAAATATGCCAAAAACTTATTTGAATACCAATATGTGGAATTAAGTACAAAATCTTGCTCTGATTGTAAAAATTTATTGCAAAACAACCATTGAATGTAATTTTGGTATCACCGGATAATTCACTTTCAGCAATTTTTTGTCCAATACATCTGAACACATTTGATGTCCAAAACAATTGTTTTAATCGTGAATCAATCTTTCGTTAATTCGTGAGTCTTAATCCTGAACTTCTCTTGTGAATCAACCTTTCATGCCTGCAGAAAGTAAACCATTTTTTTTCTTAAATTATTAACCAGGATACTAAGTAAAAATAAAGTACTTTGCTATCAAAGAGGAGGGGAGATGACAGTGTGTATCCCCCAAGGTTATTCCTCCCAAACTGAACGAATGAAAACAAATAAAACGATAAATTTAGCCTCCGAACAAGATCTTCATCCTATGATTATACAATCCGTATTATTATTTTCTAGTTTTTAAACAGGATTAATTTAATAATAATAATGATTTTTTTTTTAATTCAGCTTTGGTTCCAGTCTAGACATACTGTTTTTTAAAAAACTTGACTAGTTTAATATAATGAGGAAACCTATTTATTAGTACTAACTATTATAAAAAGGGACCAAAAAGAAATTGCAATCTTTGGATATATCGTAATAGCATTTTTGAAGGTAAACTTTGCGCAATTAAGAAACGGTCCCCATCCACTAGCGAGCATTCGCCACTTTGCCGGGAATTCTACCCGGGGGCCTGTTTATCAAGTCTTATAATTTCCCAATTGTGTGGAAGAGGCAGATGATTTATTAGCTTTAATTGAACCGGCGAAGTTGCAATCGCCACCAGCTCAGTTCCTCCGCCGAGCGTTCTGTTGCGCGTCACGCCTAACTGTTTCCAAAGGAAAACTAATTTAATTACGACTGTTTATTCGTCTGCTGCCGAGTGGCAACACCGACTCGTGCTTTATCTCCTGCGCTTTTTGTTTTTGTTTTGGAGTTGCGTCTTTTTTTATTATTTCTAGCGGAAAATTAAATATTGGTGGGCGGAGTTTGCAACCTTCCAAGTTCTGAAATATTTCTCTCGGCGAGTGTGTTCATCTTCTTTTTATTGGATGGATAACTCTGGCGAGAAATGACGAATTATGTTGCACGGTTTCGTATTATGACAAGTGTGCCAGAAATAGATGTATAATAAATAGAAAAGTTTGGTCTTGTGCTCTCCTCCTGATATACTAATTAATCAATGGAAGTTATATATATATATACTTATTAATCAATTAGTGGATGTTTATATCTCTCTCCCTCCCTCCCTCCCTCCCTCTTCTATATATATATATACACAAAATAAAGCAACTGTAGTTACCTATTTACCTATGCTTTCTTCTTAATATATTAATTACATAATAAAAGTAATAAACATATTTATAAACTTCCTCAAATTGATTAATATATATATATATCCCCTCTCTCTGTAATATATATATATATGTATATATATATATATATATATATATATATATATATATATAATGTATAAAGAGATCAACTTTAGTATCATATGCTTTTTTCCTCATATATTAATGAATCAATTTAAGTTATATATATATATATGTTATAGATAAACTACCTCGGATTGATTAATATTTTATCTGTTTATACACACATACATATATTTATACGTAGATTATATAATATATAAATAAATAAATTATATATAAATAAATTATTTAATTTACATTAATCAATGTATAATCCAAGTTGTCTAATTGTGGCTCAATTGCTAAACTATATATGTTACAGTACAATATTCATTAAGCCCATTTTCACATAATAATATTAATATTAATAATGATAATAATAATAAACAAATAATATCAATATAATTATCAAACAATTAATTATAAGAAAGAATTACTATTTAACCAATAATTATCAAATAATTTATCAAAAAAATATCAAAAATTATTATTAAACAATAATTATCAAATAAATATAAAATAATTATTAAACGAATATCAAATATTATCAAAAATAATTATTATTAAACCAATATGAAATAATTATCAAACAAATATCAAAAATAATTATTATTAAACCAATAATTATCAAATAATTATAGCAAATAATCATCAAAAATAATTATTATTAAACCAATAATTATCACACAATTTATTATCAAAAATAATTATTATTCAATAACGATTTTTGATCCTTATCTGGTATTTTTTAATAACATTTTTTTGTCATTTTTAAAAGGCTATCAACATAAAGACTAATGATAAATGACGAGTTATTTTATTGACAGGATTTTAAAAATGATTAAAAAATATTTGCTTAATATCGAATAAAAATTCCTACTTAAAAAAAAAAAAAAAAAAAAAAAAAAAAAGAGAAAGAAATCCAATTTTCGGGAAACATTTTAGAAAAATCTATTTAATCATTTTTCATAAATTGAGGGAAAAAGTAAATGAATGTGTGACATCTTGAAACAGATTTCTCAATTCTACTCGATGATAAGTTGGAAGGTGAGGAGGGTGGAAAGGAAGAGAAAGAAATCTTAGCATTATGGGATGAACAAAAAAAGAGGAGGCAGCGAGAGAGAGAGAGAGATCTTTTATCTGCGATATCTTCTTTTCGGTGCTTGCGTGCGCTTGTAAAAATCAAAAAGGCAGAAAATCCAATTCCTTTTTCCCGAAAAAAAACGGGGAAAAAATCCGGAGAAGGAGGCAGAGAGAGATTTCATCTACCTTCAGAATCTAAATATTGATAGTACAAGGAAATCTTTTTTTCGGAAAGTGGATATTCTTCGTGCTGGAATGATAAGGGAAACGTGCATCTGAACGGCATAATATGTAGTTGGCATGAGATGTTTTCTCGTGATGTTGTTTAACATGGATGCTTTTTCCTTTGTCTTAAAAACATCGTTTATCTTTTTCTTTTCTTTTTTTTTTATCCCCAGAGTGCAAAATAAAAATGTTTTTTTAATAAATTTCGGTTTTTACACCACGGATTTGGTTGGTCGCTCTACGGTCATTTTGTGCACACTTTAGGTTAATAAGACTGGTACCTAAGTTTAACCTAGATTCCGAACCCCTCACAAAACGTCCACGCCACCGTCAGGATTCGAACCTGAAACACCAAAGACCAGAGTTCTAGACAATTGTCTAATCAGGCCGATTACACCATAGAGGGAACGCTACACGTGTCTCCTGGGTGGTGCTAAACGAGTTGCAGCGGTGCAGAACTTGCTGATGGCATAAAAATGAACTCTCTCTGTATTGCCAACTGCATTAGAACAACACCTTTTCTCTCCACAAAACTTTTTATTTCTCATACGCAACAAGAACACACAAACGACATACGAGAAAGAAAAAATAAATAGAAGAGATCTTTAGTTAAGAGAGGCACTTTTTCTCATACGCGCTTCCCTAAATGGAACTTTTTTTTATACACATATATAAAAGTAGGCTACGCAACAACAAACCCTTCCTAGCAAAGAGGAACGGGGCCGGACTATCCCAATAAATATCGCCCGGCCGTCCCTGTTCCTTTTTCGTTCTAACGAGAGTGGACAGGCCGAAATCAATTAGGGGGTGGACAGGCCCGGTTAAGTGTCCATTCGCCTCTCAGAAAGGGTGGACGTCCCCCCCCCCTCCCTCTGAGTGGCGCTTGTTTTTGTCGACGTGGCACGAAACAGTCGACATTTTTTTGCTCTGGAAGGGGCATTATTAGGATGAGAGGAGATTAGACGGGGATGAAGAGTCGATTTATAACTGATAAAGGTAGAGGGGAAAATTGCGTTTGCTTTTTCTTTTTATCGCATCTTTGTGTTAAACAAGGTTGGTTGGAACGGGGCTGGTTTGGTTTGGTTTGTCGCTCTACGGTCATCTTAAGCACACTTTAGGCTAAATAGACAGGGACCTACAGTTTAACCAACGGCCAGAGTGCAACATGCTTGAGCTTATGCCATTTAGAATAGCCTGCATAACATAGAATATGTCTTATAAATGGTTAAATAGTTGAAAATGCTGGGACTTGACTTTGAGGTTTGGTTTGTCGCTCTACGATCATTTTGTACTATTCAGTAAAATCAACCCAAGCAACATTCGAAACATAAGCAACATAAGAAAATTATCATAAGTAGGATGAACTAGGTCCACTGTCATTAATCAATGAATTAATCCTTGAAGACATTCAAGAAGAGGCTATAGTCTAATATGACTGTAGAGCGTGACAATTGCCAATTCAACCCGATGATGACAATTCTATCCTGTGACAATTCTACCCTATAAAACGAATGAATGAGAATTCTACCCTATAAAAAGTCATCGCCACAGAGCCAAACCAGACTTCTACCTACTGGTGCTCCAATACAATAGATCCTGCCCCCCTTTCCCCGAGTGGCTAGCGCTCTGGCTCTCGGTACCACAGGGTTCCAGTTCCGGAGGTGTCATGGATGTTTGTAGTGGTTCGGAATGCACTTTAAACTGTAGACCCCGGTCTGTTTAGCCTAAAGTATGCGCAAGATGACTGTAGAGCGACAAACCAAACCAACCCCCCTTCCTTTCCCATATTCCACGAAACCACGCGGTTTCATGGACTCGGTCTGTCGAACATGTAGGAAACGAAACAACAACACTTTTTATCATCTAACATTTTTCAATAAAATCCCGCACATACTCCCTGCTTTTTCTCACTAATCACAACAGAAAGTTACGTAATATTTAATAACAGAACGAAACGATTGTAATTTGGATACGGACCCTTTATGAAATAAAATAAAAATGCTTTATCTGTTAAAAAAACGAATTTTAGCAGCAGAATTGGGGGATTTGGTATTTATCATTCTCTGAATCGATTGCGATAAAACTCCCGTGTTCCGTAATGGAATTACTTTGATCTTGTTGTTGATTAATCTTGTAAATCAATTGCATTTCACCATGAGTTAGTCGAGTTCATTGAGTCACCACATGATAATTACAAAAGTTACTAAGAATATCTCATTTTTTCGGCTGCTGTACATTGATTAATAAACGCATATTGCGTATTGAACGCATGATATTCTTTCATTTCTAATGCTATCACACGAGGAAGACATTTTCAGATTGTATTCTTCTGCGATTCCGAATCGTGTAAGTACACCCTTCTCCCCCCTCCCCCTAAAAGTTTATAAACCTGGTTCTCAAACATTTTATACTCGAATCTTCTTTGATTGGAATCACTTGCCTGAATCGAATCATTTTGAAATTTTTCTAAAAATGTGTTTGAACAATACGAATTAATGATGGGAGGAATGATAGGAATTGCTCATTTCTGTCTTAATGACATTATTGTGCCTCTGGCGTTCAATCATTTATCCATTATTTGCTTCGAAATTACGAAAGGTCACAAACCCATTAAAGGTTAAACGTCTCTATTAGGAGCGTTTTACCATCATGTTACTTATCACATAACTTTACTTACAAGACTGAGCAATCCTATCTGAAAGACCTTATCCAGCTAATATTTTTTTTTATTTATATTACGATACAATTTTTTCTGAAAAAATTTCTTTTTTAAAAAATTCAGTTTTTTTTATAAAGGTCCTTGAAAAACAGGGAAGTAATGGACGCCAATAAATTAAAAATAATTGCAACTAAGTAGCTAAAAAGCGGGCTTATGGTCGAGTGCCTGGCGCGCGGTACCACAGGTTTTGGATTCGAGCACTGGCATTGCAGTGGATGTTTGTAGTGGTTCTGAATTCACTTTAAACCGTAGGTCTCGATCTAATAGGATCGTAGAGAGTTAGGCTTCGGGCTGACAACCCTACGCAGTAAAAAAGAAACATCTCCTGTCCAGAAATCTGCCAGTAGGCAGACGGCTTTGGCCTACCATGGGGCTGTTGCGCCAATGATGATGATGGTGATGAAGTTGCCAAAAAAATTAAAGAGAAAAAAAAATTAAACAAAACATATACAGGATGGGAAATTATATAATAGAGTGTTTTTGCATAACGTTTTTTAATCGTCCGATATTTTTCTTCCTAGCGCGCATGCACGTAGGAAACATTGTATCTATTGCACATGCGTATCTGCACTACTGCACTACTGAGCTATTCCTATGTGCATGCGCGCTAGGAAGAGAAAAATATCGGACGATAAAAAAAACGTTATGCAAAAACTCTCTAATGTGAGAGTCATAAAACTTAAATCAGTGTATCAGAAAGCAGAAAGCATATTTCTGATGAATTAGTTTTTAAAAGGCAATTAAATACGATGATGATAACCTGGTTATAACAAGTTATGGTGCATTTCCGAAGTGGCCAGTAAGATCTTTGGGGTTGGCACCCCTGCTCTAGAGAGTCGCAATCGAGTATCCGAATGGCGTGCAGAAGAGGAGAAATCCTACCCACTTCCGTCTCATTCATTGCATCAACTCAAAGTGCTTCTGCGGAAATGAGCGGCGCATCTACTACATACCGAAGTTATCGCTTTAAAACACTGAATGGATATCGCCACCGCTGGAGAGTTCAGATTGTTTTAAACGTGTCGGTGTTCCTTTTGTGATGCTAATGACTCGTGTCCTCACTGATTGCGTGGGAGGGAAAAAAAAGTTCCGCCAGCGGAAGGAAGCACCTTCCTGCGAGGGCGGATCGGCTCCCTAATTGCCACTGGAGCACCGGAACCGGAAGCCAGACTCCAAAATAGCGGAAGTGATCACTCGCGAGTTCTCTCTCTCTTCATTTAGACTTCAAAAAAGAAAGGGAATCGATCCTCGAATCCCGCATTACTTATGTATTTGTACACAATCATGTCCTCATTTGAAACACATTGCACTTCCTCTTCTGAGTGAGGTCTTTATCCTATTAGTGTTTTTCAAACTTGAATATGTTTTAGGACACAAGTACAGCCTACATGAAAAACATCGGGATTTTTTCATTATACCAGAAATGCCAGTTATTACTTAAAAATAATACAAAAAAATATTTTTCGAAGTAAAAATACTAGTGACTACGAAAAATAACTAATAATTATGTGTTGATTAATGTTAAAAAAACTAATACTTCTGCGAAAATTAAAAAAAAAAAATGATTTTGTCTATTGCTTTTCCAACTAATAAGTCTTCCATCTTTTCCAACTTTACATAATAGAACTTCTATAGATTTTTCTAAAAACAAACCGCCATCTTTCGCAAAAAATAAAATATTTTATACATCTTTAATAAATAATTATGAAAGCAACAATCAATACTGTGCAAATAAAAATATTGTATTCAATCATCATCATCAGTAGCGCAACAGCCCCATGGTGGGTCAAGGTCTTCTGCCTACTAGCAGATTTCTAGACAGGAGATGCTTTTCTTTTTAAGGGGTAAGGTTGTTAGCCTGATGCCCAACGCTCTGTGGTTATATTAGACCGGGACCTACGGTTTAAAGTGGATTCGAACCACTACAAACATATATGGCACCGCCTGGACTCGAAACCTATGATATCGAACGAGAGAGATAGTATTCAATACTGTACATAAATAAATATAGTATTGTTATTCCGTTTCGTTAAGATTTTTTTAATGATTTTTTTTTTGCCCTTACAATGCTTATATTTTTATTTCCCGATGTTATACAGAGATAAGAATTAAAAAAAAAAATGTTATATTTCTTTCATACATTAACTCTAATCTGTAATTAATTTCAACATATATGGGTAGCATTTAATTAGCTATAAGCGAACCCTTTCTATGGAAAACTTCTAAAATTAAAAAAAAAAAGTTTCTTCATGCATTACTTAGCAATACTATAAACTAGACTTGTGCCAATATTAACGTAGCTGTTATTTCAACTATGTTGACGTTAATGTTAGCAGTGTGTTCTTCACCAGTGCTACGTGGCAGTATGAGTACTGTTAATTTTAGTGCGGTTAAATTCAACGTTTCGGAGAAGAACGCAATAATATAAGCGGTTAGTTTCAACTCCCGTTAAATTCAACGTTTCGGAGAAGAACGCAATAATATAAGCGGTTAGTTTCAACTCCCGTTAAATTCAACGTTCACTTTCATAGCTACGTAATTTTTTACCTCCAGATAAATTTAACATACGTGAAATTTAAAGCATTCTTTGTCAACTCCACTTAAAGTTGTCATCTCGATCGTTTGATAGCTGTTAAAAATTACAATAGTTTACATAATTATGATCTAATTAGGATGAATTATAACAGTTATTACGAAAAAGTCAAAATGCCCTTATTTAATTATTTTAGTCCTGTACATAGAAATCTGAAATTTAAATTTTTCTGCACGTGAAAGAAGAAGAAGAAAACAGCGTAACTGCTGGATGCATAAAATGATACTCTTCACTCTTGGCAGTTCTCCCAAAAAACACAATCTATGTTGCAGTTCAAATAAACTTGATAAATTGTAGAATAACTTATTTACACATTGCCACAATTAAGGGTCGTCAAAATTAACCGTTAATTTATATTAGCATTTAACGGTTAATAAGTTCAGCGAAAATTAATTTTTTATCTCTACTATAAACTGCAGCTATAATTAAGAACATACATATTTCTGTTGTGGGGGAATGTCAGTGTTAAATTTGATTGGAAGGCAGTGTTCGCTACTTAGTACTGATAAGAATCAAATATGATTGAAAATTTTCCGAGATACTATTGAAAAAACACACACACACACACATATATATATATATATATATACATACATACATACATACATACATACAGTATATAATTTCGTCACTTTTTGTTTGTGTAAATTAAAAAGTTGAGATTTCCTATAAAAAAACAATGAAAATTATATTGGAGAGATTAAAATCACTTGAGTTGGTGGGAAAATTATATTTAGCATAACATAGAAAAATTCTGACTTGGATTAAAATGTAAAATGCGTAACAAACTTTCTGACCGTTGTGTATTCCTAGTTACGTAACAAGAAATCTGAGAATAATTCACTGATATTGAAAACTTTACCTTACATTCCGTCCGCATTCAATGGTTTGATTCTTAAAATTTCATGAATAAATTTTTTTTTTCTATTTGGTTTATCTTGCACAACCACAATATTTTGATAACGCCATTTTTATTCATTTGGATTTTGAAAGAAAAATTTTTTTTTTTTCAAATTTAAACGTATTTCTTAGATTTAAACAAAATTATTTTCTGAAATTTAACAGATCATAATTTTCTTAAGTTTTAGTTGTTTCTTTATATTTTCTTCAAAAGGGGCCTGATGGCTCAGTGACTAGCGCTCTGGTGCCACAGGTTTCGGGTGAGAGTCTCGGCGGTGCCATGGATGCTTGTGATGATTCGGAATCCACTTTAAATTGAAGGTCCCGGTCTAATAAAATTGTCGAGCGTTGTGGGGATAATGTTATTCCACGTCTGTAGACTATCTTCACGCTACACGTGCCCGCCTGGGTAATGCTAAATGAGTAATAGCGTTCGCCAGTGCAGCCCATTTTTTGCTGCTCACAGGAACATGGCCAATTAGAAAAAATATTTTCTATAATGTTTTTTCATATAATTTTTTCGATAGTCTTTATTTTTGCGTAAAGTTTTTATAATTAAGAAAACTTTATTATTAAACAATTACCAACATTGACTATGCAACTTTAATAACCAAGTGAACTTTAATAGTAATTCTGATGAGGAAATTAAGAGATGTAAACCTCATTGGAACATTTCAGTCGGTTACGCTAGTTAATTACCGTTGCTAAACGGAAAAAAAAAAAAAAAAAAAAAAAAAACCACAGAAGCGGGTAAGTCGAGGCGTTAGGTTGCATTTCCATTCGCAACGCTAACGTGGCGTCAAGTTTGACGAATCGGATTAGTATTTGAATGATTGACAGTAGTGAATCAATCAATTTGTTGTCTATCATTGTTGACCGCAATCTGATTCGTCAAAATTGACGTCACGTTAGCATCCCTTTGCCAATGGAAATGAACCAATAATATTTATTCTTTTTTGTAGGCATCAAAACTCTGATATCAGAATTATATCGTATACGTACTTGAAAAAGGTTTGGTTTGTCGATCTACGGTCATTTTGTCCACATTTCATGCTAATTAGACCGGGACCTACAGCTTAATGTGGATTTCGAACCATTCACAAACATCCATGCCACCGCCAGGATTCAGACCTGAAGCCTGTGGTACCAAAGGCCAGAGCTCTAGCCGATTGGCCATCAGGCAGCCAATAAACCAACGAAGTAAAATACTAACACGAGAGAGTATTACGTGCCATTTTATTGCTATTAGATCAAGTTGGATGAGAAATCGCGTATTTCAGTTTTAAAAAACAGTAAAAACGGTCGCAAGTTCAAAGTTAAGTCATAACATTTTTAACAATTTGACCATTTATTAGACATATTCTATGTTAGTAACTAAAAATAGTTGCATCTTTCTGCAAAATACGATTTCTTCAATCAGATTTGGTTTGGTTTGGTTTGTCGCCTTACGGTGATTTTGCGCACACTTTAGGCACATTAGACCGGGACCTACAATTTAACGTGGAATCTTAACCACTCATAAACATCTATGCCATCGCCAGGATTCTTTAACCTGAAGCCCGTGTTACAACAGGCCAGAGCGCTAGCCAATTTGCCATCAGGCTGCTGCCATTGTGTAGGAGGAAGCATGGTTGCAATAATTAATATTTAACAAAACCTGCAAAACAGAACAAAGCTTGCACATAGGCGCATATTTCATTTATGAGCTAGGGGGCTCAGGCCCGCCAGTCCCCCTACCCCTCGTGGATGTATGCCTGTATATATGATTAAAAGTTGTAAAGATTTTTGTGAACTATTATTATCTCTTCAAACATCTGGAAAAGTAGCACAAAACTACTTTGATCTAATGTGGAGGGGAAAAAAAACATTTTGCTTAAATTCTTGAATTGGAATCTTGAATTCTTGAATTGCTAGCCAATTGGTCATCTGGCCGCTACTTGAAATAGAGAAGCATTTTTAAAGCATTTAATTTTTTTTTATCTTTATTCATTCATTTCATTAAAATCTTAATATAAAAATTAATTAAGTTTTAAAATTCTTAAAGTTTCGAACAGCAGCCGGATTTTTTAAACGGCAGATACCTTTCTCACCAGTTGCGTTCCACTCTTAAGCCGCAAAAAAAGAAGAGGAGGAGGGAGAAAAAAGAACTAAAGATAAAGGTCCCATGCCGCAAAAACTCCCTTGCCGGACTTTTCCGCATCCGGTGATGTCCGGGAAAGGCGCATCCGGCGAACCGGGATCACGT
This sequence comes from Caerostris darwini, assembly GCA_021605075.1. Taxonomy (NCBI): domain Eukaryota; kingdom Metazoa; phylum Arthropoda; class Arachnida; order Araneae; family Araneidae; genus Caerostris; species Caerostris darwini. The sequence goes on from BPLQ01003268.1 coordinate 243,624, forward strand.
GATCGCCGAAAAGAGCGCCACCGTTGAAAGCAACCCTGTGCGCTATCGATCCGGAGCGATCCGGCCCTTCAGTCCCCCAACTCGCATCTCCTGGATAACACGCGATCTGGCAGTGCTCCTTTTCGGTGATTCTCTTCTCTCTGGATACTTTGGGTCCATCAGTGGACCGTCGCCTCTTGTGCTGTGATTGGTGATTTCGGATCAGTAGGATTTCAAAAAAGTGAAACTCTCTCTAACGCCAATTGCCATTTGAAAAATTTTAAAAATTAGCTTATGCGATATTGCCAAAAAAAATAATAATTATTTAAATTTATATATCAATAAAATAGTTAATAAATTTGAATAATTTTTTTTACAAATTATTAATAATCGAAAAAAAAAATTTAAACATCGGTTTAAAAAATTCGTTCAATTTGAATAATGTTTTTGAAAAATGAATCTTAAATAAAAAAAAAAAAAAAAAAAAAATGTTTTATGTCAGTTAAAAATTAATACAAGTTCAGAAATTAAATTTTTTTCGATTGAAAAAAAATATCGAATTAAATAATTTATAGTTAGATCTACTGCAAGATCTACGATAATTTATTGTTTTAATCTACTATATTTAAATGCAAAAGAAAATTTGGATTTTAACCTATTAAATTAAAACCCAATTTTTGTACCTTTAATTCATAAAAAAAAAATCATTGACTGGTTCTTCTTCAACAATGAAAACTTCTCAAATCAGGTCTACTTCACGACATTGATCTTTAAAACATGATCTTTATCTTTCCCAAAAGATGATTTGCAGTCATCTGTATTGCATCCCCACCAAATGCATCTTCCTTTTGTACTACAGATCGCAGCCAATCACCAAGGATAAATCCCTATACAATTAGAGGGGAAAATTATTAAAAAAAAAAGAAAAATTGTTAATTCTAAAGTCGCTTTACAGATATTGGAACTTTCCTGAGATAAAAAAGTTCTCTTATTTTGAGATAAAAAAAAAATAAATATTTTTAGAACGACGCACACTCCTTGAAATTGTAAATTATCCGCATTTTAAACACCTGCTGTTAAGTTTTTCGGAGATTTTTAACGTGTAAATAGTGAGAAAAGAAAAAAATGCTCAATCTTCAACGAGGCAGCCAGTGAGTCAGCTGCCTATGGTGCTCTTTGGATTATCTCTGTGAGCCTGGATTAATTCTCCTGGTTTCCAGTCAAGCGATCTCCAATGCTAGATGCGCTGAAAGTGCTGTTTGTCCTGACGGGAGCGAGTACTTATCTGGGTGAGTACCTCAATACTAAGTACTTAGGAAGCTGAGCACATGAATATACTGAGTACATAGATACTGAGCACTTGAATGCTGGGACAAGGTTCTCTTGTCTCTAATAGATGAGGAGTGACCATTAGAGTTGGAATATAGTATGTTTTTGATCACTGTGACAGTTGTGACTGCGGTAGAAATTCAGCGCGCAAAAATCACAGTGATAAAATCACCATTATACTAACTTTCATAAAATGATTCGAAGTATTTTTATAATAGTTTGACGGATATCCAATAAAATTATGAAACTCAAACATTATTTCGATTAATATTGTTTATTGTTCCTTTTAAATTCACTTTTAGCTACTTTTTGTCAATTGTGACAAAATCACTGTGATATTTTGTTGCAGCGACAGCCCGTCACAATATCAATAAGACTGAGTACATGGATACTGAGTACATAGATAGGCAAAGTTCTCTTGTCTCTAATAGAGGAAGAGTGACCATTAGAGTTAGGATATAATACGTTTTTGATCGCTGTGACTGCGATAGCAATTCGACGCGCAAAAATCACGTTGATAAAATCATTTTTACGCAGGAATAAAGATTAGACGGATTTCTTTCAGAAAAAGGATAAAATCGCAAACATTATTCTGGTTGGAGTTCCTTATGCCATGGCCGTAAACAGGCCATGGCATAAGGAAGCATGAGCTATGGTTCTTTATACCATCCCATGTGTTACATATAATAATGGTGCTAATATTTGCCATGGCCTATTTATGGCCATAACAATCATTATGCCGTGACCTATTTTATGTTATATATAATATTGGATTTTATGTGTTACATATTGTAATGGTGCTAATATTTTTAATTCGACAGAAATTCAACACACAGAAACCACAGTGATAAAATCACCATTGTACTAACTTTTCAGAGAATTAATTCAAAGTATTTTATAGATAAGACGGATTTCCAATAAAGTGATAAAATCACGAGCATTATTCTGGTTGGTGTTCCTTATGTCATGGCCTATTTTATGTGTTACATGGTAGTGCTAATATTCTTTATTTTTGTTTATTGTTCCTTTTCAATTTATGTTTAGCTGTTTTTTATCAATTTGAGGAAAATCACTGTGATATTTTGTTGCAGCTACAGGCTGTCACAATGGCAATAAGACTGAGTATATGATCACTATGACAATTGTGAGGTGCTGACAGAAATTAGAAAACAGAAATCAGGTGCAGACTGAAATGAGGGACAGAAATTCAAGGTGCAAAAATCACAGTGATAAAATCACCATTGTGCTACCTTTTCACACAATTTTTTAAAACAGTATTTTATAATTGTTAGACGGATTTCCACTCAGAAAAATGATAAAATCCCAAACATTATTTTGGTTGGTGTTTCTAATGTCATGGCCTAATTTATGCGTTACGCGATGGTGCTAATATTCGCTATTTTTGTTTATTATTTTTAACTCCTTTTTGTCGATTGTGACAAAATCAATGTTATATTTTATTGCATCCGCAACCTGTCACAATGATATAGTATTTGTGATTTTTAACCCATTTCTATCTAGTAGATACCATAGAATCACCTTACTACTCGAAACATGAATTTGCAAACCTACCAATCTTGTTTACTAGAACGCGAATTCAATCTCTAATTATTTATTTATAGACGATTGTTAAAAAAATAACTATGATACTACCAAATTCAAGTTTTAACTTCTTTTAAGATTAAGGAATGTTAAAGTTATATTTATGGGAATTTTTGAATTGTAGATTATCACATAAAGCTCGGCAGTTATCATTTAAAAGGAAATGTACGGAAAAATTTCAGAAATAAATGCTTATTAATAAGAAGTCCGGTTTCTCATGTCCATTCTCTGAGCGCTAATATTAGATATTGTATCGATTATTTTCTATACATTTTGTAATGTGGTTTAAGAATTATTACACAAATTTTATAGTTTTAAAATTATATGAGATTGTAGTGTCATTCCATTTTCGTACATAGTTTATCCATTGCAAATTTCAAGAAAATGACTATAATGTTACTATTAAAACGCAAAAAGAAACATAGATAAAAAAAATTTCAAAATTAATTTTAATTAAATCATAATTAAAACTTTTTTATTCAGCATATTTTAAACGAATTTTTTTTCATTTGGACCGTTTTATATTAGAAGATAAAAAAGTATTATTTTCAAATTTTATTTGCTTCAATCTAACTCAAATATTCATAAAAGGTAGATTACAGTAGGGAAAATATTGTTAAGGTTGGTTACATTTATCATAAGACATAATTAAATTAATTAATTGACTACTAATCTGAGGCCTGGCTGTTGGTTTCCATTTTCTGTAGCATCATTATTATTAGAATATATAAATTTACTTTTGCTTTGATTTACTACTTCTTGTTCATTTTACGATAAAAAAATTGTGTTAAAACCGAAAATTATCTTATTGCATTTTAAGAATTGTAGGTATATTAAAATCATACATACTTAATTAATTCTTTCTGGAAAAATAATGTTTTTTTTTTGCAACATTTAATTATGATTAAAGAATATTAAAAAAATCCCATAAAACTGCATTCTTGTCAATTTTAAATTTATATAATTTATTTTTCATTGTTTGACAACGTTATATTTAATACATTTCAATACAAATGCGATGTATATATCAATAACCTCAGTCATTCAGTCTAATTTGATTCGTTTTCCATATTTGCATTTAATAAAATTTCAATTGCTTGTGATTGATTAGGATGGGGCACTTCAAATTGAATATAATTAAAAAAAAAAATTTTTATCATTCATTTTAATTTTCATTTTGTATGAACTACTTTTCTTTAACCTTAAATTTGTTCCTAATTAAAATCATCTGCAATTCGTATTGATTTATTTAAAAATTAATTTTGAATTAATTAAACGTAAATTCTTTTTAGCTTAATGGGGACTAAGTTTGGAATATATGAACTTTGAAAAAGTAAAAGTATAATTTAAATTTTAAAATAAAGCATTTTCAAATATTATTAAAAAAATAAATATAAAAAGAGACTTTAGTCTAAAATAGTAATCGTTGAGTAGAAGAAGAAATATCCGAAAATAGTAAATGCATTTTTTATTCGCAAATATTATATTTATTTCAAAATCTAATGCTGAATTAAAATGTGTATTATTCATTTATTAACATTCAGGATCTTAAAAAAACTGCCGAGGACTTTTTTTTTAATTTAAAGTCTTTTATATGAATTCTGTATGAAATTGAACGTAACTGAGCTTCGGTGGTGTTGTTGACATTCAAAAAAATGGGCCGGAATTTTTTTTCCTCCTTGGAAGTTTGCCAGCCCAGAAACACTTTCTCAGGAATAGAAAAAAAGGGAAATTGAGCTCTTTCAAAACCAGGATCTAGGCCCTTAAACAAAGCATTATGGGCTACAATGACAATAAAAATATGTAAATTAGCTTGGCAAATGCAGAGTGAGTGCAGCTCATTGTGCGGATTTCATAATTCATGAAATGAATTGAGTGCCCACTGTTACATGTACTGCTTAATACTTTTTATATGAATCGAGTTCTTTGAAAGCATTAGCGGGAGCAATGATGGAAAACGTGGTACTGGAACCAGTATTAGAGCAGCATTCAAGTAATGTTGTCATTTATTTTCATGAACTATTAAAATAAAATATTCCTCAATTTTATTATCTCCCCAGATTAAACAGCAACACACGAATATAAAGAATTAATATATACTCGAGCCCGAAGACTGTAGACAAATAAGGAGATAAAATTAAAAAACTTTACGGAGTTTTGGTTCAATACGGATTTTGGTTCGGAATAATTTGGTTCAATTGCCACATAAAGTAATGATATTATGCCAAAGATTATATTAAGGTTAAATACACGAAATCGCAGTTTCTTTTCCCATAAAACATTGATAAGATTTAAAGTAATAGTACGTAAAACGAAGCTCCGGGTGTATAAGTTTATGAATCAGACCAACAGTTCAGACTAACATTCAGAAAAATTAGACCAACTGATGGGTCAGAGACCTAGACCTTAACTCAAAAGTTGTGCCTCTTTGCTTATGACATAAATATAGCTGTCTCTGTATTGCCAGCTGCATTAAAACTATTAGAAAACATAACCCAATTTAACAAAATTAGCCTTTTTGTCTTATCCCTCTCCTCCACCAAAAAAGTGTCACTAAAAGCGTGTTCACAACATTGCTCTAAATTTTAGGATTTAATCACAATTAAGTTTTACTACTGCGATATCAGATAAATAAAAGATCTAAAAATCTGATACTCCCTCTTTCCCATAATAACACCTGGTAATAACCTGGGAGAGGAAGATCTTAAAGATCTATATTTGGACCTGTCAGAGAGGGTGATGTTTACAGGGAGGGCGTTACAATCTTGAAATTCCAAAATTGTGTGGAGGAAAGGATATCATAAATTATATAAAGTCAAAGAGAATTCAATGGGCAGGACACATAGAGAGAATGGACGATAGCAGAAGCACAAAGAAGTTTTTCAAAGGGAAGTGCCAGGGCCAAAGAAAACAGATGGATTGATGAAGTGAAAAAAGGATCTGAAGAATCTAAAGATCACAAATTGGGAAACTTAAGTTCAAAACAGACGACGACTTTGGAGTCGTATTGTTAGGCAGGCCATGCTCCAACATGGACTGTAGTTCCGGGGAGTTAGTTTATATGTATACAATAAAATGTAATAAGAACAATAAAATCTTCATGAAAAATAAATGGCAACATTACTTCAAAGTTACACTATACAGGTTTCAGTACCACGTTTTCCATCATCGCTTTCGCTCATGCTTTCAAAGAATTCAATTTAGTGCGACAAACCAAGCCAAACCTTGGATTCTTACAACAAATGTCTCCTAATATTTCGGAAATTTAACATTTTTTGTTTGTTTTTGTCTAAATATAATCGACAGCTTCACTACTTAAAAGACATTTAACATTAAATAAAGTCACCTTAAGTACTGAAAGTTCACCATAGAAAAAATAAGGATGGGGATATTTCCAATTCTTCAGTACATAAATTACTATTATCTTGTATACAATTCTATCTTGTTGTCTATCAAACATTGCTATGTATGCAACATTCTTACTTCAATTATTTTTTTCTTTCATTTGTGTTTTATGTACTCGTGTATTTTTACAGATATCACGATTCTAGTTTTAAAACTTTTCTGAGATAGCATGTTTCAAAAAAAGGTTTACTAATATGTGTTTCGAATCATTTTATTTCTTTCTCCTTGAATGCTGATTTCAAATGTCTTTCTCAAAATTCAGGAAGTTTATATTTTTTTGGTCTTAAATATAGTTTAAAGTTTGACTATTTAAATAGCTGGTGAGGTTCGTTTTGAATATTTTAGAATATTCCGAGTTAAAGTATACGTTCCGAAGTAAAACTTTGCTCAAGAATAAAACGTCGATTAGCCGTGCCTTTCTTCTCTCCATGCCATGCTCGCAGAGAACTTAAAAGCGCCAAGCAAAATGGCTCTCTTGAAGTAAGAGAGCAGAGAAATAAAATAATAATAAAAACGGCAAAGTTTAGGAAATGCTTCTATTTCAAATTACTATTTTTTTTATTTTATTTCATGGATGGACCATCACGTTTTTGCTAAGAATCAGATACTGAGTTGCATTTTGCGTAAGATTTGGGTGGGAAATATCTTGCTATACTCAAAAAATGCTTTTTCAAAAACGTGGTATCGTGAATTCAGTTTTGTTCAACGATTAAGATATAAAAATGTTTAGAACAAATGCCAAACATTCAGATATGTTTTATGTTATTGTATGTGCTGCATTGATGTCATCGGAGTTTAGATGTAATTTAGGTATCTGAAACTATCAAAATTTTTAGGTAATGTCTTTATATACAGGGTGACTATAATTAAAGTCCCACTTTCTAAATGCTGTAAAAAAGAATCAGTTGTCACATTGAGTTCAAATTTGAATTGAAGATACTTGAAGAAAGGAGAAACTGTACGGCATCCAAAAACGTCCCAAAGTGTGTTAATAGACGGCGCTATAAGCCTTCTAAAGAAAGTGAATTCGGCTGTCAGTGATATTTTGAATGGAAATGACAACGTATTTGGCATGAATTGCACATTACACCCACTGTATGTGCTGGATTGTTTCGGTTTCTTGAAGACAAAAATGACTTCCATGTCATTCGACAGTTGGGACACTGTTAGTGGATGTAGATGAGTTTTTAAAGTTTTTTTTTTTTGCGTTTGTTAATTATAACGATTAATAAATTTCAGCCACATGCCAAACAAAGCCAAGAAACTCACAAATTTGAGGTATTTTGTTAGAAGAATAGATAAACGCGACAATTTAAAGAATAAAATTTACAAAATCTCTGGGAAAGAAATTTAAAATATTGTGCATTTGATGCATGAAACAAAACCTAGATGCACTCTGTTTTATAAACTGTTTTATTGAAGATTTTTTTAACCTAAATTAAAACAACAGTAAGAAAATATTTAGGGGTCTGATAGTCGAGTGACCAGTACTCTGACGCTCGGCACTGTAGGTCCCGGTTTAATTAATCTAAAGTGTGCACAAAATGACCGCAGAGCAACAAAACAAACCTTGAATTCTTACAACTAATGCCTCCTAAAACTTCGAAAATGTAAAATTTTATTTTTGTTTGAATATAATTGAAAGCTTCACTACTTAAAAAGCATATAACACTAATAAAGTTACCCTATGCACTGAAAGTCCATCACAGAAAATATAAAATATGGGAATATTTTCAGTTCTTCAGTACATAAATAACTATTATCATGCATATCATTTTACTTCGATGTCTATCCAACATTACTATTGATGCAACATTCTTTCTGCAATTGTTTTTTTCTTTCATTTATTTTTTTATGTACTCCTATACTTTTACAGATATTACGATGCTGGTTTTAAAACTTCTCTAAAATAGCATGTTTCAAAAAAGTTTGCTAATATGTGCTTCGAATAGTTTTATTTCTTTCTCCTCGAATACTGACTACAAATGTCTTTCCTGAAAATTCAGAAACTTTATCTATGTATACATATTTTTTTTGAGTCTTAAATATAGTTTAAAGTTTGACTATTTAAATAGCTGGTGAGGTTCGTTTTGAATATTTTAGAATATTCCGAGTTAAAGTATGCGCCCGAAGAGTAAACTTTGCTCAAGAATAAAGCGTCGATTAGCCATGCCTGCCTTCCCTCCAGAACTTAAAAGCGCAGAGCAAAATGGCTCTCCTGAACCAAGAGAGCAGAGAAATAAAAAAATAATAAAAATAGAAAAGTTTTAGGAAATGCTTCTATTTTAAATTACTATATTTTTCGTTTATTTCATGGATGGACCATCACGTTTCGTGAAGAATCAGATGCTGGCTCGTAGGGTTTGGATGGGAGATATCTTGATATTCTCAAAAAAATGCTTTTAAAAAAATATAACATCGCGAATACAGTTTTGTAGAACCATTAATATATCAACAATATTTAAAAGAAATGTCAAACATTGCGATATGTTTTATGTGCTTCAACGATGTCATTGGAGTTTAGATGTAATTTGGATTTCTGCAACTAACACATTTTTAAGATAATATTTTTATATAGATGTGTTTTAAGGACAGGGGCTTCACCTTCGACCGGGACCTGCGGTTTGAAGTGGATTCCGTACCACTCCAAACATCCATGGCATCGCCGGTATTCGTCGAACCCGAAAGCTGTGGTACCGAGCGCCAGAGCGCTAGCCACTCGGTTATCAGGCCCGTCATACCATTATAAACTTAAATCAATTTAATATTTAGAAAACCTAAAATGAGCTCATTAACTTATACCAATATATTTCAAACCATTTAATATAAAAAACCCTTTACTATCTCCATATAATATAAATTGGACTTGACAAATTTCAAACAAAACGGGTCATTTCTTTTTCCTTGATGTCTTACAACAATTTGTCTCCTAAAACTTCGGAAATTTAAGATATTTTTTTCATTTAAATATAATCGACAGCTTGACTACTTAACAAACATTTAACATCAAGGAAGTTACGCTATGAACTGAATTATACCCTTTCTTCACCATAGAAAATATAACATAAGGGAATATTTTCAGTTCTTCAGTACAGATATGCCTATTATCTGGCATGCCATTCTATCTTGTTGTCTATGAAACACTACTGTTGATACAGCATTATTTCTGCAATTATTTTTTTTTCTTTCATTTATGTTTTATGCACTCGTATACTTTTACAAATATCACGATACTGGTTTTAAAGATTTCTAAGATAGCATGTTTCAAAAAGTTTACTAATATGTGCTTCGAATCGTTTTATTTCTTTCCCCTCGAATGCTGACTACAAATGTCTTTCTGAAAATTCAGAACCTTTATACATGTATACATATTTTTTGGGTCTTAAATATAGTTTAAAGTTTGACTATTTAAATAGCTGGTAAGGTTCGTTTTGAATATTTTAAAATATTCCAAGTTAAAAAAGTATGCGTTCCGAAGTAAAACTTTGCTCAAGAATAAAACGCCGATTAGCCATGCCTTCCTTCCCTCCGTGCCATGCTCGCAGAGAACTTAAAAGCGCAGAGCAAAATGGCTCTCTTCTGAAGCAAGAGAGCAGAAAAAGTAAAAAAAAAAAAAAATAAATAAATAAAAATGGCAAAGTTTAGGAAATGCTTCTATTTCAAATTACTATATTTTTATTTTATTTCATGGATGGACCATCACGTTTTCGCCAAGAATGAGATACTGGCTCGTAGGATTTGGATGGGAGATATTTCGATCTTTCCCAAAAAAATGTTTTTTCAAAAATATCATGTGAATTCAGTTTTGTATAACGATCAAGATATAAAAATATTTAAAAGAAATTTCAAAAATTGCGCTATATTTTATATTATTTAATATGCTGCATTGATATAATCGAAGTTTAGATGTCATTTAGGTTTGTGAAACTAATAAAATTTTAATTATCTTGCATTTCCTTTAAAATCTATTATCTTGCGTACAATTCTATTTACATTTCGACAAACCCTTCAATATCTCTATGTAATATAAAATGGACTTGCACCACTTTAAAAAGAAAATGGCTTATTTCTTTTTGATTGAATTCTTATAACAAATGTCTCCTAAAACTTCGGCGGCCTGATGGCCAATTGGCTCTGGCCTTCGGCACCACTGGCTTCAGATTCAAATACTGGCGGTGGCATGGATATTTGTGAGGGGTCCGAAATACACTTTAAACTATAGGTCCCGGTCTATTTAGTCCTCGTGTGCACAAGATGACAGTAGATCCACCATTCAAACCTAAACTTTCGGAAATTTAACGTTTTTTTCGTCTAATTATAATTGAAAGCTTCACTACTTAAAAGACATTTAATATCAATAAAGTTACCCTATGTACTGAATTATACCGTATGTCTTACCCTATGTCCAACATAGAGAATATAACACAAGGGAGTATTTTCAATACATAAATATTATTTTGTGTACAATTCTATCGTGTTGTCTATCAAACGTTATGCAACATACTTTCTGCAATTGTTTTTTTCTTTCATATATGTTTTATGTACTCGTATATTTTTACAGATATTACGATACCGATTTTAAAACTTTTCTAAGCATGTTTCAAAAAAGTTTATCTACTATGTGCTTCGAATCGTTTTATTTCTGTTTCCTTCAATGCTGACTACAAAATGTCTTTCTCAAAATTCAGAAACTTTATATATATATGTATGTATGTCTTAAATATAGTTTAAAGTTTGACTATTTGCATAGATGGTAAGGTTCGTTTTGGAATATTTTAAAATATTCCAAGTTAAAGTAGGCTTCCTGAAGTAAAACTTTGTTGAAGAATAAAATGTCGATTAGCCATGCCATGCTCCCAGAACTTAAAAGCGCAGAGCGAAATAGCTCTTCTGAAGCAAGAGTGCAGAGAAATAAAAAATAATAAAAATGGCAAAGTTTAGGAAATGCTTCTGTTTTAAATTACTATTTTTTATTTTATTTCATGGATGGACCATCACGTTTTCGCCAAGAATTAGATACCGGGTTGCATTTTGCTTAGATTTTGGATGGAAGATATCATGATATTCTAAAAAAAAATGCTTTTTTAAAAATACGATATCGTGAATTCAGATTTCTAGAACGATTAAGATATAAAAATAATTAAAAGAAATTTTAAATATCTTGATACGTTTTATGTTATTTTATGAGATACATTAATAGCACCGGATATTTGATGTAATTTTGGTTTCTGAAACTGACACATTTTTGACGATAATGTCTTTATATACTTGTGTTTTTAAAGCTATTTTTTACGTTTGTTAATTAAAACGATTAGTAAATTTCAGCCGCATGCCAAACGCCGAGAAACTCATACATTTAAAGTATTTTGTTAAATGAATATATAAATGTGACAAATTCAAGAATAAAATTTATAAAATTACTCAGAAAAATATAAAAAAATTATGTATTGATGCCTGAAACAAAACCTATATGCATTGTGTTTTTTGCATTTTTGTATTAATGAAGATTTTTGTAACTTAATTTAAAACAACAGTAAGAAAATATTTAGTAATGTAAATTATAAATATTGAATAAAGGAACTAAAATCTTTATTCATATATATTTGGCATTCAATTCAACAATATTTCCTTCTTCTGTTTCTATGATATTTTAATCAGAAGCTAGATTTAAAAGAATGATTAATAGTACTTTAGATGTAATACAAAGATTGTATATACTAAATTCTTAGCTATCCCCCTTACTAATCACCTTGAAGTTCTCAATAACTGGTTCATTAAATGGGAAATTTTTTTAAATGTAGACAAGAATGAAGCTGTTTTCTGTGATTATGATCAGAAATAATATTATCCCTTGAAAGAGTCAAACTAAATATTTAGGAGTTATTTTGGATCAGCATTTAACTTGGAAACAACATTCTCTGTACACCGAAACTAAATTTCGTATTGCCTTCAGAAAACTCTACCCACTTATAAATAGAAAATCTGCCATGACCAGGGATAACAAAATTCTTCTTTATACGGCTATGCTTCGCCCAATTCTTACGTATGCTTGCCTGGTCTGGGCCTATGCTGCTCAATCTAACTTAAAAATCCTTGAAACCTTACAAAATTTCACTATTCGCCAAATGACCTCTGCTAAATGGTTCATGCGCAATTCTAATATCTCTAAAACTATTAACATTCCTTCTTTAAAAGATTTTCATAAACACATCTCTACTAAATTTTTTGACACGCTTATGAATCATGAAAATACTACAATCCAGGAGATTGACTCTCACGTTCCCAATTAGGACTTAAAACGTTCGCGCAAAATTTTAATTTAATTTTTAAATGTTTTTCTTTTCTTTTATTCGTTTATGATTGTAAATTAATTTTATTATATTTGTAAATATATTCTGAACAATTTCCATCGTTTCAACTGTATTTACCCTGTCCTATCGGAGATGGAGCCCCCAGTGGCTAAATAGCTCCAAAATAATATTAGGTTGGGGAAAAAGAAATCCATTATTTTTATATGAACTTCAGGACTTTATTTAACATGCTTCGGATTGTCCGATTTGGGTCAAATATGCACCGTTTTGTTGTATGATTTGTTGCCATTTTAAAGGTAACTTCATAATGCCTCACTCATAGAAGTCCTGGTCTCTATTTGCAAAAAACTCTAGTAGTCGATTTTCACAATCCTCCCTAGATGCCAATTTTTTATCATTAAAGAAATTTTGCAATGCAAGAAAAAGATGATAATCGCTTGGTGCCAAGTCCGGACTGTATGGCGGATGCATTAAAACTTCCCAACCAAGCTCCCGAAGTTTCTGGCGAGTCACTGTAGATGTGTGTGGCCTAGCGTTGTCCTGGTGGAACACGACACCTCTCTTGTTGGCCAATTCTGGCCGTTTCTGGTCAATCGCTATCTTCAAACGGTCCAGTTGTTGACAGTAGAGATCAGAATTTAGCGTTTGGCCATATGGAAGCAACTCATAATAAATAATCCCCTTCCTGTCCCACCAAATGCATAACAGAACCTTCCTGGCCGTTAGTCCTGGTTTGGCCACCGTTTGAGGTGCTTCACCGCTCTTTGACCACGATCGTTTTCGCACAGGGTTATCGTATGTGATCCATTTCTCATCTCCAGTCACCATCCGTTTAAGAAATCGGTCTATCTCATTCCGTTTGGCCAAGGCTTCGCAGATGGAAATTCGATCCATCATGTTTTTTTCTGTTAATTGGTGTGGCACCCAAACATCGAGCATCTTTTTGAATCCAGCTTTGTGTAAATGGTTTAAAACTGTTTTATGGTCGAATTTTAGCTCCTGGGCGATGTTACGACTGCTAACATGCCGGTCAACTTCGATCATTTCTCCGATTTTATCGACATTTTCGACGACCGGCCTACCTGTGCGAGGTGCATCTTTAACATCAAAAATTCCTGAACGGAATCTACGAAACCAAAATTGCACATAATTGGCTGTTACAGTATCGGAACCATAAACACCATTCACAATTTTAGCCGCCTGGCTAGCATTTTCGCCTTTGTCAAAGAAAAACTGTAAAATGTACCGAATTTTCTCTTTGTTCACTTCCATTTTTAACACCCTGTAACTCCCAACTGAATGGACCAAACAAAAAACAGAAAAAGAATTATTTTAGTACGAAGTGCCACCTTTCTAACGAGCATAAATCTGAAATTGTTTAATTGATACTTTACGTGATATCGATCACTACAGCCATCTATCGAAAAAATAATGGATTTCTTTTTCGTAAAAAAATCAATCAATATTGTACATATTACCCAAATCATATAATGACATACAAATTGTTGATGTTTTTCTTGATTTTTATTGCTTTAAAGTCTAATGTAATAAAGATTTTTCGCGGTTTAAAGTGCGAAACAACCCCATCTGCCATGAAAATAAAAGAAATAAACCAACGACGTAAAATACTAACACGAGAAAGTATTACGTGTCATTTTATTGCTATTAGAACAAATTAGAGAAGAGATCGCGTATGTGCAAAGTTAAATTAATGTTGCTTTTAAATGGATTTTAAATTTTTTTTGTTTGAATCTTAAATTAATTAGATATGATATTTAATATTTAATAAGGGATTTAATGAAATTTCTTTTTACTATAATAAATTAAAGAAATTGAGTATCAAAGAAAAAGGTATTCTAAAAAAATGTTATAATTTAACGAGACGCTGTTGTTGCTGTTGACTAATCCTCTATGTCCTGCAGTGCGGACGGATTTTGAGTGATCTACTCATGGATGGAGGAAAAGGGGGCACCTTATGTTGTGATAGAGCACCCGTAGGTAGAAGTCTGACTTTACCCTGACTGATACCGGGGACCTACGGTTTAAAGTGGATTTCGAACCACTACAAACATCCATGGTACCGCCGGGACTCGAACCCGAAACCTGTGGTACCGAGCGCAAGAGAGCTAGCCACTCGACCATTCAGGCCCTACGAGACATTGTAATACTCAGGATGTAATCCTCTCAATTGAGCTGATGGCCAATTGGCTAGCTCTGTGGCCTTTGGTACCACAGTCTTCAGCTTCGAACCCTGGCGGTGGCATGGATGTGTGTGAGGGGTTCGGAATCTATCACGTTAATCTGTAGGTCCCGGTCTAATGAGCCCAAAATGTGCACAAAATGACCGCAGAGCGACAAACCATTCAAAATTGCGCTGCTTAACTAGTTGGCATCTAGCTAAAAAATGTTCTTTTAGAAGTATAAATAAAAAAAAATAAAAAAAATGAGAAAAAATTTCTGATTTTTAAAAAAAGTAATTCAGTGTTTACACGTCCCCAATTTTTCATGAATTTTGGAATGAATTTCGCGATTAGATGACGAAAATTCTGCAACGAAACTTTGCAGACGACAAAAACGATGAATCTCAGTGCAATAAGAAGCGCACGCATGCGTGTCAGTGGAACACTCTCTTACAATTAATAATTTTATTCCTATTCTAGAATGGCATCATTGAAAAGTTCTTCCTTCGAACTTCACTCGCCAACAAGTGCATGACACAACTAATTTCATTATAAATGATATAAATGATCAATCTATTTTTGTAAATATGTAGATTTTCACTATTCCGATGACTCCACATGTTATTTACCCTGTATCCTATAAATAATGGCCAATAAGAAATAGTCACAATAGGAAATATCAAATGTTAGTAATATTCAATAAAATCATGTTCGTATAAATCAGGGGTGGCCAACCGAAATGATCTTGCGGGCCACTTAGCGTCATAAAGGTCGCCTATAAAATGAACATTAGACATTAGATTAGACAACCCCACATTAGATTTAGACACACTTGGAGTGAAAAGTGGAAGCATAATGAGTTATTATTATTGTTTCTCCTATTATTCTTACATGTAAACATAGATAATGTAATAATAATGATACTTTATTGAACTTATGTAATACTTATGAACAAATAATCCTTATGTTTTGTTTCCTAATGCCTCTTAACATTATACTCGTATTCCTTGATCACCCTTTGTTCATGTCCTGGATCAGTTTTCGCCTCGTTGATCGCTTTTTTCGTTTCCTTCATCGCTGTTTTCATGTCCTTGATCGTTTTTTTCGTTTCCTTGATCACACATTTCTCTTTTCCACGATCGTTTTTTTTAGTGTCCCTGATAAGTTTCCGTTTTATTGATCACGTTTTTCATGCCCTTGGCCAATTTTCGTTTCCTTGACCCCTTTCAACGTTTCTTATTGATTTTTTAAAATTTCTTTCGCGAGCTTTTTATGCATAAAATTTATTTCAATTTCTTTCACGATAGAATTAACTAACGTAAAATTATTTTAAAAGTAAAGACGCGTGGTGAGTGCAAAAGACAATTTTATTTCAAAGTGAAAACGAGATTTTTCCAAAAGAGAAAATTGTTGGGAATTCTATAGTTTTCTATTTTTTAAAATTGCTGTGATGCATTTAGTTCTTATATTAAATTCTAAATTTTGTATGTAACCTGTATAACGGTCCATCTGCTTACAATATTTTTTATTATTATTACATTTTAAAAATTTAATAAAATTCTATACCACAAGTGGTTAACCCAAATGATCTTGCGGGCCACTTTGTAAACGCATCCTAACTCCGCGGGCCGAATATAAAATTTTACCTCCCGCTATTAGATTGAAACCCACCGTAGAGATTTTTTAGAGTGAAAAATTGAAACAAAATGAGTTATTATTTTTGTGTTTACTAGTATTCTTACATGTAAACATAGATAACACATCAATAATGATTCTAAATGCACATTGTAAAGAAATATCGAACACTAAAAATGAGATATAAAAAATATATGATGATAAGAAATAAAAAAAGAATGAAATCATTAAAAAATGTTTATTTGACGAGTGCGATATTCGTTTCTCCACTCTTTCACTTAGCATTTGCAAATCGATGCGCGCGCATCATGAGTTTGCAAAATACAATTTAATTATTCTGTGAATTCATGACTGTAAACTCATCAATACAACAGGCAATAGCTGTCCTATATTGGCAAGACTATTATTTTAAAATAAAAGTTCCTTTTTTCTCAACATTTCGACAGTTAATTTTTCAATAGATGGATGCACACATAATGTATTTTTTGAATACATTGGTTTTCACTCCTTTGACCATTATAAAATAAATACATTTTGTAAAAGTGTGATACATTTCAGGGGCTGGAAAAATGTTTAAGGAGGGCCGGGAGTTGGCCACCCCTGGTCTAGATATTTGTTCCTCATTTTTTCAATAAAAGAAATAAGTCAATTGTTCTTAGCACTTAAAGTAACATTATAACTTTCTTTCACACATTTCTCTTTAATCAAAATTTTTTTTGGTGTGTGTTTTCTACAATTTGTTAACGTTATGATGACGAACGGCCTAAATTTTCAGAAAAGTGTATCGAGTTGCCTGCACCATTTAGCCGTGAAGATTCGGGTCAATACTTGAGAGAGCTATTGATCCCTGTTGCAATTTTAGTTTGCATAAATGCGAAACTGGAAAAGAAAAGCAGATGGTGCTCCAAGAAGAAGAAGAAGAAGAAGAAGAAAATAAAAGTTTGAGGAGAATGCAGCCGCTCTCGGGTCATCAGCGTAAAAGTTTGATGGATGCTTTTTAGATGGAACGGGGCTTTTTTCTTTCTTTCTTCTTTCTTTTCCTATGTAAGTAAACGGTAAAACATCTCAAGACAGGAACACGTTCGCCGTAGTTTAAAAAGTGAGATTAGTTTAAAGTTTACTGGGCATATTCAGGCCAATGAAAGAATCTGGGTTGCGTTGGATTTGACATTCATTTTTTTTTTCATGAAGAATTTGCAGAAACATGCTACATATATCTGGCATCAGCCAGCATATAGCATATAAACATTAGCAGCACCCTCTGTAGACTGACTGAACTTCCTCAGTAGCTGTCAAGAACTGTTCTTGTGAGGTTCAATGTCACACTTTACTTTTTTGGGGGGCGATGGCCGAGTGGCTAGCGCTCTGACGCTCTGTAACAATGGTTTCGGGTTCAAATTCCGGCGTTGCCGTAGATGTTTGTAGTGCTTCGGAATCCACTTTAAACCGTAGGTCCCGGTCTTAATAGGATCGTTGAGCGTTGTGGGGAGTAGTGTGACTCGCGTCCGTAGACTATCTTCAAGCTACACGCGCTTCTTGGGTAGGCATGGCATTTTTATTTTATGGCATAAAGATTAACTCCATCTGTATTGCCAGATGCAACAGAACAACTTTTTTTGCTATTAACTTTGGTTTCTTGTCCGTATGTAACTTAAAATTTAATAAATGTTGTTTCTTAACCCATTTGGTCGACAAAAATCATATTCGGGCATTTATATCGATTACTTTCCCTTCAACCTAATGCATTTTGTCAACATTTAGTTGACGCTTACATTGGATTATCTCATTAAAACAATCCATAAATTAATTTTCCCCAAATTAACTTTACCCTGCGGGTTATTCTAGCATGGACCCACACGGGGAAAATTCAATAAATAATTGTTACGTAAGTTGGGGTCCACATAATAAATCCATCTTTAAAAATATGTCTCCAACACTGTTATTAAATAAAATATCACAAAAACTATAATTCAAACTCAACGAATTACATTAAATATCATAATAGAAATTTTTAATTAAAAAAAAAATTATAAGATTTAATATTGAAATATTAAATGTTTCAATTATTATGAATAATTAAGATAGCGATACTTTTGTTGTTGTTGTTGTTTTAATGCAGGGGGCAATACAGAGACAGGTTATCTTTATGCCATAAGCAAGGGCTGTACCGCTGTTACTCATGTAATACTACCCAGGGAGCAGCGTAGCTTGAAGATAGGCTACGGACGCGGAGTCACACTACCCCCGCAACGCTCTACGATCCTGTTGGACCGGGACGTACGGTTTAAAATGGATTCCGAACCACTTCAAACATTCATGGCACCGCTGGGACTCGAACCCGAAACATGTGGTACCGAGCACCAGAGCGCTAGACACTCGACTATCAGTTCCCTAGATTGCTGTATTATTTCGCTAAAAATGAATTACTTCACTTTGCAGAAGAAAGTATTAAGGGCATTACAGCCAAAAATGGAAAGGAAAAATTGTATCTGATATGGATTTCAAATTTAGAACGTCAAGAGAAGAAAAAGGAATCGGTGGCAGCATCCATCACGTCCAAACAAAATTTAACATCCCTTTAAAACCGAAACTCCGGGAGTCCATTGGACGAAATTGACATTGCCAGAGTCCCCCAACAAAATTATAGATATTTCCACATTAACTTCCGACTTCGCCTGCTCTGAAATATCGTCTCACATCGATTATAGGTTCCCAATACGTCACTATTACGCGAAATCGTCTGTCCTCTCGCACCCTCCCCCTTGCGATGTCGATTAAAAAGGAGTTGGGAAATTCCTGAGACCTGTCGCGGATCGAAAGTTCCCGAGGAATTTGAAACATTCCATTTTAAGATCTGGCAGCGAACTATTTCTATTGAATTTACACTCGGAGCCCCCCTCCCCGATATTTGCAAGACACACTCCCTTTAATAATTTCTTCGCTGACCGTCCGCGGATGCTAGAATCTCATTAGCTTGTGCGCGTTTGAGCTGGGAAGTTTATTTCAACGCATTGATGGGGAACGAAAGTTTATGGACCGCATTCAACGTGGATTTTAAACCCGAACCCAAAAGAGTGTTTCTTTGATGTGGGACTGAAGGGGTTTTCGATGTTGTATTGGAAATGTATTTGTCTATAGGATTGTACTGGAAATAAAATTGACAGGATAAAATTGTGCAGAGCCATAAAATGGTTAAATAAATTTTAAAAGTAATTTAATTTCTATTTCAATTTTTTTTTTATTCTAGATAATTAATGAGTAATGGCGATTTAATTTTTTCTATACTTTTTTTCTATTTTTTCTATTCTTCTAAATTTCTGTTTATTTATTTATTCTTTGTTAAACAATCGTCAATTTTCCGAGTTTTATGGGAAAAAAAAAAAAAAAAACTAGGGAATACTGACGCGTTCAAAAATTTTCGAGATTTTTCAAATTGCTGAGTACTAACTTTTTCAAAATGTTGAATAGAAAATTTTTTCAAATTGCTAAATACAAATTTTTTTCAAATTGATGAGTACAAAATTTTTTTCAAATTGATGAGTACAAATTTTTTTCAAATTGATGAGTACAAAATGTTTTCAAATTGATGAGTACAAAATGTTTTCAAATTGATGAGTACAAAATGTTTTCAAATTGATGAGTACAAAATTTTTTCAAATTGATGAGTACAAAATTTTTTCAAATTGATGAGTACAAAATTTTTTCAAATTGATGAGTACAAAATGTTTTCAAATTGATGAGTACAAAATGTTTTCAAATTGATGAGTACAAAATGTTTTCAAATTGATGAGTACAAAATTTTTTCAAATTGATGAGTACAAAATTTTTTCAAATTGATGAGTACAAAATTTTTTCAAATTGATGAGTACAAAATTTTTTCAAATTGATGAGTACAAAATTTTTTCAAATTGATGAGTACAAAATTTTTTAAATTTCTGAGCACAAAATTATTTAAATTACTGAATACAAAAATTTGTTTAATTGCTGAATGCAAAAATTTAAAAATTTTTAATTTCAAGTACAAAATTTTTCAAGTGCAAAACTTTTGCACTATTACTTCGTATTAATTAATTTTGTACTAAATTTTTCAAGTTCAAAATTTTTTCTGAGTACAAAAATTTTTCAAATTGCTGAATACAAAAATTTTCAAAATTTTATGTAAAACCTTTTCAAGATGCAATGTATATTTACGAGAAAAAACTTTTTCGCTCGATAATTGCAATATTATGAATAATGACTATTGTTTAGTTTAGGTTATAAACTATTTCCTTCTATTTACAAAGGGTTTTTTTCCCTCTTATTCACTTATTCTGATAAATCTTTTCTTAACTCACCTCTTATAGCATAAATGTTCTTTCCTATTTTTGTGTTTCATTTAAAACAAAAATAACATTTATGAAAGAAAATTGATTTTTTTCTTAATGCTTTGATTTATTCCTCTATTTTTCTTTTTAATTTATTATTTGCCTTCACCTGTGCAGCAAATTGGCCATCACAGCTTCATAGTAGTTCATTCAAACATCACTCTTTCAGCGGCATCCCTATACCATCCATGACAAACAATAATTGCAAATTACTTAAAGATACAAAATTTTTAATAGAATGTATATGAGTTAAAATAGTTCTCTGCAATATAGAAAAAGTTAATGTTCTCTCATCCGAATAAAAATAAAATGTCTTCGTAAAAGGAATAATGATATACATTATAACATACGACAAATTATATAATTTAATACTGTTCTGTTATATTATTTTTTTTTAAATTCTTCTGGAATGCTGATACATAAGCATATCTTCAGTTTTTAAAATGAAAGCTGTTCTAATAGAACGGAAATTAATATCTGTTGTAAATCAGTTGGATAACAATCGAGATATTATCTAGAAATAGAAATGTTATATGAAATTTCATTGTATCTCTATAAATCTATATGCGGTGCAAGTCGAAGCAAGACATATTCTATCACTTAATACTGTTCTGTTCTGCAGTGTAAGTCGATGTAAGACATATTCTATCATTTAATACTGTTCTTTATATCATTTTCGTAAAAATATGTGTAGAATGTTGATACGTATGCCTTCCTTTAGTATTAGACGCGTTCTTCAAATACGTTAGATAGTTAACTTTTTAAGAAATCGACATTTGCCCAAAATCACATCAACATTTTTTTTTTTTAAAGTATTGCTTAGACATTTAAATTTCAGGATTTTTCGTCATATGTTGCCAAGTTTGGGTAATGCTGTTTTAGGAATACTTTTGGACACTACAAATCTATCCAAACAGAGGGCAAGAGGTTTGAGAGGGGCGAAACTTAAATCTTCATCTGTAAGAAAAGAACATAAGCGCAAAATGACATTGAGGATCACAGGATCGAAAAAGAAGCCGTTAGAAAGGGGAAAAAATCACTTCAAAAAAGGGAAATTCCTCCGAGATTCGCTTGGCATGCAGGGGCTGTACCTTCGGAAGCCCCTGCATTTGTAATGGATTTCCCCTTCGACAAGTTTGCGCCTTATTTTTGAAACCCTAACTCCATATATATCTGGTTTTTGAGTTTTGGGCTTTATTTTTATTTACGAGAAAATCATGATCGACGTCGGCCTTTTCTCTCTTCGCGGGGAAAGTGCTTGGCTTTTGGTTTTTCGCCGATGATTTTCATTTTGCTGACAAGACCAGTAAAGAAGTTTGGGGATCGTTGGAGCGTTCCATGCGGGGTGTGATGCCATTCGGTAATTTTAAATTGAGTATGTTTTTTTTAAACCGAAAATGTATTTTTATTCTCTAGGCAGTGAGTAGTGAGTCCGAAAAAAAAATTTTTTTCGTTAAACAAATTGTTCTAGAATACTGATACATATTTTTCTATATAACTATTGATTTAATTTTAAGTAGATATAAGCTAAATTTAACTGCGTAATTTCTAAGTACGTGGTTTTTGAGAATTAAGCATTAAACACTAAACTAGTTATTTTTTTCATTTATCACAAATATAATTTTAGTTTTTGAAATTATATTTTTCTAAAACAACAGAAAATTAATATCTATTGCTGATCTGTTAGCTAGTAATTGTTTTATTATCTTGAAATCAAATTGTAATATGAGAGTTCTTTGTATCTCTATAGTAAACCTTTATGCTGTGTAAGTCGATGTAATACATATTCTATCATTTAATATTGTTCTATTATATCATTTTCATTAAAATTCTTCTGGAATGCTGATACATATGCATACATTTAGTTTTTAAAAGGAAAGATGTTCTAAAAGAACGGAAAATTAATATTTATTGTAGATCTGTTTGCTAACAATCGAAATATTATCTTGAAATTGAAATATTATATGAAAATTTATATGCGTTTTAAGTCGAAGTAAGACATATTCTAACATTTAATACTGTTCTGTTCTATTATTTGCGTTATAATTCTTCTAGAATGCTGATACATATGTCTTCGTTTAATGTTAGATGAGTTCTTAAAATACGTAAGATAGTGTAATTTTTTTGGTAAATGTCGGTTTCTTACAAATTTAACTAACTTTTTAAAAAAAATATTGTTTAGACATTTAGATTCCGAGATTTTTAGTTGTACGTTGCCAAGTTTTGGAAATGCTGTTTTAGAATTACTTTTGGACACTACAAATCTATCCAAACAGAGGGGCAAAAGGTTTGAGAGGGGCGAAACTTGAATCTTCATCTGTCTGAAAATGCAAAATGACATTGAGGATCACGGGATAGAAAAAGAGAAGTCGTTAGAAAGGGAAAAAAATCACTTCAAAAAAGGGAAAATTCTCCGTAGAATCTCTTGGTATGCAGGGGCCGAAATTTCGGAAGCCCCTGCATTTGTAATGGATTTCCCCTTCGACAAGTTTGCGCCTTATTTTTGAAGCCCCAACCCCATATATATCTGGGTTTTTAGTTTGAGCTTTATTTTTATTTACGAGAAAATCATGATCGACGTCGGCTTTTTCTCTCTTTGCGGGGAAAGTGCTTGCGTCTTGGTTTTCCTCCGATGATTTTCATTTTGCTGACAAGACCAGTAAAGAAGTTTGGGGGTCATTTGAGCGTTCCATGTGGGGTGTGATGCCATTCAGTAATTTTAAATTGAGTATGTTTTGTTTTTCAAAGCGAAAATGTATTTTTATTCTCTATACAGTGAGTAGAGAGTCCGAAAAAAAATTTGTTTTTTCGTTAAAAAATTCTTACGGAATACTGATAAGTATGAATGCTGTAATAAATACTGATACATGTCTTTTATTTAACTATTTATTTAATTTTATGTAAGTCACAAATTTACCATTGTAATATCTAAGTACGCGGTGTTTGAGCATTAAACACTAAACCAGTTTTTTTTTAATTTTTTTTATTTTTCTCAAATATAATTTTTGTTTTTAAAAATTAAAATTGTTCTAAACCAACGGAAAATGATTATCTATTGCAGATCTGTTGACTAGTAACAGAGTTATTATTTTGAAATTGAAAATTATATGTGAAGGTGATGAAGTAAGATAGATTATATCATTTTTATTATTCTATTATATCCTTTTTGTTAAAAATTCTTCAGGAATACTGATACATATGCCTACGTTAAGTTTTTAAAATTACCTGTACTGTATATGGTTGTTACTGGGAGGCTAGGGCCCTTATGGGCTAAACATGTCGCTATGTGATTTCCTTCGTTTCTCGTTGTTGTTTTTATGTTCCTTGTGTTCTTTTTCTTTTTTTTCTTTTATTACTTTTTATAGCCTGCCATTGGAAATAAAAATAAAAAATTTTTAAATTAAAGCTTTTCTAAAAGAACGAAAATTTAATATCTATTGTAGACCTGCTGCATAGCAATCGAGTTATTATCCTGAAATTTAAAATATGAAAGTTTGTTTTAGCACTGTAAACATATATGTGAAGAAGTAAGATAGATTATTCATCTAATACAGATTAAGTTTAAATGACCGAATGTCCTACCTATAGTTTTAATCTCTTTAGTAGTAAGTTTTTAATACGCAAATAAAGGTTTTTTTTTTTATTTAATTATTTATTTAATATGTAGATAACAAGTCACAAAATTTTACAGCATAATTTACACGTATGCTTTCTTCGAGCATTGAACATTGACTGTAGGGAATTCATCTTGCACATTTACCATGATGCCTTAAATAATTCATGTTGTTTAAGATATTAAGGCTGAGATATTTTGTTGTAGGATATTCTAAAATACATTATTCATGTCGTTTAAGATATTTTACTCGATTTGTATTCAGGCTAGTACTATACGCGTAAATAATTAATGTTATTAGGTACACTAAACTAATGCCGTTCTAAAATTACGTGGAGAGTGTTGTTTTCTTGGTTGAGGAATTTTTTATTCAGTATTCATCAGCAGGTCGGGATTTTTATTTCTATGTAGAATAATTTTTATTAAAAAATACTGCATGCATATGCATAACAGTATTTCTGAAGAAATTCGGTGATACTGTGTCATGAATGAGGAACTATGCTTGTTTAAAGTTGTGGTTTAATGCCTGTTGATTTTAGTGGGCAAAGGTTGATTATTAAATAGTAGCTTAGGTTATCAATCATTCTTTTTTTTTTTTTACGCATATTAACTTTAAAAGTTTTTAATGATGTTTTCAATTGTAAATGATTTTTCTATGATCTGTATCAATATTTAACTGGGAAGAAATTAAGTGATTGTCTAATCATCCTTGATTTTAGACTGCAAAAGGTGATGAGTATAAATACTAGGTTAGGTTAGTAACCATCCTTTTTTTTTTTACGACTATCGACTTGGAAAGACTTTTTTTGGCGGTCTTTTCAATTATAAACGATTTTTGTAATGGTTTAATAGTGAAGAAATTAAGTGATACTTTGCCATGAATGAGGAACTATGATTGTTTTAAGTCATTGTTAATGCTTGTTGATTTTAGAGTAAAAAGGATTAGGACTGAAAACTAACTTATGTTACTAATTATTCTCTTTTTTTTACGACTATCGACTTGGAAAGACTTTTTTTTGGCGGTCTTTTCAATTATAAACGATTTTTGTAATGGTTTAATAGTGAAGAAATTAAGTGATACTTTGCCATGAATGAGGAACTATGATTGTTTTAAGTCATTGTTAATGCTTGTTGATTTTAGAGTAAAAAGGATTAGGACTGAAAACTAACTTATGTTACTAATTATTCTCTTTTTTTTACGACTATCGACTTGGAAAGACTTTTTTTGGCGGTCTTTTCAATTATAAACGATTTTTGTAATGGTTTAATAGTGAAGAAATTAAGTGATACTTTGCCATGAATGAGGAACTATGATTGTTTTAAGTCATTGTTAATGCTTGTTGATTTTAGAGTAAAAGGATTAGGACTGAAAACTAACTTATGTTACTAATTATTCTCTTTTTTACGACTATCGACTTGGAAAGACTTTTTGGCGGTCTTTTCAATTATAAACGATTTTTGTAATGGTTTAATAGTGAAGAAATTAAGTGATACTTTGCCATGAATGAGGAACTATGATTGTTTTAAGTCATTGTTAATGCTTGTTGATTTTAGAGTAAAAAGGATTAGGACTGAAAACTAACTTATGTTACTAATTATTCTCTTTTTTTACGACTATCGACTTGGAAAGACTTTTTTTTTTTGGCGGTCTTTTCAATTATAAACGATTTTTGTAATGGTTTAATAGTGAAGAAATTAAGTGATACTTTGCCATGAATGAGGAACTATGATTGTTTTAAGTCATTGTTAATGCTTGTTGATTTTAGAGTAAAAAGGATTAGGACTGAAAACTAACTTATGTTACTAATTATTCTCTTTTTTTACGACTATCGACTTGGAAAGACTTTTTGGCGGTCTTTTCAATTATAAACGATTTTTGTAATGGTTTAATAGTGAAGAAATTAAGTGATACTTTGCCATGAATGAGGAACTATGATTGTTTTAAGTCATTGTTAATGCTTGTTGATTTTAGAGTAAAAAGGATTAGGACTGAAAACTAACTTATGTTACTAATTATTCTCTTTTTTTTTTTTACGACTATCGACTTGGAAAGACTTTTTTTGGCGGTCTTTTCAATTATAAACGATTTTTGTAATGGTTTAATAGTGAAGAAATTAAGTGATACTTTGCCATGAATGAGGAACTATGATTGTTTTAAGTCATTGTTAATGCTTGTTGATTTTAGAGTAAAAAGGATTAGGACTGAAAACTAACTTATGTTACTAATTATTCTCTTTTTTACGACTATCGACTTGGAAAGACTTTTTTTGGCGGTCTTTTCAATTATAAACGATTTTTGTAATGGTTTAATAGTGAAGAAATTAAGTGATACTTTGCCATGAATGAGGAACTATGATTGTTTTAAGTCATTGTTAATGCTTGTTGATTTTAGAGTAAAAAGGATTAGGACTGAAAACTAACTTATGTTACTAATTATTCTCTTTTTTTACGACTATCGACTTGGAAAGACTTTTTTTGGCGGTCTTTTCAATTATAAACGATTTTTGTAATGGTTTAATAGTGAAGAAATTAAGTGATACTTTGCCATGAATGAGGAACTATGATTGTTTTAAGTCATTGTTAATGCTTGTTGATTTTAGAGTAAAAAGGATTAGGACTGAAAACTAACTTATGTTACTAATTATTCTCTTTTTTTACGACTATCGACTTGGAAAGACTTTTTTTGGCGGTCTTTTCAATTATAAACGATTTTTGTAATGGTTTAATAGTGAAGAAATTAAGTGATACTTTGCCATGAATGAGGAACTATGATTGTTTTAAGTCATTGTTAATGCTTGTTGATTTTAGAGTAAAAAGGATTAGGACTGAAAACTAACTTATGTTACTAATTATTCTCTTTTTTTTTACGACTATCGACTTGGAAAGACTTTTTTTGGCGGTCTTTTCAATTATAAACGATTTTGTAATGGTTTAATAGTGAAGAAATTAAGTGATACTTTGCCATGAATGAGGAACTATGATTGTTTTAAGTCATTGTTAATGCTTGTTGATTTTAGAGTAAAAGGATTAGGACTGAAAACTAACTTATGTTACTAATTATTCTCTTTTTTACGACTATCGACTTGGAAAGACTTTTTTTGGCGGTCTTTTCAATTATAAACGATTTTTGTAATGGTTTAATAGTGAAGAAATTAAGTGATACTTTGCCATGAATGAGGAACTATGATTGTTTTAAGTCATTGTTAATGCTTGTTGATTTTAGAGTAAAAAGGATTAGGACTGAAAACTAACTTATGTTACTAATTATTCTCTTTTTTTTTTTACGACTATCGACTTGGAAAGACTTTTTTTGGCGGTCTTTTCAATTATAAACGATTTTTGTAATGGTTTAATAGTGAAGAAATTAAGTGATACTTTGCCATGAATGAGGAACTATGATTGTTTTAAGTCATTGTTAATGCTTGTTGATTTTAGAGTAAAAAGGATTAGGACTGAAAACTAACTTATGTTACTAATTATTCTCTTTTTTTTACGACTATCGACTTGGAAAGACTTTTTTTGGCGGTCTTTTCAATTATAAACGATTTTTGTAATGGTTTAATAGTGAAGAAATTAAGTGATACTTTGCCATGAATGAGGAACTATGATTGTTTTAAGTCATTGTTAATGCTTGTTGATTTTAGAGTAAAAAGGATTAGGACTGAAAACTAACTTATGTTACTAATTATTCTCTTTTTTTTACGACTATCGACTTGGAAAGACTTTTTTTGGCGGTCTTTTCAATTATAAACGATTTTTGTAATGGTTTAATAGTGAAGAAATTAAGTGATACTTTGCCATGAATGAGGAACTATGATTGTTTTAAGTCATTGTTAATGCTTGTTGATTTTAGAGTAAAAAGGATTAGGACTGAAAACTAACTTATGTTACTAATTATTCTCTTTTTTACGACTATCGACTTGGAAAGACTTTTTTTGGCGGTCTTTTCAATTATAAACGATTTTTGTAATGGTTTAATAGTGAAGAAATTAAGTGATACTTTGCCATGAATGAGGAACTATGATTGTTTTAAGTCATTGTTAATGCTTGTTGATTTTAGAGTAAAAAGGATTAGGACTGAAAACTAACTTATGTTACTAATTATTCTTTTTTTTACGACTATCGACTTGGAAAGACTTTTTTTGGCGGTCTTTTCAATTATAAACGATTTTTGTAATGGTTTAATAGTGAAGAAATTAAGTGATACTTTGCCATGAATGAGGAACTATGATTGTTTTAAGTCATTGTTAATGCTTGTTGATTTTAGAGTAAAAAGGATTAGGACTGAAAACTAACTTATGTTACTAATTATTCTCTTTTTTTTTACGACTATCGACTTGCAAAATCTTTCAAAGTTTTTAATGATGTTTTCAATTGTAAGTGATTTTTCTAATGATCTGCAATAATATTTAATAATGAAGAAATTAAATGAAACTTTGTCATGAATAAAGAGCTATGATTGTTTCAAGTTGTTGTTAAAGCTTGTTGATTTCAGTATGCAAAGGATGATGTTTTACTAACAAATCTTTTATTTTTACGAATATCAACATGTAAAGTCTTTCAAAGTTTAGGATGATGTTGCCTATTATAAATGATTTTTGTAATGATTTGCACTAATATTTAGTAGTGAAGAAATTAAGTGATATATCATGAATGAATAACTATGCGTCTTTTAATTTGTTGTTAAGGCTTGTTGATATTAGTGTGCAAAGCTGGAGTTTTACTAATCAATCTTTTTTTTTATTAATATCAACTTGCAAAGTTTGTCAAAATTTTTAATGATCTTTTCAGTTGTAAAGCATTTTTCTAATAACCTGTTGTAATATTTATTAGTACCAAATATTCTTTTTATAGCTAATTTAAAGGAAGTATCTAATACCCAATATCTTGAGTCAATATTGCATTACTTAGATCAAACAAATAAACATTTCATCGAATCAATAATCAAACAAAATATATTTTGTGGAATTTCTAAAAAATCGGAACTGTCGGACGAGTCATTATTATCCCACAAGAAACTTCGGCACGTCTTTCATCAAATTAACAAATCGAAAATCAAACAAGTTATTTGTGCCAAAGTTATTATAACTTATTTCCAAGAAAACTCGGGTTCCAAAAGTCTTCCCTCCACCCCCTACTGCAAATTAGTTTCATTGGATGCCCCCGGAAACAAAAAGACCCTCCACCAATCAGAACTCGCATGCCTCTCCATATAAATAACTAACGAGCCTTCAGAAATAATGTGACCGGACTCGCGCCCGCAGACGAGCATCGAGCGAGTCCATTACGTAAATCGCACTAATAACTCTCTTCCTGGAGCAGCGAATCCTCCGCAAAACGAAGCCGAATTTTATTTGTATTTTTTTTCCTCATTGTAGAAAAAGAAGGAAAGATTAATGATAAAAAGAACAACACTTTGCGAGGCAGAGGTTACAAGTTGTTAAGAAGTTTCGCGAGATCCATTTTCCTTATTTATGAGAAGTCCTCTGATGATGTATGGTTGCGCTAATTATCGCAGAGAGTTATCTTTTCCGAGATAAGTTCTGCCTTTTGTGAACTTGGATGAGAATTTTGTTGCAAGAATGTAAGAAATAAAATTCCCCCTTTTGTGCAGTACAGAGTGGCTTTGTTAGGGCCTCATTAGTGCTCGATTTTTGTTTCTGGCCTTTTCAGCAGAAGTGAGGATTGCTGGTAGTTGTTTTGCCGGGAAAAGGTAATTCGTAAGTTTCCGTGTTTAATAATCGTTACGCAGCCTTGCTGTTTGTCAGAGTAAGAAATAAGAATTGAAACAAAAAGTTGATGTATGAGTCTGCATTCTGAAATTCGCTCATAAGCATTCGTGTTTTGAAAAAAAAAAATGGTAACGAATTAACAGATTTTGTAATTTTGTGTCTCTTTTTACCATTTGAATAATACATTAGCTGCGAAATTCTAAAGATTGTTACAAAATTATTTGTAGAAAATAGAAAAATAATTAGAATATCTATTAAATTAATTGCGAATTGTCTATATGCATCTGTTTTTTAACTTATAAATATCAACAGATTCATTTTTGCCTCGTTCTCTGATTTCATCTGTTGATGTCTTATAAGACATCAACAGATTCACTTTTGCATGCTTATGCTAAAAAGTAATTATCTGATATTATAGTAATATTAATTTCGATATTAATTGTCTTTTAAAAACGTTGACCTGTCCTATTGCCATTTGTTAAAAACAAAATTAATCAGTGCTCACCCCCCACGTACCCTTATGTACCTTTTTAAGTAAATAAAAATAAATATATAGGAAAACATTTATGTTTATATACATATATATCTACCAGCGTCTTAAAAAGTACTATATCAGGATGTTGCAAATAAGATACCTTGAAGCTGGAATTTTTCAAAACTTAAAGCTGTCAGAGGAGTCGTTATCCCACAAGAACTTCGGCACGTCTGTCATCAAATTAACAAACCGAAAATCAAACAAGTTATTTGAGCAAAGTTTCCGAGAAAACTTGGGTTCCAAAAGTCCTTCCTTCCACCCCCGGCTGCAAATTAGCGTCATTGGATGCCCCCGGAAACAAAAAGGACCCTTCGCCAATCAGATCCCTCCATATAAATAACTAACGAGCCTTCAGAAATAATGAGTCCGGACTCGCTCCCGCAGACGACCACCGAGCGAGTCCATTACGTGAATCACACTAATAACTCTCTTCCTGGAGCAGCGAGTCCTCCGCAAAACGAAGCTGAATTTTATTTGTATTTTTTTTCAGCATTGTAGAAAAAGGAGAAAAGATTAATGATAAAAAGAACAACACTTTCCGAGTCAGAGGTTACAAGTTGTTAAGAAGTTTCGTGAGATCCATTTTCCTTATTTATGAAAAGTCCTCTGATGATGTATGGTTGCGCTAATTATCGCAAGGAGTTATCTTTTCCGAGATAAGTTCTTCCTTTCGCGAACTTGGATGAGAATTTTGTTGCAAGAATGTAAGAAATAAAATTCCCCCTTTTGTGCAGAACAGAGTGGCTTTGTTAGGGGTCTCATTAGTGAGCAATTTTTGTTTCAGCAGAAGTGAGGATTGTTGTAAGCAGAAGTGAGGATTGTAGGTCCATTTTCCTTATTTATAAAACGTAATTCGTAAGTTTTCGTGTTTAATAATCATTACGGCAGCCTTGCCGTTTGTCAGAGTGAGAAATAAAAATTAAAAAAGAAAAGGTGATGTATGAGTCTGCATTATAAAATTCGCTCATAAACATTTGTCCTGTCATAAAAAAAATTACGAATTAGCAGATTTTGAACTTTTTTTTCCCATCTGCATAACACATTAGCTGCGAAATTCTAAAGATAGTTACAAAATTATTCGTAGAAAACCGGAAAATAATTATAACACCTATTAATTTAATTGCGAATCTTCTGTCTGTAACTGTTGATGTCTTATAAATATCAACAGATTCCATTTTTGTATGCTTACAATAAAAATAGTTATCTGAAATGATAATAAAATTAATTTTGGATATAAATCAGCTGTTCCAAGAGTTCAGCTGTCCTACTGCCCTTTACGAAAACAAAATTACTCAGTGCCCTCCCCCCATTATGTAGCTTTTTAATGTAAATAAAAATAAATATATAGAACATATGTGTGGTTATATATATATATATATATATATATAGTCTTTAAACCTACTAAATAAAGATACCTTGAACCTGCAATTTATAAAATTCCTTAAAATAAATCCTATTAACATACGTATTAAACACGGAAAATGGAGACAAAGAAGGATAATATGAAAATGTTATGACAAATAACATTAAAAATGATTCTAGGGAGATAGAAGAACCTGGTGCATTACTGACAATCAATGAGTTTATGACTCATTGATTGTCAGTAATGCACCAAATTTTGTTCTATTTTCTGTCAGCAGTAGTTCTTATAATCGCAATCAGCTTTTGCTGGTGTCTTTTTTTTTATTTTTGCTGTTGTAGTTAACACATTTGGGATAGTACTGAACTCATCAATTCGCTATTTGCATTGCAATTTGCTATTTGCAACATCGTAATTTCCTATTTGCGAGAGTTATTTTTTCCCGTTGTTGTTGTTAACAAATTTGTGACTACACTGAATTTATCATCCATTCCCAATTCGCTATTTGCAACATCATTGTAATTCGCTATTTGCAGGATTCTTTTTGTTGTCATTAACAAATGTGTGGCTACACTGAATTCATCCTCATTCCGAATTTTGCTATTATCATTATCGCAATTTACCATCTGCAGGGTTTTTTTCATATCAAATTCATGACTACACTAAACTCATCATCAATTTACTATTTGTAACATCATCGCAATTCGCTATATGCAGAGTTTTTTCTTTTTCTTTTGTTAACTTGTTTTGTTTGGATTTTTCCAATGATCTGCATCTATATTTAATAGTGAAGAAGTTAAATGAAACTTAGACGTCAATGAGGAACTACGCTTGTTTTAAGTTATGGTTAATGGTTGTTGATTTCAGTGTGAAAAGGATGATGATTAAATTCTAGCTTCGGTTACCAAACATTCTTTTCTTTTTCTTTTTTATGAATATCAACTTCCCAAGTCTTTCAAAGTTTTTAACGATATTTTCAATTGTAGAATATTTTTCTAACGGCCAGTCCTAGTATTTATTAGTACGAAATGTTTTTTAAAGTTAATTTAAAAGAAATATCTCGTCACATTTCATGAGTCAATGTTGCATTACTTAGATCAAACAAACATTTCATCAAATCAATAATCAAACAAAATATATTTTCTGGAATTTTCAAAAATTGTAACTGTCAGATGAGTCATTATTATCCCACAAGAAACTTCGGCACGTCTTTCATCAAATTAACAAACCGAAAATCGAACAAGTTATTTGAGCAAAGTTTCCAAGAAAACTTGGGTTCCGAAAGTCATTCCCCCCACCCCCGACTGCAAATTAGCGTCATTGGATGCCCCGGAAACAAGAAGACCCTCCACCAATCAGAACCCTCCATATAAATAACTAACGAGCCTTCAAAAATAATGAGACCGGACTCGCGCCCAAAGACGAGCATCGAGCGAGTCCATTACGTAAATCGCACTAATAACTCTCTTCACTCAACGAATCCTCCGCAAAACGAAGCCGAATTTTATTTGTATTTTTTTCCCTCATTGTAGAAAAAGAAAAAAAGA
Organism: Caerostris darwini; assembly: GCA_021605075.1. Lineage (NCBI taxonomy): Eukaryota > Metazoa > Arthropoda > Arachnida > Araneae > Araneidae > Caerostris > Caerostris darwini. Next base: position 277,216 of record BPLQ01003268.1, read on the forward strand.
TTAATGATAAAAAGAACACCACTTTGCGAGGCAGAGGTTACAAGTTGTTAAGAAGTTTCGCGAGATCCATTCTCCTTATTTATGAAAAGTCCTCTGATGATGTATGGTTGGGCTATTTATCGCAGAGAGTTATCTTTTCCGAGATAAGTTCTGCCTTTCGCGAACTCAGATAAGAATTTTGTTGCAGAATGTAAGAAATAAAATTCCTCCTTTTGTGCAGTACAGAGTGGCTTTGTTAGGGCCTCATTAGTGTGCAATTTTTGTTTCAGCAGAAATGAAGATTGTTGGCGTTGTTTTGGCGGGAAAAAGGTAATTCGTAAGTTTTCGTGTTTAATAATCCTTATGGCAGCCTCGCTGTTTGCCATAGTGAGAAATAAGAATTAAAACAAAACAGGGTGATACACGAGGCTGCATCATAAAATTCGCTTATAAGCATTTGTGTGTTGAAAAAAAGATTCGAATGAAGTAGCAGATTTTGCAGTTTTTTGTCTCTTTCTCAAATCCTCAAAATACATTAGCTCCTAAATTCTAAAGATTGTTGCATAATTATTCGTATAAATCCGTAAAATAATTAGAATATCTGTTAAATTAATTTCTAATTGTCTGTCTGCATCTGTTAATGTCTTATAAATCTCAACAGATTCATTTTTGTCTTGTTGCCTAACTGCATCTGTTGATGCTTTATAAACATCAACAGATTCATTTTTGTATTCTTACACTAAAAAGTAATTATCTGAGATAATAGTAAGTAATATAAATTTTGATATAAATCATCGGTTCTATATATATATATATATATACGTATAAAATCTCTCTGCGTCTTAAAAGCCACCAAATAAAGATATAGTAAATAAGAGATGTTGAAGTTGGAATTCATAACATTCATGAAAGTCAACCCTAGTTACATTTACATTAAACACAGGAAATGGAGACAACGCAGCATAATATGATAATACAACGACAAATAGCATTAAACATGATGCAAGGTAAATGGATGAAACTGGTTGCTGCTTGTCATACATGAATCCTCAATTCTATTTTCTGTCAACTGCAGTCTTATCACCGCAGTTCGCTGTTGCAGTTTTTTTTTTTTTTTTTTTTTTTTTTTTTTGTAGTTAACAAATTTGTGAATGCACTGAACTCATACATTCCAATTCGCTATTTGAAATATTATCACAATTCGCTATTTACAGGATTTTTTTATTGTTAACAAATAATATTAAAAATGTTACTAAGGAGATGGATGAACATGTAATGAAACTGAATTTATCATCAATTTGCAATTTTCTATTTGAAACGCTATTGAAATTCGCTATTTGCAGGATTTTTTTTTGTTGTTAACAAATTTGTGATTATACTAAATTCATCACAATTCCGCATTTTGCTATGCACATCATCGCAATTTACTATTTGCAGGTTTTTTTTCTTTATCAAATTTGTAACTATAAAGTCATCATCGGAATTCGCTATTTGCAGATTTTATTTTTGTTAACTAATATGGGATTGCTATAACTATCGTTATACTAAATCTAATTAAGGGAAAATAATTATTCTTATCCTTCTTTTTTTATTCTTCCACCGTTGTCTTATTTTTGTTAAACGGCCCCTCAAATGAACGCGGAGCTGCTATCATCCTCCTTGGTTCCCTTACCTCCCATGGGACGGTATCAGCCACTTTGCGAAACTCTTTTCTAAACAGACCAGCGAACCACTTTTCTAATTGATTCATTTCATAATGGCGAACGTTATCTTTTTTTATCGGCAGCTAAAATTGTTTATCGGTTTTTTTTCTTATTATCACATTCGTAAATATCTGTAACTACTAAAATTTTATTAATTAGAATTAATAAAATTAATGTTTTGGAATTATTCGAATCACTAAATTGGACTATGTGTTTTAATTTTGAATTTTTTAACCAATCGCGTCCTATTTTTCCTAAGCACTGACTGTAAATCTATAAAATATTATTGTTCGATAAATCTACAAAATACTGTAGTACATAAAATCTTATCCTTCTGCGGGCTTATTAGCAACTAGTATCCTCTGTTCCTAGATTACTCCTCACAATTAACTCTCTTACAAATTCTGATTCTATAGAAATACTATGCATAAAATAAATTAATGCTTATGATAAGCAATTAATATTCCACTATTTTCCTTTTCAACATTTCGTGAAAAACAATTATAAGCATTTAAAGTTATTGAATAGCTTTAGCATGAACATTTCTCAAACTGAATTTATTTAAAAAAATAGTAATGTTTTAGTATGTATTATATTATTAAGTAGTAATTTAGTAATACTAGGTAAAAAGGAAATTAATACTAAATTATCTCTTTACAACATTTCATGAGAAGCGGTTGAAGCATTTAAAATTGTTGAATGGTGTTTACCTCATTCAGCACAAAAAAATAATTTCAATCGCAAATTCAATGATTCATTTAGTCGAAATATAGCAATGTCTTACTATGTATTATATTATTAAGTAGTAATTTAGTAATAATGGGTAGAAAAGAAATTAATACTTCACTATTTTCTTTACTTTTCATGGGAAGCAATTTAAGCATTTAAAATTGTCGAATAGCGTTTACCTCATTCAGCACAAAAGAAAATTTTAATGCGCAAACTGAACGATTCATTCAATTGAAATATAATAATACAATAGTAAGTATTACAGTAGTAATTCTATAGTAACACTATGTAATAAAATAAATTAATACTTACAATAAGAAATGAATATTACATTATTTTCATTTTCAACATTTCATGAGAAGCAGCTTAAGCGTTTTTTAACGCGCAAATTGAACGATTCATTCAGTAAAAATATAGAAATGTTATAGTAAGCATTATAGTATTAAGTAACAATTGTATAGTAATATTAGGTATAAAAGAAATTAATATTCCACTATATTCTTTACAGCATTTTATAAGAAGCAATTTAAGAATTTAAAGTTATTGAATAACATTTACCTCATTCAGCACGAAAAACAATTTCAATGCGCAAAGTGAACGATTCATTCAGTTCAAATTGATACACCGCTATTTACTGTACAACATTTCATGGGAAGCAATTAAAGCATTTAAAGTTGCTGTATAGCGCTTATCTCATTCAACACGAAAAACAATTTCGATGCGTAATTTGAACGATTCATTCATTTGAAATCATAGAGCAAGTTTAACTGCTGCAAAAAAAAATGTGAAGTTCTTTGAAAATGAAGCTTTAAAATGTTTGCTTTTAATTGAATCAGTAATTACGTACAAGAAAAAAACAGAACTGAAACTCCGCACTCATCGAAGTTGGAAAAAAAATCCCCAGCTCTAAATGAGATCGCATTGGAAAAAAAATGTTGCTTTTGATTAAAAATTCCGATTAATTTTTTTCCTCCGAATCTAATAACTCCTCAAGATCTCGAATACGTTTTTGATAATTAGTCTTGATAAATGATTTTTTTTTTTTTTTTTTTCGTCACAGTATGAAAAAAATAAAATCAAGCCTAGGATGAAGATGTTGTTGAACGTTAATTATTTTCTAAACGTCAAAGTTGGAATTAACGTAACACGGCTCCTGAAAAATGGATGGCTATGCAGCTTTTTTTCTTTTCCCTTCACATTTTTTTACCTTCAAGTTTTGGTTTTAAAAAAATAAACCCCACAACGATTAAAAAATCATGCTCAGAGTTTTCTCAGCAAAATGTGCGACGGACACATTTTTAACTCCCTTTTTTATGAGTCAAAAGGAGGTTTTCTGCGAAACATTTTATGATGCTGAAAAAAAATTTCCATGTTAGGAAAAAGTCTTTTTTTGCTTTTATATTTAAGAAAGTGCAATTTCACGTCTTCATTAAACTTACATTTGCAAGGAAAAAGGACATTTTTTCGTCGAATTTTTGTTTTTCTGGCTAAATTTCAAGACAAAGAGCAAGAAATGCTTATGGCATATATTAATATTGCACTTTTCTGCAATTAGCAAATGGTCTTGATAAAATATAGACAATGGCACGCTGTTTTATTTTAATATGTATTGTTGCTACATGAAATGCCTTTTTTGGATTAAGAAATCTGTTTAAATCACAGTTCAGAAGCAGAAAAATCAAATTCTTAAACATATTTTGGTCTACGGCTCTGAAACATGGACTTTGGCAAGATCTGATGAGGCGCATTTGGGTCTATTTGAGCTGAAGATTTTAAGGGCTATTCTTGGAGGTGTTACGGAAAGCGATTGTTGGAGAAGACGGTACAACGTAGAAATTTATAAATGCTATAAAAACCCAGATATCATAAAACTTATTAATATCAATAGATTAAACGGGGCTGCTCATATATTTAGAATGAATGATTTAAACCCTGTAAAACGACTCGTTTTGGCAAAGCCTCAGGGACAAAGAGGACGACCCAGGTTGCGATGGATAGATGCAGTTGAAAAAGATTTTGCAGTACTAAAGGCAAAATATTGAGGATTATTGTCACCCTGAGGAATGCATGGAAATCTCTTCAAAGGAAAGCCTTGGCCCACTCTGGGCTGTCGTGCTATTGATAATGATGATTGTTGCTACTCTTTTATTTATTATTGTTGTTTGTGGACTTCAGTTCACTTATTTTAAACACGGAAAATTATTAAAAAATTAACTTATATTTGATTAGGCTCAGTCAAAATTCATAGCGAGATATATTCAAATAATTAGCATAAGAAATCGCATTTATAAAAATCATGAAACAGTATTGAATACAGGGTCCTGATGGACGAGTGACTAGCACTCGGTGACGTAGGATTCAGGTTAAAGTTTTTGCAAAATTGACGATATTGTAAAATTTCGTTATGTATTGAAACTAATGAAATATTTCCTTGTAAAGCATAATAATTTATCGAAACTATATTTATATTTTATCAAAACATTTTGAAATGGTAACTAAAACTATGAAAATACAAATCAGGCTAGAAGTGAGTGAAGTGAAGTGAATTCAATTCATGTTTCCGAGGTCTCTATTTGAATTGATAACGCATGCAGCTATGTTAGCAAATAAAAATATTTTATTTAAAAAATTGTATTAGAATGGTATATACTTTTTATATGTATTCAAATGCGTTAAATATTAAAGAAATATCCAGCTCTGTACCTTCAACAACTCTGTGAAATAAGAGGATATAAATTCTTGAACATCTAATAACGATGTTCCGCAAAATGCTGCGACACTTGTCACTTATTTATCATCTAATAAAGGCGCACCTTTCATTCGAAATGAACTGTCATCCATCCGAATTGAACGAATCACCTTTGGGAACTAAATGAATCGAAGCGATCAAGAATCATCCACTCATCTCGTTCGCGGGAAATGATTGGAAAATGAATCCTTCTGACCCAACTCCAGGGCAGAGCGTAGAATTTTGGCAGAATCCCTACTAGTCCCGACGTCAAGTACGCAATTAAAGTAGGACTTTTGGGGAGTTGGAAATTTAATTAACGTCGGCCGAACAGGGGGAGGTATTGACGTTTCCGTGCGAAGGCTCCCTTCACCTCAGTTTACGTGACGCTAAACAGATGTTGACGCCAAAGTCAATACCGACTTTAAAGTGTTATTGTTCCGGATGGGAGAAGCATACATTTTCGCGGTTCATGTAAACGGTTTTAAAATTGGAAATGGGGATTATTTTCAGGGTACAGAGATTAGAATTTTTATCTTTTCACTAATGTGTTGCACAGTTCAGTTGAAGGTCTAATCCAGGAGTGGCCAATCCGCTGCCCACTTTTAACATTTTTCTGACCCTTGAGATGGATCACACTTTTAACACAATATATTTATTTCAGAATGGCCAAAGGAGTGAAAGCCAATGTATTGAAAATGTATATTATTATTTGTGCATCCCTATAGTCAAAAATGAACTGTCGAAATGATGAGAGAAAATGAATTTTGATTTTAAAATAATAGTCTTGCGAATATAGGGTAGATATAGCCTGTTTTATTCATGGCTTTGCAGTGATGAGTTTGTAACAAAGTGTCCAGTCCTGTACAAATGAATGACAGTGGTCAGTGGCGATTGCAAAGGGAGACGCGGTAAGATCCGCGATGATCATGTTTGATCATGCTCTTATATTGCATTTCTACTCTATGGATTCACATTTTCACACATTTTCGCGGTTGATGTAATCGACTTTGAAATTGGAGAGGATTATTTCCAGGGTAGAGAGAGTACATTTTTTAACTTTTCATTAATATGTTACACAGTTCAGAGGAAGGTCTAATCCAGGGGTGGCCAACCCAAATGATCTTGCGGGCCACTTTGGAAATGCCTCCTAACCGCCTATAAAATTATATGTCCTCATATTAGATTGAGATCCACTATAGCCATTTTTGTCGAGTGAGCAATTGAAAACATAATGAATTGTTATTTTTATGTTTACTATTATTCTTGCATATCAACTTAGATAATAATAACGATACTAAATACGCACTGTAAAGAAATATATAACACTCAAAATGAAATATAAAAAATATATAAATAAAAACGAAATAAAAAAAATGAAATCGTTAAAAAAATATTTATTTGACGAGTGCGATTGTTTCTCCACTCTTTCACTTGGTCTTTGCAAATCGATCTCTATTTTGATATTTACACATCGTAATGGGTGTTGCGTTCATTATGTTTAAGCGTGTTTTGCGTTGGCTCAATTTCATTCTCAAAAAAAAAAAACCACAAACACTTCACATTTGTCAGTTGAACCAACAGCGCTAACAACTTGGACTAAGAGTCTGGTTTGCTCTGCTATCAACAATCAAGTGTACATATCTAAGGGATGTCACTACGTCATTGAGGTGAGGTCACTTAAAGTGAAAAAATAGCACCTGTTATATTAGATGTTCAAACAAATATTTATTTCATTTGCACATAAAATCAAACATAAAAGGACATTATTACAGAAATATGGTATAATATTAATTCATTTTAGAAGGTACTGAACCAAAGTACATTATGCATCATCAAAAAGCAGCTAATCATGATTTCTATCATACATTAAGTATGCATGAATATCTATGCATAAATATATATATTGGATTATTTGTTTCTAACTCTGTTTTTTATATATACAATATGTATATATATATATATATATATATCTGTGTGGGGGGGGACTTTTAAGAAACACAATTTTTTTCTATAAAGAAGTCCTAATAGCTTTCGCCCTAATAGCATCATGAGCCACCATCAAAAACAGAAATTTTGATAATGAATTTATTTATCTGCGTATAACATGTATTGTTATGCGCCGTATTAACAGCGGCGAAATTGAAAATCATTTGACAGAGTGAGAGTTAAATCATACAAGAAATATATATATATATACACTGAAGTGACAAAAGTCATGGGATACCTCTTAATATCGTGTCGGCCCTCCTTTCGCCCGGCGAAGTGCAGCAACTCGACGTGGCATGGACTCAACAAGTCGTTGGAAGTCTTCTGCAGGAATATTGAGCCATGCTGTCTCGATAGACGTCCATAATTGTGAAAGCGTTGATGGTGCAGGATTTTGGGCACGAACAGACCTCTCGATGATGTCCCATAAATGCTCGACGGGATTCATGTCGGGCGATCTAGGTGGCCAGATCATTCGTTGGAATTGTCCAGAATGTTCTTCAAACCAATCGCGAACAGTTGTGGCCCGGTGACATGGCGCATTGTCATCCATAAAAATCCCCTCGTTGTTTGGGTACATGAAGTCCATGAATGGCTGCAAGTGATCTCCAAGTAGCGGAACATAAGCATTTCCAGTCAATGTTCGGTCCAGTCGCACCAGAGGACCAAGTCCATGCCATGAAAAAACAGCCCACACCATTACGGAGCCACCACCAGCTTGAACAGTGCCTTGCTGACAGTTTGGGTCCATGGCTTCGTGGGGTCTGCGCCACACTCGAACCCTACCATCAGCTCTTACCAACTGAAATCGTGACTCATCGGACCAGGCCACGGTTTTCCATTCATCTAGGGACCAACCGATATGCTCACGTGCCCACGAGAGTCGCTGCAAGCGATGTCGTTCTGTCAGTAAAGGCACTCGAGTCGGTCTTCTGCTGGAATAGCCCAAGAAAGCCAAATGTCTCCGCACAGTTCTAACAGACAAGTCCCTTGTACGTCCCACATTGATTTCTGCGGTTATTTGACGCAGTGTTGCTTGTCTGTTAGAATTTACGACTCTTTGCAGACGTCGTCGGTCTCGGTCGTTAAGTGCAGGCGGCCGACCACTGCACTGTCCATGGTGGGATGTTATGCCTGAAATTTCATACTCTCGGCACACTCTTGACACAGTGGATCTGGGAATGTTGAATTCCCTAACGATTTCCGAAATGGCATGACCCATGCGTCTAGCTCCAACTAACATTCCGCGTTCAAAGTCTGTTAATTCCCGTCGTGCGGTCATCATCACGTCAAACCCTCTTCACATGAATAACTTGAACAGAAATGAAAGCTCTGCGAAAGCACTGCGCATTTATACCTGTTCTATGCGATGCTACTGCCATCTGAAAATTTGCATATTGCTATCCCATGACTTTTGTCACTTCAGTGTATATATGCATGCATAATGTATACTTGATGCATGATAAAAACTTAGTCAGCTGTTTTTTCATTATACGCAATGTACTTTAGTTCAGTACCTCTTAAAAGGAGTAAATAGTATACCATATTTCTGTAATAATGTTCTTTTATGTCTGATTTCATGTGCATTTGAAATAAATATATGTTCGATATCAATAAAGTGATTTTCAACTATCAATTTTAATTGGAAAACCTTTCAATATCAATCTATTATTGGTAAAATAAATACATTTTACTTATTTTACGTATATGCATATAGAAACGTTGTATATAGAAAAAAGAAAGTCATTTATCCTTATAAATCTTGATAAAATCCCTATTCTGTGGGGAAAAAATACCAAGAAGGAAAAATAATTTTAAAAAACGTCGTTTCAAAATAGATTATTTCAGGATTTCAAATAAAATGCATAACGACATATTAGCAGCTTACAGAAATGACGGAAAAAACTCAATTCTTTTATTCATCTGTTTGCTCAATTCAGTTTATTCCCCTTTTTTATTATTTCCGAAAAGAAAAATAATAAAAAAAAATAGTAAATTGTTCAGCTCTTCTGCAAATGCGAGTTTAATGATGACATACGGACAAGATATTCCAAAAACCGCTCTTTATGAAAATTATGAGCTCAAAAAATGCAAGAAAGATTGAAAAAATAAAGCTTTTCTTTTTATGTACAGGAAAAAGAATCTTAAACCTTCATCTTCAGACATTTTATTGAGAGAATTTGAGTATGATTTTTTAATCGTTCGTGCTCTTTTTTTTTTTTCTATGAAAATTCGATGAAAAAACCGTGCACAGCCATCCATTTTTCTGGAGTAGCGTTACGTTAATTTCAGCTCTGGCGTTTAGAAAATAATTAACGTAGAACAGCTTCTTCACTGACGATAGTGATTTTTTTTGGAAAGATTTTGTGATGGAAAAATTCATTTATCAAATATAATTATCAAAAACGCATTTGAGAAGAAGAAAAAAAAATTAAGAAAAACCGTTTTTCGTTTTTCAATAAAAAGGAACGTTTTTTAATGAACTTTTATTTGTTAAATTTTTTCCAAGCAAATATAGAGTATCGATACTTTGCTTTTTCAAAATAATTACTTCAGCAATTATAAAAATACTTTTAACAATATGTTTTCCAAGAAAAAGAAATAAATTAAAAAGAAACTCATTAAATTTCTCAAATTTATTTTTCGTTGCTTCAATTTTATTGCTTCCTAATTTCAGTTATTTCTTTTATCGCGATCGGATCTTTTATGTTTTAAAAGATATTTAATACATATATTCTAATAATATAATCTTTAAAATTTAAACACTAATTGATTTTTTAAATAAATATATTTTAAAATGAATTCAGCGATTCCAGACGATTGTTGAGAAAATTGGTTTGTCCTTGTCGCTGTATGGTCATCTTGTGCACACTTTAGGCTAAATAGACTGGGACCTACAGTTTAAAGTGGATTCTGAACCACATAGTAATATCCATGCCACCGCCAGGATTCACGCCTAAAGTCTTCGGTACCAACGGCCAGAGCGCTAGCCAGTTGGCCATCAGGTCGCAAAACGAGGATTGTAGGTTTAGTTTGTCGCTGTACGGTCATTGTGTGCTCACTTTGGGCTAATTAGGCCGGGACATGGCAGAATATATAGAATATATCAATTAACATGGTAGCATGCTCAGTCTCAGCACACACTTTGGAAATTTGTTGTGTTTGTTACCAGATTTACTACTAGCCCTCCCCCTCAAAAAAAAAAAAAAAAAAAAAAAAAAAACCCTAGAAACTCAACATTTTAATCAACAGGTCGCTGCAGCATGTAAAGATTTACGGTAACCATTGAAAAAGGAAAAATGCTATTTTCTTATTGTATCATATAATGATTTGGAGCGGCATGATGGCCAATTGGCTGGCGCTCTGGTCTTTGGCACCACAGGTTTGAGGTTGGAATCCATTGGTTACCAGTTCGTTTGTTGGTGGTTCGGAATCCGCGTTAAACTGTAGATCCCGGTATATTTAGGCTAAAGTGTGCACAAGATGACCGTAGAGCGGCAAGCCCTCTTCGAGAACAATGGAAAGATTTTATTGCATATAGATTTATCGTTCACACTCGTCATAGAACTTTATGATCGGCTTCGATTTTCGGGTTTCGAACATGTCTTCTTTACATCGGAACTTTCGCTATCCACCAACCCATTAGATACTGAAACCGTTTGATAGTGAAATGAACCAAAGTAATTTTAATTCTGTAACACCTGACTTGATTCCATTCTCCGTCCTTTGAACGAACACCTCGGGCGCACTGAAGTTAATTAAATTGGGGAACTCGAAAAGCGGCATTCGTTCTCTGGAGAACCGAGTTTTAATTGCGTGCTCCACGTTAAGCATGCACGACTCGCGCTCAACTTGTGTGTTCTCAGAAGTGCCACCTCCATCGCCAGCAGATGAATCTTCTCAATGTGTGTGATTACTTTGTTAACTGTGAAAATGTTCGAATGGCCTGTTAACTGCTTTACACATAAGACAACTTATCTGCATAGGACAAAATCCTAAAAATAATTTTTGATATAATAACATTGTATCAAATTCTTTTTTCATACACTCTTGACACTTTTTCGTAATTTTTACTAATAGATTTAGAAAATATGTGAAATATAGTCAATGAACACATTTATCTGTAAAAAAGTTTTTGCGTTAACAAATATTTTTGATAGATTTGTAAGTCATAAATGGTAGTTGAGAAGTAAAATTTTCCCTTTTTATATATTTGTCATTGTTTCTTAGAGAATGTATGTAAATAACTCAGTTGTAATATTGATGAAATTACCTCGGTGTTGGTATATTAACACCAACGAAATATAATTTTAGCAACATTATGTATAATTTCATCGATATTATCGGTATTACGGTCATCAATATTATCTGTATTACGTATAGTTTCATCATTATCACTGTCCACAAGGTATAATTTTATCAATATTATCGGTAATTATAATATATTTTTTATTTGGTAATTATATCTTAGGTATAATTACCAAAGGGTAATTATACTTAATTACCTTTGGTGTTTGTTAAATTATGTATAAGCATTATTTACAATTTGATATTCTTCTTCAATGGCGCAACAACTCCATGGTGGGGCAAGGCCTTTTGCATACTGGCAGATTCCAAAATATGAAACATTTCTTTTTAAGAGATAAGGTGGTCAACCCTACGCCCAACTCCCTACAGTCATATTTAGACAAGAGCGCTGAGGTCCAAATCCGCTGGCAACAGGGTTTTAGTCACTGCTGTCAGATACGGAAAGTCCCGATAGCCATTGTTACCACTCTGTACTCCAGCTGTGCACGTTGCCACTGTGCCACAAGGTCTAATATGCTTGTAGAACTTTGGACATAGGGCTGACAACTCTACCCCGTAAAAAGAAAACGTCTCTTGTTTCGAAGTCTGGCAGATGGCTGACGGCTTTATCCCACCATATCTCGCATCGATAGTTGGACTGCCTGGTGTGAGTTCTCCGGGTCTGGGGCAGTTACCCATAAAGTACCCCTTCCACCCCTTCCCCCGCGGGTGGGCTATGCATGGCATGCATGAACCCCACCAATGTTCCACCTCCCCTTTCTATCTGGTAGGGTGATGTACTGGTCTGTCTAGCCCTAAGTAAGGGAGGAGGGGAGGTGTAAAGAAATGAAAGTGCTATTAGATTGGGTTCAACGGTTTAAAGGGGATTCCGAACCACTAAAAATATCCGTGGCACTGCCGGGTCTGGTTTGGTTTGCAGTTCTACTGTCATTTTGTGCACACGAAGGTTAATTAGACCGGGACCTACCGTTTAACGTGCATTCCGGACCACTCACAAACATTCATGCCATCGCCAGAATTCGAAGCTGAGGTACCAAAGGCCAGAACGCTAGCAAATCGGCCATCAGGCCGTCGATTGCATAAGAGAATAGGGTTGCCAATATCAGAAAAGTAATCAAAATATAAATAATAATCTAACATATATAATAATAAATAAAAAAAATATAAATATAAATATAAATGTCAAACAATTTTTAATTTAGATAGACGATTAAAAAAACATATACTTTAGCTGACAAACATATACTTTAATTAATGTTTTGCTTTAAAAAATTGGCACTGCCGGGACTCGAATCCAAAACCTGTAGCCTCAGAGAGCTAGTCACTCGGCCATCAGGGCCCATAATTTGTTATTATAACATGGTATAATTTTAAATTAAAAAAAAAGATCACGATTAAAATCACAAACATAATATGTGTCTGTTTTGTTTTAGATGTAAAATGCATAAATGCAATTTTTTTGTTGTCAGTTAAAATCCAACTTAAAATTTTTTCTAAATGTCTGTTTGAAAGCTCTCTTGATGTTTCGAACATCAGCGTTGCTTTTAGTGCTCCAACAGATCAAAACTTTACTCTGACTTTTTTAGGATTTCATTTTTAAAGCTGATACTAGGTTTAAAAAAAAACTGTGATCCTTTCATGCTCCGGTTTTTTTTTTTCCCCCACTTTTTTTTTTTACCGATAAAAACATTCGATTTCAATACCGTCGAAGAAAAAAAAAAAAAAAAGATTCTTGGAATGAAAAAAAAGAAGGAAATTATATGGACATTCGATTTCCATTTTAGTTTCGATTTCGGATGGAAACTTCATCTTTCTCATTCCCCCCCCTTCCCGTCCGAATACACGGAACTCACTCACACCCTCCTCTCCCCAAATGAAAAGTGAAAAAAGATCCTCCCTCCAAGATACAAGACGATTTTATTTCAGTTTTTTCTGCCCCCCCCCCTAAAAAAGCCGTGTTTCTCTAGATGAAATTGTTCGGCAGAGAGTGTTGCGCAATCGCTCCTTTCTCTTCTAAGTCATCTGATCCTCTTCCATGTTTTGCGCGATTGAAAACTGTATGCGACTTATCCAATATAGGACGGAGTAAAGCATCTGGAGTAAAAGCAATTCTTCCATAAATAAATTATAAAATCATTAATCAATAAAGTCATTAATTGATTCATTAATCAGTAAAATCATTAATCAATTCATCAATCAGTAAAATCATTAATCAAAAATTTCTTGTTAACTATAATTATCCCCCATTTAATGTTAGTCAACGGACCAAAAAATATCAAATCTTTACAGAGAAAAAGTTAAATCTGGTATAAAGAAACGAAATTTGCTAGCGCTCGGTGCCACAGATTTCGGGTTTTAGTCCCGGCGGTGCCATGAATGTTTGGAGTGGTTTGGAATGCACTTTAATCAGCAGGTCCTTGTCTCATATCACTGTAGAGCGTTACGGAGCCAAGTCAGACTTCTACCTACGTGTGCTCCATCACAACTGGGCGGCCTGACGGCCATATGATTAGCGCTCTAGCCTTTGGTACGGTAGGTTTCAGGTTCGAAACTTGATAGTGGCATGGCTGTTTTTGAGTGGTTAGAAATCTACGTTAACCGTAGGTCCCGGTTTAATTAGTCTAAAGTGTGCACAAGATGACCGTAGAGCGACAAACCAAACCCAAGCTCTTCAATGTTTCGTGGGATTGAAAACTATGCGGCTTTTCCAATATAGGACGCAGTGAAGCATCTGACATAAAAGCAACATAATAAATAATTATTTTGATTAATCTATAAATTCTTGTTAACGGTAATTAATGTAAACTCCCATTTATTGTTAGTCAAGGAACCAAAAGAAAGTAAATATTAAAGCTTTATATGGAAAAGTGTTAAGTAACGCTCTGGCTTTTGATAATACAGGCTTCAGATTCAAATCCTGGCTGTGTCATGGATGTTGGTAGTGGTTTCGAATACGCTTTAAACCTTACGTCCCGATCTTATATGGGTGTAGGGCTGACAACCCTACCAGAGTATAAAGAAAATTTATCTTGTTTCGGAATCTAGCAGAAGGCTTTGGTTCACCAGGGGGCTGCCGCACCAGAGAGGACCAAAGCCAAGGTGAACCAAGGATGTCTGTAGTGGTTCGGGATCCACTTTAAGCTACCCGTTCTCATGTGACTGTAGAGCGTCACGGAGCCAAACCAGACTTCTACTTCGTGTGATCCATTACAACAGGGAGGCCTGATAACGAATTGACTACAGCTTTGGCTTTGAGTACCACAGGCTTCAGGTTCGAATTCTGGCCGGTGGCATGGACGTTTGTGAGTGATTTGGAGTACACGCTAAACTGCAGGTCTCGATCTAATTAACGCAAAGAGTGAACAAAATGTCCATAGAGCGACAAACCAAACCATCACAACAGAAGCTTCTGCCTTTCCCTTCAATCATGAATCCACACGGGTTCGTGGGCTTGGTCTAGATGTCTATCAAGTGGGATAAGAAACGACAACAGAAACAAAACACTGAACATTAATTTAGGCTGTACATCCAAACCTGTTTTTATGCGGTCCTTTCTTGAGCAATTTTTTAATAATATGGAAAGAAGGTTAATGATTGATAATGAATGGTTCAATAAATGGAATACGATGGAAAGAAGATGAATCAAGCCTTCAGGTCCCTTCAATAACATTTTAGCATTAATATTTATAAGATTAACTATGATATTTTTCCAACATTTGTACAAAAACTGTAGCAAAAATATAAAAACAACCTAAACTATTTTACGCAATTGCATTTGTTTTCTTCATTGACAGTTAATTAGCCTCTTCAACTGCAATTTTTTTGAAAATAGCAGCATAAAATAATATTCATAGCCTTTGTAGGCTACAAGCCCAGATTTCTTTGTGTTGCCCGGGGCTTCGGAATGGCTACAATAGAAGATTTCTTGCTGAGAATATGGGAAGGTGGGCGTGTTTGCCGGTGAATAACGTCGCCTGTCACTTGCCAACCTGAATTGGGAAATCTCAACAGCTCGTGATTGAATGCGCTGTGTGCAGGACGTCAATAGCAGCGACAGCGTGGAATATGATGTCGCTCTTGTAAATATTGAATGGCCTTAGATGGAATCTTGCAGAAGGTGTGAAGATTGAGTTATATGGGCGACGACACATTATCCTTTTGAAGTTTCGAGAAATATTAGAGTCAATCTCATGAAAGAATGATTCTTGCACGATTCTCGTCAGAAAGCCAAAGTTATTTTATTGTAATTGATACAAAAAGATGAATCGCAAAATAGTTATTAAATATTTTTTATCGAAGTTATTTATTAAATCTTTGCAAAGTGCTGTTCGATAAGAAATATTTCCAAATCTTTTTAAAAAAGGTAATGGAATTTCTGAATTTGGGGGGATTGCCTTTGGGTGGAATTCAATACGTGGATGGAGCTCAATTGACTAATGTCTTAAAGGTTATCAAGGAATAAGATGGAAAGGAGATTAATGGTTGATGATGAATGGTGTAATTAATGGAAGAATAATAATGGAATAACAGGGAAAGAAGTTTGATGGTTGATAATGGAATAAGATGGAAAGAAAGTTAATGGTTGATAATGAATGGTGTAATTAATGGAAGACTAATAATGGAATAACATGGACAGAAGGTTGATGGTTGATAATGGAATAAGATGGAAAGAAGGTTAATGGTTGATAGTGAATGGTGTAATTAATGGAAGACTAATAATGGAATAACAGGGAAAGAAGTTTGATGGTTGATAATGGAATAAGATGGAAAGAAGGTTAATGGTTGATAGTGAATGGTGTAATTAATGGAAGACTAATAATGGAATAACAGGGAAAGAAGTTTGATGGTTGATAATGGAATAAGATGGAAAGAAGGTTAATGGTTGATAATGAATGGTGTAATTAATGGAAGACTAATAATGGAATAACATGGAAAGAAGGTTAATGGTTGACAATGAAAGGCTTAATAGATGTAAGGCTAATTATGATATACATGGAAAAAAATTGAATGATTAGCAATGAAAAGTTTAATTACTGGAATAGGATGGAAAAAAGGTTAATGATTAATAATGAAAAGTTTAATTAATGGGAGGTTTATAATGAAAGACTAATAATGGGATAAGATAAGATGGAATGGATAGTGACCAATCAAGAGGACCCAGTGTATGTCCCCATTTAAAATGATCGTATCGAAGGAAAGGTCTTATCATGAAGAGTAAGATATTCATTGGAACTACTCGTCAGAGTTGAGCCGTCTTTGAAATGGCCTATTTATTTCATTTTTATCCAATTTGACAAAAATTGTACGCGACAACATACTCCTTCTCTCAGATAATTGAACTGAGATAATGGCGTACAACTGATAAAGTAAATGTTTGGTAAAGATGTCAAATATGTGTTTTTCTCCTAACACTTCAAGGTACCATTAGCCAGTTAATGGGCACATTTTCCACAGCTGTGTGTACACACCTGGCTGCAGAGTGTCGCCACACGATGTTTGGTGAAGAAGACAACATATAGAAGAGCCATCTTTAAAGTGCATTACACAAATTAGTCCACAAAAAAATCTCAATCTCCTGTTTTGCATGCCATGAGGCGATATGTTTCCTCTTGAGATGCACTCATAGAAACAGACATTATTCCAGACCAGAGAATGCTTCTGAGGAACAAATGCGATCTGCAACCATTTCTCAATTGTTTTTGAAATCGTGAATTCTGCACATTACTATTTAGAAGGTCATTATCACGAATGAAAACTGCAATTGTCCAGCTTCAATCAATAAACACATTGCTCGCCGAACAAAACGTTGACTGTTTAGGGTCGTTGTTATCTTACTACTTTTTCTTGGCGCAGCTTGGCCAAAATGGGTCCCTGCACCATAAAACAGCAAGTAACTACCTTCATACTTTTTCAAGGGAAATAATTTTTTCATGAAAAAAAAAAAATTCAACGACAATAGAAATAAATAGAAAAACTGAGTGCGTATCTCTAAACCGGTTTAACTCTGATGCATAATTCATTTACAGTTTTTACTTTCCATGACAAGATCTTTCCACAAAATCTACAATTTACACTTGCAGCACTTACCTAGTCAGTTGATTTAAGCTAAGTTCATTTATTAAATTGTTTGAATATATTAAAATGTTTAAATTTTTAATCTCAATTTTAATTCTTTTAATTTTTTCTGCTAAGATATTTGTTGTGATAAAATTAATACACTTAGATTTCCATGTTGCTTTTTGAGATAACATTAAATCGCTTAGATTTTCAGGTTGCGTTTTGAGATAACATTGAATCCTTTACATTTGTAGTTTGCGTCTTGAGATAACATTTTAAAACACTTAGATATTCAGGTTGCTTTTTCAGTTGACATTAAATCACTTACATTCTCAGGTTTGTGTTTTGAGACAACATTAAGTCGCTTATATTTTCATATTGCGTTTTGAGATAACACTGAATCGCTTAAATTTCTAGTTTCAGTTTTGAGATAACATTGAATTACTTAAATTTCTAGTTTGCGTTTTGAGATAAGATTTTAAATCACTTAGATATTCAGGTTGCTTTTTCAGTTGACTTCAAATCACTTAGATTTTCCTGTTGCGTTTTGAGTTGAAGAGGTTAGTAATTCTGGAAATACTTGAAAGAAAATTGATTAAATCTTCAAATAAATCAAAATTTTAATTATTGGATCTATAGGAGAAACTACTTACCTGGTTAGTTTATTTAAGCTAAGTTCTTTTATTAAATCGTTTGAATTTATTAAAATTTTTAGATTTTTTTCTCAATTTTAATTTTTAAATTTTTTCTGCTATTTTTTCATCAAATTTATTTATTAAATCTTTGGTTGTTGCAGTTTCATAAGAAATATTTTCAAATCTTTTTGAAAATGTAATAGAATTTCTGAATTTGCAAATATATTTGTTGAGTTAAAATTAATACACTTAAATTTTCAAGTTGCGTTTTGCGTTGACATTAAATGACTTAGATTCCCATGTTGTGTTTTAAGATAACATTACTTCACTTAGATTTTCAAGTTGCGCTTTGAGTTGGGGAGGTTAGTAATTCTGGAAATACATACAAGAATTATAAAAGTAGAATTATTACAAGTCTTCTAATTTTAAAAGAAAATTGATTTAACTTCAATTGAATAAAAATTTTGATTATTTCGATACATAGCAGCAAATGCCTTTAGACTCTGTCCTAATTAGTTCTTGATGAATGACGGTTACCGAGTCAATTTATTAATTTCAGTTACTACGATCGGCTTAACGCGTCTGCATATGAAAAATATTTTCGTATTAATTTGCGAGAGAAAGATCACGCGACAGGTTTTTTTAAATTATTATTTTGGTGACAGGATTTCCGTTAAAATCACCTATAATGGTATTGGGATAACGGAAAATGAACTTGAGAATCGATTTTTGTATTATTAGTGAATTAAGCTGCGCAAAATATTTTATCTTTACAACGATGCATCACAGTATTTAAACGACAAAGCAGAAGGTTGAAAATTTTGTGCATTTTTCGCAATGCACTTAACGGTTTAGAAATAGATGTAGAATCTTTATTTCGTTTTTCTAAAAACATGTTTTTGTCCTGTATTTTTTTTTCTACTTTACAATTTAGAAGTTACATGATGCATTTCTTACTTAAATCTGAATTATTTTAACACGAAGATTTTTTTTTTTTTTTTGAGAAATTAACTGTAATCAAAATTAAAGAGATCTTATATTAAAATTTTTATTTAATTCTAATTTGTAGAAAAAGGGTCAAGTGTAAATATGCATGTTCTTCTGGTCTCCTTAAAAATTACATTCTTCTAACTTTCATAGTTGTTTTTTGTTTCTTCAACTGAAGAGCATGCTCTAAGGCAGAGATCTCCAAACTACGACCCGCGGGCCAAATCCGCCCCGCCAGTGTCATCATCAGTGTAAACCGCCAGTGTCATCATCAGTGTAAACCGCCAGTGTCATCATCAGTGTAAACCGCCAGTGTCACCCGCGACAGCGAATAGCTTATTGCTGCTGTAATAAGCTGGATAAAAAAAAACACAGAATGACAATAACTCGGTTTTATTGACTTGCTCGGTGAAGCTTAATGACAAGCATAATACGCAGAAAATTTAACTTAAGCATAACTAACACATAATTGAGATGAATCCCACTAACATTATAAACTAGTGAACATCCCACGGTTACCCTCGGTAATTATGTTGGGGTAAAGAGTATCGATATTGATGTTTGGAATGTATATATCCTGAATCAAACATCATTTTTATCCTGAAAATCCCTCAGGAACGGAAAAGCTAAATGAGCGCGAATGAAACCGTGGGGTATCCACTTGCAAAAAATTACTAATGAGATTGCGATTTTCCACTGACAATAGTTTGTAGTTACCAAGCGTATGTTCGCTCAGAGTGCGTACTCGGCGACTGGCTTAGAAATTAGAGATAATGGCAGAAAAATTACGGTACTTAATGGAGTAAACAGTATGGTCCTAAGGCTGGAAAGTTTGGAGACCCCTGCTCTAAGGCGACGCTCGTTCAACCGGGAGTGACCTAATGGCCAATTGGCTAGCGCTTTGGCTTTTGGTAGCACAGGCTCCAGGTCCGAATCCTAGCGGGGGCATGGATGTTTGTGAGTGGTTCGAAAGAATCCATAATTAATAATCCATAATCCATTCTCGGTCTAATTAGCCCAAAGTGTGAAGAAAATAACCGTAGAGCGACGAACCAAATCTTCGATCGGGAATTCTTATTTTGATATTTTTTAAATCCCTTCTTTAATCCCTCTTTTAAATTTATTTGAAGTTTTTAATCACGATTTATTTGATGTTTTCATTATATTGTCATTGATTTGTTTGCTATTTACTTCTATAGGCCTCGTGTGATACTTTGCGGCGCACGAGACCATCTTGTAAACTTCTGTAAAAAGAAAAATTAAATAAAAGAAAAAAATATATATAATGGGAAAATAATTAGGTATATAAAAAGAAAAATTAAATATAATGGGTTGGGCCGATATACAGGTTGCCCATAAAATTTAGAATTCAATGTAAGAACAAAATGCATCATCTTAAAAAAACCCAAATTATCTTAAAAAAAACCCAACAACAATAGAATCCCAAATTTTCTCTTCTTGAAAAATCTCGTTTTTCACTTTGAAATAAAATTATCTTTGCTTTCACCCCATGATCTTTGAAAACAATTTTACATTATTTAATTATTAGCTTGTGAAAGAAATGTAAATAAATACTATGTATAAAAAAATCTCGTGAAAGAAATTTATATAAACCAGTAAGAATAAACTCGTGTAAGAAATTTATATAAAGGAATAAGAATAACTCCTGAAGGAAATTTAAGTAAACCAATAAGAATAGCTCGTGAAAGAAATTTAAAAAAAATCGAATAATAACTGTTGAAAGTGGTCAACAGTTATTATTCGGATCAAGGAATCGAAAAACTTCGCTCTCGAAAACAATACCTCTATTATTATAGGTAAAAAAACAACTGCAAAGTTTTTGAGAAAAATAGTATCTAAATATTAACATGGTGAAGATAGATGTCTTGTCCAATATGCTTAAACTTATATTCAATGTATCATTTAATTTAAAAAAAGTAATATAAAAAAATATGAAGTAATATAAAAAAAAATTTTTAAAGTCAATTTCTACATTTTTTTTTCATTTTATTGCAGGAGGTCCTTCATAAATAATTTTCATTCATGTTTTTAGGTTTATCTGGCGCCATTTATACGTAGATACATGCAACTTAAATCTAAAAAAAAACTAAAATGAATGAATTAAATTTAATGAGTGAATTAATATTTGAAAAACTTTATTCACATCCAGTGTCCTCCACTACAAGTTCGAAAAGAATGTATTTGAACTCGAGTGGATAAATAAAAAGTATTTTAGGAACGACTGAAAGTTTGAACAAGATATATATAGGGAGAGTATGAACTAATAGAAGGAATTGAAAAAAGCAATCGATTTTGTTATCGAATACCTTTGTTTATTGTAAAAGTCCTAATAAGTATCGTACAACAAAATGCTAGTGATGACATTTTCAAAATTTATCTGGCATGAATTTGTTTATTGGAGGACACTGATATCGGTGGTAAGAAGAGATGTTTACTTATCTCTTAACATTCGTGAGGGGATGTGGTCACCCTCTGTTTGAGCTCCGCACTGCCTTAAATTGTTGAAAGGGTTCAGTAAAAGAGGCTCTTTTGCTGCCATCTGTTCCTTCACGAAATCCTTTTTCTTATTATTATTCTTTCCATTCGCTTAAAACTGTGAGTATAAATAGTCTTAAAGCTTTACTTAAAAAGAAAAAAAGAAAGAAAAAATCGTCTGCTCCCCCCTTTAGCTTTCCATTTCTTTTGAAGTCGGAAAAGTAGAGATTTCTTTTTCCCAATCCGATTCCCGCTGAAAGAGGAGCTAATCGAATCGTCTTTTCAACTCTCTCCCTACTCTGCTCTTTCTTCTTTTTCTTTTTCCAAGTGGACGGAGAAAGATAAAGAGAGTGCTACAGAGAGGATAAATTTTTGTTCGCTTAAAGTTCGCAGAGATGCGACCAGATTTTCTTTTTCATAAACTGACCATACTTTTTGAGATAATAAAAACGAGATAGAGTAAGGCGAATCCTACGTTCGTGGAAAAATATGACGACTTTATTCTATATAAACATATTCCTTTGACATCGAAATATTTTATAGGTATACAAGGTGATTATAATTAAAGTCCCACTTTCAAAATATTGCAAAAAACAGAACTGGAGATACTTGAAAAAAGGGAGAAACGGTACACCATCAAAAAAAGAAAAAAAATTTCAAATGATTTTTCCCATCCAATTTGGAGCGCTCTGTCATTCGGTACCACACGTTTCGGGTTCGAGTCCTGGCGGTGCCATGGATGTTTGTAATGGTTCGGAATCCACTTTCAGCCGTAGGTCCCGGTTCTGTTTAGCCCTCGTATGCACAACATGACCGTACAGCGACAAACCAAACCAATCCAATTGTTTATGACCTTGCCGTGGTGGAGCGGCTATCCACTCACAACGTCACAACTGTTGAATGACTTGGGAAGTCACTTTTTCCGGCAAAAAATCGAATCAATCGAGCACATTGAACACTGCAGCTGGTTTAATGTACAACTCATGCCAAATATGTAGTTATTTCTATTCAAAATATCACTGGCAGCCGAATTCACTTTCTTTAGGCTTCTATGGAACTCTTTTTGATGCCGTACAGTTTCCCCCTTCGTCAAGTGTCTTCAGCTCAAATTTGAACTCGTTGTGACGAGTGTTTCTTTTTTGACAGCATTTTGAATGTAGAACTTTAATTATAATCACCCTGTATTTTATATCATTAACCTTATTTTCTACATTCAACAATACAGAACAGTGATTGTAATCTCCTCAGAAATGTTTCGGCAATAACCCCGCAATCGCGAGTTTTACCAAAGAAAAACTTGATAAATCCCACTCAACAATTCGACTAGGATAGAACAGTTGACGATCCTTGTTAGAATCGTTGCCAAATCTTCGTTGTGAAAGGGCGACCTGATGGCTAATTGGGTAGAGCTCTGGCCTTTGGTATCCCAGGTTTCAGTTTCGTGACCCGGCGGTGCCATGGATGCTAGTGTAGTGGTTAGGTCCTTGTCTAATAGGACAGTAAAGCGTTGGACTGACAGCCCTACCCCGTAAAAAGAAAATATCTCCTGTTCAGAAATCTGCTAGTAGGCAAAAACAGCCTTGGTCCACCATGATGATGCCACTGATGATGATGTATTTTAGTTCAGAATTAATTTGGCTACATTAAAATACTTCTTTTACAAATTGCCAACAATTTAATCACCAGAAATATGTTTTTCATCATTTAACATTGAAACTAACTAAAAATAACAAACTTTTTTTTATTATGGTTATATGATTCTACCTGTAATGAAAGTTTTGGGAAAGCGGAAAACGAACTCGAGTATCGCTTTTTGTATTATTTAATGAATTGAGTAGAACAGAATGTTTTATCTTTACAGAGATATATCGCAGCTTTTAATCTACAAAGTGGAAGATAGAAAATTTTGTGTATTTTTGCAATTTACTTAATAGCTTAGAAATGTACGTAACTAACACATAAAAGTTTAGAGATACTTGTAGAATCTTTTCAAGTAATTTTCTCAGGATATGTTTTTTTTCGGTCCCTTTTTCTACTTTACAACTTAGAAATTATATGAGGCAGGTATAACAAAACTCTTAATATTTTAACCTGAAGAGTTTCTTATCAATAACGTTTTTGAGAAATTAAAAGTAATCAAAATTTAAAGAGTAAAAGATTGCTTATATTAAAATTTTTATTTAATTCTAATTTGTAGGAAAAGGGTCATGTTCTTCCTTAAAAATTTCATCCTTCTAATCTTCATGATTGGTTCGGTTTCTCCAACCGACGAGCATGCTCTAAGGCCTTTCACCAGGGGCGGCCTGATGGCCAGCTCTCTGACCTTTGATACTGAAGTTTTCAGGTTCGAATCCTGGCGGGGGCATGGATTTTTGTGAGTGGTTCGGAATCTACGTTGAACTGTAGGTCCCGGTCTAATTATACTAAATTGTGAAAAAAAATTACCGTAGAGCGAACAAACCAAACTGCACAAACCTTCGACCGGATATTCTTATTTTGATGTTTCTATTGTTGTTGCCTGTGATTCATCCTCACTGTCCGTCAAGTGGGATGGAGACCCCATGAGTAGTCTGCTCATTTAGAGGAAAGAGGCCAACTTCTGTTGTAACAGAGCACCCCCGAAGGTAGAAGCCTGACTTGGCTGCGAGTCGCTGAAGGAGGAAGGCAGTGCCTTTACGGGAGCACGTTTATGGGGAACTACTCCGCATTTGCATATCGTACGTGAGAAAACCCGGAAAACTTCCACCAAGTAGTCCGACTCACGAGGCAAGATGATGATCATTCAAACGCCATCGATACTCCTCGTTTTTTGAAGTAGTGTGAACAAAATGCCTTGAATATGGTTGAATCTTAGACTTAATGCCAGCGGCGCATGTTAATTCTGAGCCACGAGTTGGACTCGATGTTTCTTAAATACGTTCTCTAATCTCTCTTTTACTTTATTTCTTATTTGTAATGTCAAGTACACTTTTAAATTTACCATTTACTTAGCTTTTTTATTAATTTATCATTGATTTGATCTTACCAACTGTTGTAAGCCTCACGTGATACTTTGTGATGGTACACGAGGATTTCTTATAATCTTCAATAACAAAAAAAAAAATCTTTGTAATTTTTGAGAAATATGTTTTTAAACATAATGCATTTAACATGATGGCGATAGACGTTATTCAATGCAAGTTTTAATTTTTAAAAAAGGCTATCGATTTCGACTAATCGGTTTTTTTTTTATCGAAAACCTATTATTCTTACACGTAGACATAGAAAAAAAAGCGTCTTTATGATATTTTTAAAAGAGTTTAAAAATATCATATATCATATTAAAAATATCATATCATATTTTTGTTGTACAGTTTTTTTTTGAACTCTTCTTATTCTGTTCAGTAATTACATATTACTTTGCATCATGTTTAGAAAAGGCATTTCACATCGGTGAAAGATAACGTCTAACATCCTGCTGACTTCACACTATTAAGAAAACTTTAACAAAATTTAAATTACTGGTATATTAAAAACTTCCATTGTTGTATTATATCTGCATGATAAAGTGTCTCTTAAGAGATTCAAGAAGCACTCGGTCTTTCTCTTCCCTTGAACACTTTCAAATTGTCGTCTGACGCAAAAGCACTCGGATTGAGTGAGAACTGCAAGATTGAAGATGAACAGTCTCCACACATGGAACCGCAACCGTTATCACAACTCCTCCCCCGAACACCACTCGCCCTCAATTAATTATCGTCTGCCTTGGGTTGTTCCTCACCCCCTTGTTGACCCAAATCTTTTCCTGACTTAATTTGTCAAGACGCCATCTTTTGTTTGACCTCCAAACGATAAATTATCTGTCTTTTGGGACAAAGGAACGATTTCTTGACCACCCCATTGCAATCTTTCTCCTGTGATGGAGTGAATATTCTTTCGAATGCCTGTTCTGTCGTTGCAATTGAGGAACAAGCTGATTTTCGATGTCTTTGATTGTCTCAGAAAAGATGGTAATAAGTGTGTCAGAACGGAAATCAGGTACAGGGTACTATTAAATGCAGTGTATGATTTTTTTTTGATTTTAAACGATATCCCTTCGATTTGATGTCTCTTCAATGAAGATAATTATAACTATGCGTGTTGGTGAGATAAGGCACAGAATTTCCGTATCTTCTATATTAATCAGATTTCTGCAGTTTTATTTATTATATATCATTAAACACCATTGTAACCAGGTTTCCTCCTACTTACTGCCAGGGGCGCCCCTTGTGGTGGTCAGTTGATTTCTCCCTCGAGAGGAAATAGAGTGCTATTCCGCTCAGAAACGTTTAGTTGATCTATAGTCTCTCACTCCAAGAGGAAATATATTTAGCATAATCCTGCGTATTAGTTGGCCTACAGGCTCTCACACAGAGGAAAAGCATATTTAGTGCAACCCTGCTCTTGTTTGCGCACCCTGCGTTTAGCCTTGATTACTTATCGTTCTTTTACTTTAAATTCTGTGTTATATCTTGTGTACGTGTGTGATGTTTGTGCGTTTGTAAATAAAAGTGTGAGTTCTAAAACTTGTGCCTTAACTGAACCACACCCATTTACAACCTGGATTCCCAATGTGGGGCCCACCGTATCTGCACACTACACCATCTATTATATAAATATTATTCAACTTATGCCTTTCTTGGTCATGTAATGAGAATTCATTATGTATTTCTATGAATGTTTAAATCTTGGAATCCTTTTTAAAATCTGACAAAATATACTATATATATATAGCATTTTATATTAACATTATAATGCTCTTTATATTATTAGGTAAATTAAATTAAAAAGTCATTCAATATTTAGATTGCACTTTTATAATGTAATTAAATTTTTTATATCCTTATTTGATTTGAAGCCTAATATTACTTCTTTTTTTCCAGGTATGTAGTATTTCTCATCCATTTCGAAAATCTAGTTTGGGTGAGTGATATTTACTTTTTGCTTTGAGTCATGTTGTGGGGGCGTACACCTTGCGGCAGTTATAGAACAAATTATAAACATAAATATTGGTTCCGTATAATTTAAGAATAAATTAAACATGTATTTTACATTTTTCAGAACCTTTATCATCATATCCTAAAAAAATCGAACAATGTATTTAAAAAAATTCTTTTTTATGTTATTACAATTATGTTAAAAATAAGCTATTAACATAAATTTAAATATAGACATTGTTAACACCAAGTTATAATGTGAATCGGCCACCATTTTGTGATATAAATTGCTCAACAATATAACGCGATTTTACAAACAATGCGCTATCATATGCACCATTATGTAATATAAATGGTTCAACAATATAATGCCATTATAAATTATTGGTACCAACAATCATAATGCCACAATGTAATATAAATTGATCCACACTATAATGCCTATATAAAAACACCACACTATTATGTACATCTTCCACGATTATGTAATATA
This sequence comes from Caerostris darwini, assembly GCA_021605075.1. Lineage (NCBI taxonomy): Eukaryota > Metazoa > Arthropoda > Arachnida > Araneae > Araneidae > Caerostris > Caerostris darwini. The sequence continues at coordinate 304,275 of BPLQ01003268.1, forward strand.
AATTGACCAACAATATAATGCCTATATAAAAACACCCCACTATTATATACATTTTCCACAATTATGTAATATAAATTGACCAACAATATAATGTCATTATAAAAACACCACGCTATCATGTACATCTTCCACAATTATGTAATATAAATTGACCAACAATATAATGTCATTATAAAAACAGCATGCTTTAATATGCATCTTATGTAATATAAATTATATTATGCCATTATAAAACAATATAATGCGGTTATATGTTATAACGTGCATCTGCCGTCATTATATAATATAAATTGATCAATTTCGCAGAAACTACAAACTAAGCAGGAACTTGTTTTCGTAAAATAATAAAATAATGTCAAACTGCCAAATATTTTTTCAGTTAATTTTTAAAGTTTGTTTTTAAATTAAACAGTTAAAGTCCAGAAAATTAAAAAAATCTTGCGAAATTGCAATAAGTATAATCTGCCAGTTCATTGTATATTATCTTTATACCACTCTCTATTTTTCTGGCTAAAATAGCAGATACATACTATACAGAATTTCTTATCAATGAAAATAATATCTTTTTAGTAAATGTTATTTTAAATAATTTCAGGTTATAAAATTATTTGCTGGCAAATTAAATATTCATGGTTTTCACAATTTTTCTCTTGTGCTAAAATATTGTTTGTTTTATTCGGCATATTTTAATTTGGTTGTAAATAAATAATAGTGTTATGTAGTACTCTGAAAAGACAAATTAGATATATTAGATGCATAGGGGCCAGATGGCCGAGTGGCGCTCGGTACCGCAGGTTTCGGGTTCGAGTCCCGGTGGTGGCATGGATGTTTGTAGTGGTTCGGGACAAACTTTAAATTTTAATCCACTTCTAATAAGATCGTAGAGCATTGTGTGGAGGTGGTGTGACTCGATTAAGCTTGCATATCTTCAAGCTACACAGTGCCTCGGTGGTATTAAACGAGTAACGAAGGTGCAGCCCTTGCTGATGGCATAAAAATGAACTGTCTCTGTATTGCCAGCTGCATTAGAATCTTATGTAGAAGATAATATATCTAAGTAATAAACTATAGCTGGAAAATAATAACGTAAAAAGCAGGTCTTAGCATTTACCATAATGTGCAACGTTTGACGGCATTTATTTCAGCTAAATAATAATAACGAGAATAATCAATTTGTATTTTTTTATTGTACATTTAAGAATTGTTATTAATTTTCCAAACATCAAAATAATAAACTTGGGGGAAATGCTTTTTATTCCATGAAAGCGCTCTTGTTATATTGAAAAATAAGTTTTTTTTTCCTAATGTGCCCTAAAGTATCAAAGCTCTGATTTTCCACTCAACTTGGATGTTTTTAATTAAATATTTTCTTTAATCCTCCCACATTTTTCCGACAAAGACAAGTTATTGACGCGAAAGGTAATTTCCTTCCCAAGGTTATTGGAAAGCAATTATCTTTCAGTGAAATTACTTTTACTGAATTCATTGAAATAAAAGGCTTTTCATTAAACTGAGATTCAAGTGTACCTGTAACGTCTCGGCCTAGACTAGACGTATAACGACTTATAAAAAAAGGCTACTTTCAGGCTTATGGGAACACTTTTTTCACGTACTAATATCTTTTTTACAAAATATATATAGTTTACTCGAAGGTCGGAGATTTTCAGAATTCTCGTGTCTACGACGAATCTAACACGTGGTATGCAGCAGACTTTAACTATTACACGGCGTGATTCACGAAACCGCAAGGGGCTCACTTTGAAAACAGGCGGAAAACTGTGGTCTATTCAGTCATTTCAGAGGAAAAAAGATTCTTCTGGTCGACTCGTCGCAGAACTCCCCTATTTCTTCTTCAAAAATTTCCCTTTAAGAAAATCCGCCAGGGGGGTTAGCTTCACTCACTTCTCACCGGAGTAGACATTTCTCATCTCGTGGTCTATCCCCCATCACGACGGAACAACCCGTGGTGTAGTCCATATTCAATATGTTGTTGCTTCCACCTGGGAAGGTCGCACAGACATTCGCTATTTCCACCCTTTACACGAATCAAATTTATTTAAACGAATTGACATGTTAAATAAATTATATATATATACACATTGTAGTGGTTCGGAATCCACTTTAAGCCATATGTCCCGGTCTAACATGCCTGTTGGGCATAGTGCTGACAACTATATCCCATAAAAAGAAAACATCCATTGTCTAGAAATCTGCCAGCAGACAGAGACAGACGGCCTTAGCCCACCATGGGGCTGTTGCACCACTGATGATATACATATATATATATATCTTCGCCCTAATACTCACCAGCGGCGTACGTTGCCACTGAGCCATGAATCGAGTGGAAGAAATATGAATATATTAATAATTAAAAAATGAAATGTTCTAAAAAGTTAAAATAAAACGTCATATTTATTTACAACTTTCGCAAAAACATTAATCGATCCACATCCAATCTGTTAAAGGTGTTACTAATTTAACGGATTAATTAAGTAAGTTGAAAGCAATGTTCTTGAAAATTGTTATATTACAAATCAGTATATGGGGATACATTACCAGAACCTTCCAGAATTAGCACACGATGCATTTTATAGATGACCCCCACAAGTTTTATTTCTTTCTCGAGTACATATCTGTTCCTTAAGTAAGTCGGGCGTCTTCTAAAATAGCAATAACTCCACATCCATAGAAAAATGTCATATTCGGCTCCTTTTGTGCGTGCGGCCCCTTTTTGTCATAAAGTACGAATTCGCCTTCTTTATCAATTCTTTTGTACCCCCTGCGAACTCTCTGGGCTGTCCTTAGAATATTTTTACAACTCTCTTTTTGCTGGGCAGAGAATGTAACTGAAGTTCTGCCAGTAAAACTGACAAGGGGTTTTATTACTTAAAATAAACTAACTTTTTTTAGCATTGAATATGCTTTTTGGTTCTACTTATTACATAAAAAAATCATTCGCATAAAAAAACCACCCACACTCTAATTGCTTTTACCATAACTGGAATAAATTAAACATTTTTATTTAATAACGGATGATTTGATTTGTAACAGTTTACGTATAGAAATTGACATCTAATTGGCATGTTGCATAAATATAATAGGCTTGGCTTGATTTGTCGCTCTACGGTCACTTTTTTGCGCACTTTAGGCTAATTAAACCGGGACCTACAATTTAACGTGGGTTCCGAACTAATATAAATAATGGTAAAATATATTTATTTTACCAGGAATACATCGATATTGAAAGATTTGCTATTAAAATAGATAATTATTGAGATCAAACAAATATTTATTTCAAATTCACATAAAATCAGACATAAAATAACATTATTGCTTTGTTAGGTTTGTCGCTCTGCGGTCATTTTGTGCACACTTTAGGGTAATAAGATCGGGACCTACAATTTTAATGTGGATTCCGAATCACTCACAAACATCCATGCCACCGCCAGGATTCAAAAGTGAAGCCTGTAGTACCAAAGGCCAGAGCGCTAGCCAATTGGTCATCAGGCCAGATAAATATAACTAGCAAAACAATTCTTAGTAAAATATAAATAGATGTAAATGCATATATATATATATATATATATATAAACTCCCCGGCACTACAGTCCATGCTGGACCATGACCTTCCTCCTACTGGTAAATGCCGAAACAGTAGATGTTTTTTTTACGGGGTAAGGTTGTCTGCATACGTCCAGCCCTCTACTATCCTATTAGACCCCGGCCTATGGTTTAAAGTAGATTCCGAATCACTACAAACATCCATGGAAATGCCGAAACTTGATCCCGAAGCCTGCGGTACTGAACTCTCGACTGTCAGGCCCCATATATATGAAAATACATAACACTGATATTACTAATCCGTAAAGAATATATATATATAGACATGTTAAATCTTTACGTATCATTTATAATATTATTATTATGTATTTTCATAATATATGGTTACTACGGATGCCCTATCACAACAGAACCTGCCCCTTCCATGAGAACACGGGTTCATGAACTCGGTGATGTTGCTGTTGTTGAACAAGTGGGATAAGAAACTACAATATATTCATCCCATTTTCAACAAAATAGTTTCCATAATAGAGAATTTTATTTGTGGTAAAATTTGTCAGCTTTTCATTTAGTTGATATTATTTTGTTCGCTATTCAATTCGCCATTCTTATTTTGTAATTTTTTTCAAAGTACATTTATGTTTATGTTTACTATAAAATGTTTTTTTTTATTATTATTGAAGTAGTTTTAAGCACATTTGCTTTGTAAAAAAAGATTGAAGGTAGAATCAATATAAATCGGAAAACAAGGACTTAACATACTTGTAACAATAAAGTACGAGGGAAACAATCAAGAAAATCCAGCGGAAAAAAATTAATTTTTTGTATTCGTACGATTTTATAAATTATTATTATTATTATTTTTTTTCCCCTTCATCAAATAATCGGGATACAAAACTAGCGGCATTTTGCTTGTAAAACAAAATTCGACAAGGTGCATGGGTCTGTCTGGGAAAAGAAAAAAAAAAAAGGGGGGGGAAAAACAAACGGGAACTGGAAAACATATTCTGAGCAGGAAATAGACATATCCAATGAATGCAAAGGAATCGAAAACTCAACTTCGGAATTTCAAAATGGAAAGCAAAACAAAAAATCAACCGAAAAAAACAAACTTACAAAAAATGCACAAAAGTTGTTGGAAGTTGATATATTTCTTTTCCAGAACTGTTTATTCTCCCCCTCCCCAGCGCCCACAGGGGGACAAAAAAGAGGGCTGCAGTTGTGGCGCGAAAATAAATCGGAATAAAAAATGTGCAGTTGCTATTTCCCCTCCCTTGTGTCTCTGCCCTCCTCTCTTCAAGAGGGTGGTTGGTGCAAGGAGGGAATTAGAGAACGTGACCCGGGTGACAACCCTTTTTCTTGCACGCACTTGACGCACGGATGCACGATCGTAAAGCATGCCTGATTAAAATGTCAAAGCTCTGCGATAGTTGAAATGCATTCACATTCGCGTGTTTCTCGGTATTTTAGAAAAGTATTGAGATTTGAAACTTTGTCACTTCTTATTTGCAATTTTTTGGTTTGCTTTTGTAAGGAATATTTTTCATATTTTATAAAATCTCTGGTCATTTTATGAATGTCTGGCTTATTTACAAATATTAGGGGGATCCGAAAGTAATATCGTTTTCTTTTACGTTAAATAAAAACAAATACATTTTTAAAAAGTTTTTATTTGTACTCAATGTAATTACTTCGATGGATCGATAAAAATCAATTAGTTAATTCGTTTTTTTCTTAAAAATAAATATTGATGGATGAAATGTTGAAAAAATGATTGAGAATTTCTGGAAAAGAATAATTAGACTATTTATATTTAGACTATTTATATTTACAGCGAATTTATTGTATTGTAAATTTTTTAGCAAATTCTTGAAAATCTCTAACCTTAATTCTCTACCAATATTTTTCCAAATAAAATTTACTGAAATTAAAGATGTTTTATTTTCTCTAGCCGAGTTAAGCTGAATCATAATTTCTAGTAAAATAATAAATAATAATGAGTACGGCGTGTATTATTATTAATAATATTACAAGTTATTTAGTCCGATTATTATTTAGTCCAATTCGTGGCTGAAGCGCAACGTGCGCTGTTGATGAGAATGAGGGCTGAGGTTCCATCCGCTGTCGACTTTGTTGTTTCGATACTGTTTCAAAAAGCTAAAAAACTCAATGGCGTTTGGTATATTCGGTGTCTTGCCTCGTGAATAGCATTACCAGGTAGGATTTTTCCGGGTTTTCTTCCCTACGATACGCAAATGCGGGGTAGTTCTAACTAAAAACAATCCCGGAAGGCACTTTCTCTCCTTTTCAGCGACATGGAGCCAAGTCAGACTTCTGCCTACGGGTGCTCTATCACAACAGAAGCTGCTGTCCCCTTCCCTCCTTCTATTAGACCACACGTGTTCTTGGACTTGGTCTACATGTTGCTCTCTACCCAGTGGGATAACAACACATTCATCCCATTTTCTATCAAATAGTTTTCATTGTACGAAATTTTATTTCCGATAGAATTTGTCTTTCACAAAATTTGTCAGCTTTTCATTTCGTTGATATGATTTTGTTGGCTATTCAATTCTCCATTCTTATTTTGTAATTTTTTTAGAGTGCATTGATGCTTATGTTTATTTTAAAAATATTTTTTTCTTATTTTAGTGGTTTGATGCACATATGCTGTGTAAAACTGAGAATGGGGATAGAGTCAATAAAAATCTGTCGATGTCAATCGAAAAAAAAATGACATAACATTCTTGGAACAATAAAGTACGACATAATGAAATCAGGAAAATTCCGGAAAAAAAATCAGGAATTCATAAATTATTGTATTTTGTTTTATTTTTTTTCCTTGATCAAATAAACAGGATACAAAAATAGTGGTATTTTGCTTGTAAAACAAAATTCGACAAAGTACAGGGGTCTGTTCTGAGAAAAAAAAAGCACAAAAACTGTACCTGGAAAATATATTCTGAGTAGGAAATAGACACATCCAATGAATGCAAAGGAATCGAACTCTCTCAAACTCAACTTCGGAATTTCAAAACGGAAAACAAAACAAAAACAAAAAAACAAAAAAATCAACCGAAGAACAAACTTACAAAAAAAATGTACGGAAGTTGTTGGAAGTTGATACATTTCTTTCCAGAACTGTTTATTCTCACTTTTTTTCACTCCCCGCGTCCACAGGGGGCAAAAAAAAAAGCTGCAAAGAAGAGAAAATAAATCGGAATAAAAATGTGCGGTTGCTGTTCCCTCTTGGTCACCTGGAAAATTAAAGTAAACGCCACTAAATCTGCCTGTAGGCTATTTACTCGGAAGATCGCGTTTTCTCCATTAGGGAGTATCACTCTTTTTGGCCAGCCCGTCCCCTGGGTAACTGAATACAGATACCTGGGGTTGTTTCTAGACCCAAAATTATCTTTCAATTCCCATATTAAGAATACAGTTGCTAAAGCAACTGGTGCGAGTATTAAACTCCACTGCCTAATTTCTCGAAAGAGTAGGCTTGCGATCAAACACAAGCTTCTGCTCTACAAGTCTATCATTAGACCTATCCTGGTTTATGGTAGTCCTATCTGGGCCTCTACCTCACTCACAAATATTAAGAGACTCCAGGTTTTCCAAAATAAACACCTAGCTATGATTGCTGAGGCACCACGGTTCGTTCGTCGTAAGATCATCCATAGGGATCTAGACGTCGAACCTATTCCTAATTACATTATCAAAATTTCAAAGAATTTTCTTGAAAAATGTCCTCAGATGAGCAATGAGTTAATCCGTCGCCTGCCAACATATCACCCTGGGGTGAAAAGTTCACAAAAGAGACCAAGGGCAGTCTACGACGTCTCCTATGAGTGCTTTCCCAAACTTAAGAAACACCATGGCTGTTATTCTGAACAAGCGCAAGCGAGTTCAGGTAATGGGGTGAGCCTTGCTCATTGAGAATTTATCTCAGTGCGTATCTGACGATTTACTTTGGCTTAAAAACTAATTGAATCCATTAATTTTAAAAGAACTGGCGCAGGGGTTAAGACTTGGATCTTTGACCGCGAGGTTGAGGGTTCAGATCAGAACTCTGTTCCTTTTCTATCCCTTTTTACTGCTACATTGTGCTTTAACTTTTTTCATATGACTTTCCAACTAGTAACTAAGTTAGGTTTTTATTTTATTTTTCGTACGCTTTTTTACCCCTTTTTTTGTTAGGAAATAAAAGGATTAGACAAAAAAAATATAAAAATAAAAATAAAAATTATAAAATCGAAAACCAAACAAAAATTATAAAATTGAAAACCAAATAAAATTATAAAAATAAAAAGAATCACGGTTATGTGATCGGCCTTTTTTTTTGTGGGGATTTTGTATACTTGTGATAACCATTTACCTTTCAGATGCTCCTATTGGCTCTCACCGTTCATGCATAATTTCCAATCAGTGATCTCGTAAGCAAAGGGTTGGTGGGTTTGTTTACGTTTTTGAAATAGTACACGGCATCGACAACTGGTCCCTAATTGCATCGAATTTAAAACTTAACTTTTAAATTCTTTTTTTTTTTTTTATCTTACTTTTTTATAATTAGTATTTTTTCTTTTTTTTGAGTACCTACTTAATTTGAATTTTTAGAAACATTTATCTTTAATCTTACTAACAATAATCAAGCAGCCATTTAAAATGCCAAGCATATTTATGAATTAAGATGAGGAGGTTTAAGGGGTATTTCCCCCTGTTGGTACTCCGTAAACGGTACGCCAGTTGCCAGTGTTCCCTCTTGGACGTTTTTTTCCCCTCTCTTTTTGTCTCTGCCCTTCTCTCTTCAAGTTGGGGGTGCAAGGACGGAATTAGAAAACGTGACCCGGGTGAAAACCCCCCCTTTTTTTTTTGCAGACAGATTCGCGCATTCATGCACGATCCTAAATCATGCCTGATTAAAATGTCAAAGCTCTACAATGCTCGAAATGCATTCACATTCGCGTGTTTCTCGGTATTTTAGAAAAGTATTGAAATTTGAAAGTTTATCGCTTCTTATTTGCAATTTTTTGGTTTGCTTTTGTAAGGAATATTTTTCATATTTTATAAAATCTCTGGTCATTTTATGAATGCCTGGCTTATTTACAAATATTTGGGGGATCCGAAAGTAATGTCGTTTTCTTTTACGTTCAATTAAAACAAATAACTTTTTAAAAAGTTTTTATTTGTAATCAATGTAATTACTTCGATAATTGATAGATCGATAAAAATCAATTAATTACTTAGATGAATCGGTAAAAAGCAATTGCCTCGCTGGATCGATAAAAATCAATTAGTTAATTCGTGTTTTTCTTAAAAATAAATACTAATGGATGAAAGGCGGAAAAAAAGGATTGAAAATTTGTGGAAAAGAATAATTGCTTTATTTAGACTATTTATATTTAGAGTGAATTTATTGTGTTGTATATTTTATTTATTTTACAGCAAATTATTCAAAATGTCTAACCTTAATTCTCTACCAATATTTTTCCAAATAAAGTTTACTGAAATTTTTTTAATTTTTGTTATTAATATTTTATATTATATTTTATATTATATTTTATATTATATTATATTATTTAATATTATATTATATTTTAATTATGTTTTTTAATAATTAATTTTTTTAATTTAAAATTTGAAATTTTCTGTAGCCGAGTTAAGCTGAATCCTAATTTCTAATAAAATAATGAATAATAATGAGTACGGCTTGTATTATTATTATTAATGTTACAAGTTATTTAGTCCGATTATTATTTAGTTCAATTCGTGGTTCAATGGCAACGCGAGCTGAATGAGGTTCCATCCGCTGCCGACTTTGTTGTTTTGGCACTGTTTCAAAAAACGAAGAGACTCGATGGCGTTTGGTATTTGGTATCTTGCCTCGTGTATCGCACTACCTGGTGGGAATTTTCCGGGTTTTCTCCCCTACGATAAGCAAATGCGGGGTAGTTATCACTAAAAACAATCCCGGAAGGCACCTGCTCTCCTTTTCAGCGATATGGAGCCAAGTTCGTTTTTACCTGTGGGTGCTACTTACCTCCTTTTCCCTCCTTCCATGAGACCACATGGGTTCTTGGTCTTGGTCTACATGTTGCTGTTTACCAAGTGGGATAAGAAACAACACATTCATTCCATTTTCTACCAAATAGTTTCATTGTACTATATTGTATTTCTGATAGAATTTGACAGCTTTTCATTTCGTCGATATTATTGTGTTGGCTATTCAATTCACCATTCTTATTTTGTAATATTTTTTGAAGTACATTTATGGTTTTGTTTACTTTTGAAATGTTTTTTATTTATTGAAGTAGTTTAATGCACATATTCTTTGCAAAAATAAGAATGGGAATAGAATCAATATAAATCGAAAAAAAAAAATAATAACTTAACATTCTTTCCACAATAAAGTACGAGGGAATGAAATCAGAAAAATCCAGGAAGAAAAAATTGTGAATTTTTTGTATGCATGCGAATTTATAAATTGTTATTTTTTTTTTCTCTTGATCAAAAAGCGGGAAACAAAAATAGCGCCATTTTGCTTGTAAAACAAAATTCGACTAAGTACATGGGTCTGTACTGAGAAAAAAAAGCACTAAAAACGGGAACTGGAAAATATATTCTCAGCAGGAAATAGTTCGATTCCTTTGCATTCATTGGATGTGTCTATCTCGAACTCAACTTTTCTGGAATTTCAAAATGTAAAACAAAAGAAAACAAAAAATCAACCGAAGAAAACAAACTCACAAAAAAATGCACGAAAGTTGTTGGAAGTTGATATATTTCTTTCCAGAACTGTTTATTCTCACTTCCCCTTCCCCCCAGCATCCACAGGGGTTAAAAAAAAAAGGGCTGCAGTTGTGGCGCGAAAATAAATCGGAATAAAAATGTGCAGTTGCTGTTTCCTTTTCCCCCCTCCCTTGTGTCTCTGCCCTTCTCTCTTCAAGAAGGTGGTGCAAGGAGAGAATTAGAAAACGTGACCCGGGTGAGAACCCTTTTTTTTTTTTGCACGCACGGATGCACGATCCTAAGGCACGCCTGATTAAAATGTCAAAGCTCTGCGATAGTCGAAATGCATCCACATTCGCGTGTTTCTCGGTATTTTAGAAAATATTGAAATTTGAAATTTTATCACTTCTTATTTGCAATTTTTTGGTTTGCTTTTGTAAGGAATTTTTTTCCACTTTTTATGAAAAACTCTGTCTGGTTTATCTATAAATAGTGAGCGGATTAGGATGTCTCTTTTTTTTACTGTAATTAAAACAAATTTTTAAAAAGTTTTTATTTTTAATCAATGATGTCATCACCCACGTTAGCAATAAACTTTTAGCCATCTAGGGTACAAACTTTCAATGCCGGATCGATAAAAATCAATTAGTTTATTCGTTTTTTTCCTTTAAAAATAAATACTAATGGATTGAAGGTGGACAAAAAATTATTGAAAATTTCAGGATAATTTATATTTTTTAAAGCGAATTATTTAAAATCATTAACTTTATTTCTCTACCATTGTTTTAACTTATAAAATTTACTAAAGTTAAAAATTTTTTACGTACTGTAGCCTGGTGACACCAGATCATAATTTCCAGTAAAATAAAAAATAACCATCAGTATACGCCTTGTATTATTCAATTCCTTCAATTAGCTCACACTCTCCCTATATATCTCTTGTTCAAATTTTCAATCGTTATTAAAATACTTTTTATTCATCCACTCAAGTTCAAATGCATTTTTTTTAACCTGTAGTGGATGACACTGGATGTGAATACAGTTTTTTCAAATATTAATTCAGTCATTAAATTTAATTCATTAATTTTAGTTTTTTTTTAGATTTAAGTTGCATGTATCTACCCATAGATGGCGCCAGAAAAACTTAAGAAAATGAAAGAAAATTATTTATAAAGGACTTTCTGCAACATAGTGTGAAAAAAGTAGGAATTGATTTAAAAATTTTTTTTTTATATTACTTGTCATTATTATTAATAATAATAATTTGCTCGACTCGTGGCTCAATGGCAATGTGCGCCGCTGGTGAGCATGAAAACTGAGGTCCCATCGCTGGCTTCTGTACACACTGCTTCAAAAAAACGAAGAGACTCGATGACGTTTGGGATGTTCAGCCTCTTGTCTCGTGAGTCGGACTACCTGGTGGGAATTTTCTGCGTTTTCTCCCATATAATACTCAAATGTGGGGTAGTGCTCAGAAGGCACCTGCCCTCCTTCTACAGCGACAAGGAACCAAGTTTGACTTTTACCTACAGGTGCTCCTCCTTCCATGAGAAGATTGGTTCTTAGAGTTGGTCTAGATGTTGTTGTCGACCAAGTGGGATCAGAAACAACAACACATTCATTCCATTTTCTACCAAATAATTTTCATAATACAAATTTTTATTTCTGATAGAATTTGTCAGCTTTTCATTTCGTTGATATTATTTTGGTGGCTATTCAATTCGCCATTCTTATTTTGCAATTTTTTCAAACTACATTTGTGTTTATGTTTACTAAAAAATGTTTTTTTTATTGAAGTAGTTTTATGCACATATGCTTTGTAAAAAAATAAGAATAGGAATAGAATCAATATAAATCTGTCGATATAAATAAAAAAAAAGGACTTTACATTCTTTCCACAATAAAGTACGAGGCAAAAAAAATCAGCAAAATTCAGGAAAAAAAAAATTCTGAATTTTTTGTATGCATGCGACTTTATAAATTAATGTTTTTTTTCCCTTTCTCAAATAAGCGGGAAACAAAAATAGCGGTATTTTGCTTGTAAAACAAAATTCGACAAAGTACATGGGTCCGTTCTGAGAACACAAAAAACGGGAGCTGCAAAATATATTCTGAGCAGGAAATAGACACATCCAATGAATGCAAAGGAATCGAACTATCTCAAACTCAACTTCGGAATTTCAAAATGTTCAAAACAAAAAAAAAAAAAAACAAAAAAAATCAACCGAAGAACAAACTCACAAAAAAAAATGTACAAAAGTTGTTGGAAGTTGATATATTTCTTTCCAGAACTGTTTATTCTCACCCCCCCCTTCCAGCGCTCACAGGGGTTAAAAAAAAAAAAAAAAAAAAAAAAATAAATAAATCGGAATAAAAATGTGCACTTGCTGTTCCCTTTTCCCCCTCTCTCGTGTCCCTGCCCTTTTGTCGAACACTCTTCAAGAGGTTACTGCAAGGAGGGAATTAAAAAACGTGACCCGGGTGAGAACCCTTTTTTTGCAGACAGATTCGCGCACTGATGCATGATCCTAAAGCATGCCTGATTAAGATGTCAAAACTCTGCAGTGTCGAAATGTATACGCACTAACGTGTTTATAAGTATTGTTGAGAATATTCATATTTGAGATTTTATCACTTCTTATTTGCAATTTTTTGGGATTCGATTCTTAGCTTTGCTTTTTGTAAGGAATACTTTCCACTTTTTATGAAAATTTTCTGTCTGGTTTATCTACAAATAGTAAGGGGGTCCGATAGTAATGTCTTTTTTTAAGTGAAATAAATACAAATAGTTTTTTAAAAGGTTTTTTATTTTTTATTTTTAATGAATTATGTAATCACCTTCGTTATCAACAACTTTTTGCACATTTTCAATACCGAATCGATAAAAATCAATTGATGTTTGACCAAAATATTTGAGAGAGCGTTTGACAGATGGCCTTTACACATTTTTTGTCGGATTCGGATACGGACTTGCCTGTTACTAAATACCTATGGGTAAATATATCCCTAAACCCTCCACATAGTCAAAATATTAAAAATTACATTCATTTATTAAACATCTGTTAAGAAAAGGTAAAGGAATAAGCCTTTAAAAATTTTTAATAAAAGATAAATAAAATGATGCTAAAATAGAATTAATATTTAATTTAAATTAAAATAAACTGGTACAATTAGGAGTCGCATAAAGAGTGTTGTAACGATCGAAATTAATGGAAATCCTATGGTGCTATGTCCGCCGAGAATACCTCTCACCCCAATTCGTAAATTTTTTCCCGTGTCCACCTTGCATTATCGTATTGTAGAATAACGCCTTTTCTGTTGACAATCGTTGGACACTTTTCGATTAAAGATTGACTTATTCAATCCAATGGTTCATAGTAAAGGTGTGCATTGTCAGTTTTTCCAGATTTCAACATTTCAAAATGACCAATTCCCCGATAAATCTACCAAACACACAAAAAAAACCTATTTGGGATGCAAACCGGGTTTATTTGGTGAGAGCCACTGCCTTTTACCTTTTTGGATTGTCATAATGGATCCATTTTTCATCTCCAGTGATCAAGCGATATCAAAAACCGCTTCTGTATTTTGCCTTTGAAGCAATAAGTTGTACGTGGTGGATCGGTTAGCCCACACACCTGCTCTAATCTGCTGTAAATGTTCTTGGAGGGTCGATAAAGGTTGGTTAAATTTTTGCTAAGAGTTTTTGACAGTTCGATTCTCTGATACGGATTTGCTCCCACTTCCACCTTTAGCATTTCATTGTCTAAAATTGCTGATCTTCCTGATCGATATGCGTCGGAAAAATCAAAATTACCATATATAAACTTAGAAGACCACCTTTGGCATTTACGAACTTCTAATGACATCACAAATGTTATTGATGTCTAATACGTAAATCGGACGTTATCGAACGTCTAATTCGACATCGCATCGAATATCTAATGCCACCGCATCGCTAATGACATCTCAAATGCAAACATCTCGAATAAACATCGCAAATGTTGTTGGTAGCAACTGCGCGTTTCTACCTTTAGTAACCCTCAAAAAGCATACACTGTCGAATATGGAACTCTTCTTTTCGGCTGGCCATTTCCCCAAAAATAAAAAAAGTAAATTATTTACTAGTACCTTAAAATGTTTTGGGCACAACTTTGAAGTACACAATGTGCTGATATATAATAAATAAATGTTGACATGCACAAAAATGATGTTGCTTACAGTACGTAGAAGGAAGCACGGTTACAATATATTATGTGAATTATGTATAAAAAATGGAGTACTTCTGTGTGTAGATTGAGCGACCAGATTGTAACTGGGATCCTGATCGATGTGGAAAAATCATATGAACTTAGGAAATCACCTTTGGCATTTGCGAATGTCTAATGACGTCGCAAATGCCATCGAATGTCTAATTCGTACTTCGAACGTCTAATGTTATCGAATGTCTAATTCGACATCGCATCGGATATCCAATGATATCGAACGTCTAATTCGACACCACATCAAATGTCTAATGATATCGAATCGCTAATGCAAACATCTTGAATAAACATCGCAAATGTTGTTGGTAGCAACTGTCGCCTTACTACCTTTTTTAAACCTCAAAAAGCATACAATACCGAATATGGCCCCTCTTCTTTTTGGCTGGCCTTTTCACCAAAAATAAAAATAAAAAATATCTACAAGTGAAAAAGTCGCTTTAATCTTAAAATGTTTTTGGCATGACTTTGAAATACAAAATGTGCTGACATATGATAAATAAACATTGACATGCACAAAAACGGCGTTACTTTTCTGTCCTCCTGATTTACACATAAATGGAATGCATGTATAACAAAAAATATGCATCACTACAAACGAATAATCGCACTATTCAAGTTAATGATTTTTATTGCCGTTCACTTATAAAGTAAATCAGGAAGTAATAAATTAAATAATAATAATAAAATGTTAATTAAGTAATAATAACTAAGTGTTTAACTTATTTTTTAAGAAAACTTGACTAAGGACGGCAACAAATAATTTTTAATCACGAGCACCATCTAGTGATGTGAAAGTATAAATCTGCTGGCTATAAAAAAAAAGCTTTTTATTCGAAAAAAATAATAATAATATTTCTGTAATTTTTCATTACTAACCAGATAAAAAATAATCAATTCAACAAAAAATAAGTGTTATAGTTTTTAAGTTGGAGGAAACATAGACAGATAAACAAATTTGTTGTTTTATAAATACGAAATTTGTTAGCGGCAAACCTGGCAGCTTTAAAACACCTATTTTTACAGCTATTGCTTACATTAAAATCCAAAATTTCTAGTACGCAATATACAGAAACCTTATCACTCTGTTTTCGAGTTTGCAATCTTTCGATATTAA
>BPLQ01003269.1:0-41037 GCA_021605075.1 Caerostris darwini
GCCATTTATCGAATTGTGGCAATATTCCTCAAATAGTTCTATTGTACAAAATTTTACTCATAAATACATCATAAGCATGAAATCGGAGGACACAAAGGGAAAATTTATTTTTCTTCAAAATTTAATACGCAAATAATTAGACTGTTTTACTTGTTACAGATTAGTCAGAAAATGATATGTTCACATGAACAGACACTCCTTTTGAGCAGTGTGTTCAAAATCGTCAGCATTGTCAAATGACAGATCGTCATTTTATCCAATTGCACATTTCAATTTTTTAAAGTTGTTTTTCAAATATTATTCAGATATTGTAAATAATACTACAATAAATACTAAAAAATCAACCCAATTAAATAAATAAGACCAAACATATATATTTCGGGAACAAAAATATTTATTCAACATGTGCCACACATTTGATCACCTCTTAAAGCCTTTAGTACACGATCTCTCCAGTATTTTTCAACAATGCAATTAAAACCAAAAAGAGAAATGAAATGGTTTTTGTAAATCGAAAAATGAGAAATAATGTGGTTGAAATGAAAAAAGGTTTTATGTAATTTGAAATTTAAAAATAAAAGTTCTGACTAAAAATAAAATACCATCTTAAGGCTCTTTAAGAAAATAGCTGAACAAAAAGAAACATTTTACAAATATTACTAAAAAGATTTCAACATTAAAAAAAATTTGCAAACGCTAGTAATTTTATTTGTGAAAAACTCATGATATTTTGTCAAGTTTTACGTAATTCGAAAAATGAGAAATGAAATGTGGTTGTAAATCTAATGAAATGAAAAGGTTTTATGTAATTTGAAAATTGAAAAATGAAATTTTGAAAACACACAGGAAAATTTTAAAATGGTGCATAAACGGTTTCACAACAATACCTTCAATGTTGTTGTGACAAATTTCGTTCATTTTAAATCTGTGGTCATTTATCATGAGTAAAAGTTGCCCCGAATTGTCATATACCATCAGTGGAAGATATGAAGGTGTCTCAATTTTCTTTAAGAAACCCCATTTTACAAGTACAGTTTCGTACAAGATTCTCAATAATGATATATTAATGTAATGTTTTTTAATGCTGCAGTTTGATGCTCTTTGTTATTTGCTGATTATCTCTCTAATCAACTCAAATCCTAGACACGGGGGCTATCCCTGTGCCATTGAGCACCTTATGAAAGTAGATGCATTACCAGACATTCACGCAACATACTTTTATTAAACAGCCGAGTGCCCGCTTCTCGCTAGCTTTCTGCCTTGAACTATCCCAATCAGAAGTATAGCTTTGCCGAAGAAACACCGCTCACCTTAACAATTTATATCCATTCATTTCAAACAAAAAAAGTGGTGGGAAAATTTCAACAAGGCAAAATTTTCTTCGCCTTTTAATAAGGAAAATTAATTATTTTTTTGAAACTAGTATATATTTTAACAACTATATAATCAAGCAGCAATAATCAAATTCAATAACTTATTTTTACCAAGCTATATGCTATGAGAATGTATCAGGGTTTCATACAGGTGTGATCGATACAAATTTCTCAGAAAGCGATAAATTCACATGGACAACCTTTTCGAGATAAAGATTAAAACTAACGGAGATTTAGATAACTAATTCTAAATCTCCGTTTGCGTGTTCGTGTATAAGAATGTGAAATTCGTGTATACACAGATCATCATTATATCCAATTGCACATATTAAGTTGTAAAATAGTTTTTTCGAATATTATTCAGATATTGTAAATGATACTATAATGACTAATAAAAAAATCAACCAAATATATATTCTGAATGAAATTTTTTATTTAAAAAACGGCATTAAAATTAGATCTTTACATCATCAGTACATGGGCTCTCCATTAATTTTAAGCTGAGTGACTGGCATTCTCGGTG
Organism: Caerostris darwini; assembly: GCA_021605075.1. NCBI lineage: Eukaryota > Metazoa > Arthropoda > Arachnida > Araneae > Araneidae > Caerostris > Caerostris darwini. The sequence continues at coordinate 1,897 of BPLQ01003269.1, forward strand.
ACACAGGGTTTGAGTCCCGGCGGTGCCAGGGAAGTCTGTATGGGTTCGGAATCCACTTTAAACCGTGGGTGCCGATATAACATGATTGTTGGAAGCAGGGCTGGAACCTTACACCGTCAAAATATAAACATTTTCTATCTCTAAATCTGCCGGTAGTTACACTCTCTTGGCCCAACGTAGGGCTGTTGCGCCAATAAAGAAGTAGAAGAATGCTAATTCATTAACAAAAAGTAGTACCAAAATATTTTAGTATAAATATTTTATTTTCTTTGAAACTAATTAATGAATAACACAAAATTTTATTTAGTGTCAGTAAATATAGCATGTTCAACTTTCCATTTATTGTGCTAAAAAATGTTAACACTCTAATAAAAATATAAATTGATTAGAAAATGTATGATCCAAAGTGAACACTTTTATAAAACTGAAGTATCATTTACCAGTTGTCACATGGGCGCAACGACAATTGATTCCCTAAAGGAAGATTCGTACAAAGTAATTACGTCTCCTGTGTCGATATGTTCATAATGATTCCCAATTCATAAATCTTTTACGTAAATACGTGTGTTATGATCTTTGCTTGTGTATTTAGACGAATATGCGAAATAAATGGCATAACTTTTATTCAGTTAGTGTATTTAAATCTCCTTGGATATCAGCTCGAATCGACAGCACTACAATATATATATATATATATATATATATTGTAGTGCTGTCGATTCGAGCGGCTCTCTACTGTAATTGGGCATGGTTGAATTGAGACTTGATGCACAGGTTTGAGAACACACAGCTTTTTTTACTCGTGCACAAACCTGACACATACAATGATTAACACATTTAAAAACATCTAATTCGTGGAAAGATTCCACTTCTAAGCTGAAAATAAAGGTACTCAGGTACACGCTGGATCGCGAATCCTGTCTGGATGAGAGACTGCAGGCCAACAAATACACAGGATTGTGCTAAATATAATTCCTCTCTGGATGAGAGATTATAAACTAAAAGTTTCTCAGCAGACGCGCGTGAACGTCACTAAAAGTTTCTCAGCATACACGGCGGTTGCTTTATGTAATTCGGTCAAATTTTTAGTAATTCGAAAAAAGGAATTTGAATATTCTAATTTTGAAAACATACGGAAAATTTGTTTGAATGATGTCTGAAATACTAAACACTTTTACAACAATACATTTAATGTTGTTGTTTCGATTTTCGTGTATTTTGAATCTGTGGTCATTTAGCATTAGTGGTAGTTGCTACTAATGAACATTTAACATTATTGGAAGATATGTATGCGTCTCAATTTTGCTTAAGAACAACGATATCCAAACACAGTTTTGAACAAAGTTAACAATAAGGATTTACTGAAAGTAAGATTTTAATGTTCTTTGGTAATTTCTGAATATCTGTCTAATAAGCGCCTTTCGGGAACCTTGCGAGTATCCTTATACCATCGAATACCAATAAGACATTAGTTGCATCACCATATAGTGACTGAAAACCTATTTTTCAAACAGCCGAGAGCCTGCTGACGCTGACGCTCTTTCTTAAACTAATGAAAAAAAAGTAAACGTTTTCATGAATGACTGCATCGACTCACCAGAAGTATTTGTATCCATCCATTCCAAACACAAGGTGATATGTGGTGGGAAAATTTCAATAAGGCAAAATTTATTTTTCTTCATTTTTTAATGTGGAAATTTTAATATTTTTAAGAAACTCTCACTTCTTTTCACAAGCTATATAATCAATAAAACGATGAGAATTTCTCATGGTGTTCTACAGGTGTGATCGGTTCAAATTTCTCAGAAAGCGACAGATTCACATGGACAGATACTCGTTTTAAATTAATTTTAAATCTCCAATTTCGTGTTCGTGCATTAAAATTTTCATAACAGATCATCATTGCACCCAATTTGCACATATCAATTTTTAAAATGGTAATTCAAATATTATTCAGATATTGTAAATTAAACTACAATAAATATTAAAAAAATCAACTGAATTAAGTAATCAATCAAACATTTTTTATTTACCGCACTCCTCATACAGATTAGCTCTTTACGCCATCAGTACACGAGGTCTGCATTAATTTTCAACAATAAAATTAAAACCACTTAATGCAGAAAAGAAGCATAAAAGTTCTGAATAAAAATAAAATCACTTAATGCTAATAGATTAACAAAAGGAATGGACATCCCTACCCTGTCAAAAGAAAAACATCGTCTGTCTTAAAGGCTGGCAGTAGGTAGAAGGCTGTGGCCCACCATGGGGTTGATCCAATAAAGAAGATTGATTTTGTTTGTCGCTCTACTGTCATCTTGTGCACATTTTAGGCAGCCTACGGATTACAGTGGATTCCGAACCACTACAAACATCCCTGGCACCGTCGGGACTCGAACCTGAAACTTGGGTTATCGAGCGCCAGAGCGCTATCCCCTCGGCCAATAAAGAAGAAGAAGAAAGCTAATAGTTTAACAAAAAGTAATATTAAAAGAATTCAAAAGGAATGTTTTATTTTCCTTGAAACTAATAAATATATAACACAAAGTTTTATTTAGGGTAGTAAATATAACACGTTCCTTTTATTCTGCTAACGAATGATACTCAAATAACAATATGAATTAATTAGAAAATATATGATCCAAAGTAAAATTTTTATAAAACCAAATTATCATTTATCAGTTGTCAAATTTGCTAATGTGACAAACGTGAACGAAATTCTACCAAGTGAAAACTGATTTCCTCACGAAAGTATCCGCGCAAAGTATTTATGACTCCTGCGTCAGTATTCTGATAATGATTCCGAACTCATAAATCTTTTACGTAAATGTGTGTATCAGGATCTCTACTCATGAATTTAGAAGAATGTGCGAAATTCAGTAACTTTCAATGAATTGGTGTACTTATATGTATATCTGCTTGGCTCCATTAAATACACACATACACATATTCATACATTCATATATATATATATATATGTGTGTGTGTGTGTGTGTTTTATAACAATAATGGTTTATGTGTAATCACATAATTATCATCTGAAAAGTGTTATTGTAAATAAACTGCAGAGAATTTTGTTCAAGGGGACATTTACCGCTAGAACGGAAGATATGTATTATTATTATACGCATGAAGATATGTATCTGTATTATTATTATGTATATTTTACTTATGGAGATCCATGGTCCTTTAGTATTGCGACCCTATTTTGCAACCGCAGATTTTAACAACGTACTCAATAATGATATGCTCTACGGGGTTACATTCCATCTTAAGCCCAATAGAGTGCTTTACGTCAACGCCTTATTATTACTACCATTGCTACAAACTGAAGTTTATTGTTCCTTATTAGAATAAGCTGGATGTCAGCCCATACATCTCAATACGGAAATCTCACTCAGTGTACCCATACCACACTGTGCGAGGCACGTTGATGCCTTACTAGCTCCATCGCTCCTGGTCCAAAGTTGAATCCTTTCAGCAACCACAGTTATTTTACAATCTACTCAACTAATGACTGATCTTGGATCATCTAATACCTTATTTCACCGAATTCCGTGTCCATTGACTCACAATTAGAACTTATATCCATTTATTTCGAACAAAAATTTATAAATATTGGAAAAACTGAAATAAAAGTTTTCTAAAGTACTAAGAATTCAATTAAAGAATTCTAACAAAAAATTTAAATTGCAATTTTAAATAATATTTCGATTTAGTAATCTTGAGTCGAGTTTCACAGTTATAATTCAGTTATTAATATCTAAACAAGCTAATCTCAGACAAGCTTATCTTCTACCAACGTCAGTCAGCGAAATGACGCTAAAGATAAGCTTACATTTTGGTTCTATAAGTTCTCATAAGCATTAAATGAAAGCACCGTTAAGACGGGAGTAAGAGTCAAGTCGAGTCATTTCCGTGTCTTCAACTGAGGGGGCGTGTTCACAACAGACTTCAAAGTTAATTTAACGTGGGTTGTAGTTGTTTTTTTCACGAAAAACAACCCACGTTATCTTTGGCTGTGCTTGACAGCTGGTCATAAATGGGATCCCTTTGAAGTACAGATAAAAATTGAATCTGGATGGCATGGGGTTCAGATACATTATTCTCCCGGACGATTCTGTAAAATCGATGCTTAAATGAATCACGAAGCAGACTCGTCTACTGCCTGTGCACTGCTTTAACAACAGACAGACCGCTGATCAAAGGACACTGCCGTCCGTGAAAGATAAAATTCACTCATTTTTCTTTAATGCGTGAGCAGCCCATAAAGCCTACAAATTATCTCCAATTCATTCATTAAATACTAGAAATTCAAAGCAAATAAACAAAACATTTTACATTATATATGAAACGTACTTTATATAAAAAATATTGTAAAAACTGGCAATTTTATTTCTGGTAGACTCATAATATTGTTTTGTCAAGTTTTATGTCATTCCAAAAATGAATTGAATTTTCTAATTACAAAACATTCAGAAATATTTTTAAATAATGCATAAAATACTAAATTGTTTTGCAACGATACATTCAATGCTGTTGTTCCATATTTCGTATAGTTTGAATCTGTGGTCATTTACGATTAGTGGAAGATATGTAGTCGCCCCAATTCTACTTAAGAACTTCATATTATAAGCAAAGTTTCGTACAAAGTTTTCAATAATGATATGTTGAAGATAAGATTTTTAATGTCGTTGTTTGATGTTCTTTGTTATTCGCTGTTTATCTCATTAGTACGCATGCCAGCTAACCCTACATACCACTACGGGACTACAGCAAAACTAAATATCTACTCAACACCCTCTCTTAAAACAGCCGAGCGCCTGCTTACGCTAGCACTGTTTCTTAAACAAAAGGAAGATGAAGTTCAAAGACACAAGAACATCAGCTCATCATAAGAATTTATATCCATTAATTTTAAATAAAAAGTGATAGGTGGTGGGAAAATTTCAATAAAGCAAAAATTATTTTTCTTCATTATTTTAATGTGGAAAAAATTAATTACAGCCGAGTGGCTAGCGCTCTGGCCCAAGATATAACACAGATATCGGGTTCGAGTCCCTCCGGACGCCGTGGATGTTTTTATTGGTTCGGAATCCAATTTAAACAGTATGTCTCGGTTTAATATGATAGTAGAGCGTTTTAGGAGTAGTGTTACTCGCGTCCGTAGCATATCTTCAAGCTACACGTGATCCCTGGGTAGTGCTAAATGAGTAACAGTGGTACGTCTCTTTCTTTTGGCATAATGATAACTGTCTAGTACTAGAAAAAAAACTATGAGAATTTCAGATGGTGTTATTCATGTGTGATTAGTTCAAATTTATCAAAAAGTGATAGATTCACATGGACAAACAATCCTTTGAGACTCGTGTTAAATTAATTTAAAATCTCCGCTTTTGTGTTCACGTATAAAAATCATAATAACAGATCGTCATCTATTCAATTGCTCATATTAATTTCTAAAATGGTTATTCAAATGTTATCCAGATATTGTAAATAATAATTCAATAAATATTAAAAAATCAACCAAACTAAATAAAAAGATCAACCAAATATATTTTCTGAATAAAAAAATTTTATTTAACAAATGTGACATAAAATTAGCTCTGTACGTCATCCGTACAAGAGCTCTAAAGCATTCTTCAACAATATAATTAAAGCCACTTAATGCAGAGTACGTGTATAAAAATTATAAATGAAATTAAAATCACTTAATACTAATAGATTAACAAAAAGCAATACAAAAGATCTTTAGTTTTAAGTATTTTATTTCCTTTGAAACTTATTTAAAAAAAAGAATTCAAAAAATTGTATTTAAAGTAATTAAATAAAACACTTTCAGCTTCAGAATCTATTCTGCTAAAGAATGATCATACTCTAATAACACTATAAATTGCTTAGAAAATATGTGATCCAAAGGGAAAGCTTCATTAAAACTGGAATATCATTCCTCTAGCTCTAAGTTGGCCAATGTTACAAATGTGATCGAAATTCTACCAACTCAAAATTGATCTTTTTGTACTAAAGGATTCGGCAAAAATATTTACGATTATTTTGATTCCTAATTCAAAAATCTTTTACTAAATGTGTGTATTATGATCTTTACTAATGAATTTAGAAGTATGAGCGAAATAAATGCCACACATTTCATTGAATTGGTTTTGTGTATTTATATCTGGTATATATGACTGGCTTCGTTACATACATATATATATGCATGTATATTATAACAATTAATGGATTCTTTCATATGTATAATCTCATAATTATCGACTCAAAAGCGTTAATGCAAATAAATCGCAGAGCATTTTGTTGAAAGAGCATTTACCATTAGAACGGAAATTATGTAGGCGTCTCAATTTCATTTACGGTGTTCCATGTTCCATACGGAGCACCCAATAATGATATCTTGAAGGGGGTTACATTTCACCTTGAGCTATACAGTGTTTTTCTCGCATCCACCTTCGCTACAAGTAGAGTAGATTATTGTTCCTCGTTCCAAATGTTCGTTCCCAATTCCTCGTTCCTCGACTAGTCCAAATGTCTCACTTTGGAAGCTATACGCTGTATTGGCATACCAATGTGTTTCAAGTAGTTTTAAGCCTTATTACGTTGATGATTAACATCCTTTTATTTATCATTTCTGGCTGCCTATTTTCGGTAGCACCCTGTCCTGAATCATCATAAGAGATTATGAAATTCTGAAGAATATTTGTCACCATTAGAATTTATGTCCATTAATCTTCAAAAAAAGTTATAGTAAGCATCTAAATATAAGGAGAGTTTCCTTTAAAGTATCATTTTAATTAACAAATTCTAAAAGAAAAAAAATTTGTAGTAATATTCACAAAATAATCCTATGCCTAAAAACCTAAATGCGTAGTTAATTTCATCAAACACAAATCAATTTATTCAAAAAAAATACACCGATTCTAAAACTTCTCATAATTTGGCACAACACTTTAAAAAATATTGCTAACACTAGTAATGGTATTTCTTATTGACTTATAATATTTTATAAAGTTTTATGTAATTCGAAAAATGAATTTGAATTTTCTAATTATGAAAACATTGAGAAAAGTTTTTAAACGATGTGAAAAATACTAACTTGTTCTCCAACGATACGTTCAATATTGTTGTTTCAAAAGTCCTGTATTTTAATCTGTGGTCATTTAGCCCAGACGCATTACCATGCATTCACTCAACACCCTTTTCTTTAAAACAACCGAGCGCCAGCTAGCACTTACAGCTAGCACTCTTTCTTATACTAACGAAAAAGGACTTGTTCAAAAACAAGTAAATCAGCCCATTGTAAAAATTAATATAAATTAATTCCAAATAAAAAGTGATAGGTGTTGTGTAAATTTCAATAAAGAAAATTTTTTTTTCTTCCTTTTTTATTGCGGAAAAATAATTTTTTTTTTAGAATTAATCAATAAAACTATGAGGATTTCTTTTCAAATCTCGACTTTCAGAAAGTGTGATTTTTCAATCTTTTTGATCAATGCGTATCGAAAAATTTCCATAACAAATCCTCAATTTATCTAATTCCGCATATCAATTCTTAAAAGGGTTATTAAAATACTATTCAGATTTTGTAATTAATACTGCAATACCTATTATAAATTAAACCAAACTAAATAAAAAGGTCCCCCAAATATATTTTCTGAATAAAAATGTTTTATTTAACAAATGTCATATAAAATTAGCTCTTTACGTCATCAGTACAAGAGCTCTCCAGTATTTTAAAACACTCATTAGTGCAGAGCACGCGTGTAAAAGTTTTGAATGAAAATAAAATCACTTAATGCTAATAATGCTATTGATTTCGTGAAGATTCCCAATTCATAAATCTTTTACGTAAATGTGTGTATTATGGTCTTTACTCGTGAATTTATATTGATTTGGTTTGGTTTATCACTCTACGGTCATCTTGTGCATACTTTAGGCTAAACAAACCGGGACCTACGGTTTAGAGTGGATTCCAAACCACTACAAAGATCCATGGCCTAATTAATTTAGAAGAATGTGCTAAATAAATGCCAAATATCTCTTATATCTGTTTTGCTCCTTTACATATACATTATAACAATTAATTTATTCTTTCATATGTATAATTAACGACTCAAAAGCGTTAATGCAAATAAATTGCAAAGTGCTTTCTTGAAGTAACATTTACCATTAGAACGGAAATTATGTAGACGTTTCAATTTTTACTTATGTAGATCCATGGATTGGACTTGAGTGCTGCGACTCAATTTCCCAATCACAATATTGAATATGTTGCCAATTTTGATATGTTGAAGGGGGTTACATTCCGCCTTGAGCCCAATACAGTATTTTTACCGTGTGCATATTTCTCGTATCCACCTTCGCTCCCTGTATAGAAGTTATTTGTTCCTCATTATTATGGGCTGTGTATCAGTCCAAATATCTCGCTTTGAAAGCGATACGCTGTATTGCCATATCAACGGGTTTCAAGCAATTTTAAGCCTTATCACGTTAAGGATTTGTATCATTTTTTTATTATTTCCGGCTGCCTGTTTTCGGTAGCACCCTGTCCTGAATCATCATAAAGGATTATGAAATTCTGAAGAACAGTTAGGTCACCATTAGAATTTATGTTCCTTAATCTTCAAAAAAAAGTGATAGTGGGCATGGAAATACAAGGAGATTTCCTTTAAATTATCATTGTAATTAACGAATTCTAAAAGAAAAAAAAACTTATAGTAATACTAGCAAGCGCTGCTGTGGCTTTCTTGTATTTCGTTCAATTATTAGATACTATAATAGGTATTATTAAGGAAGTGGTTGGTAAAGAATGAGGAAAAGTTCAAATAAAGCTTCAACGAATAGAAAATTTTTAATTTTTATTAATTTAATGAATGAGGTAGATAATCTTGATTTTTAACACTGTTTTATAATTATTTTACCAAATTTAATTTTTAATAATCATTACTTTAATTTATCTAAGAACTAAGCGATGAACATTATTTCTTGTTAATCTGTCTTTCGTCAAAATAAATAAATTCGTTAAATAATTTTAAAAGTTGGTTATGATTTTCTAAAAGATTTTCCAACAATTCTACAATAGCTCTTTGTACTTGCTTGTTCAATAAAATTATACTGACATCAGGTTGTCACACGTTCTTCAGAAATGTCCATAAAATAAATTTTAAGAAATTTTGGCTCTTATTTATTTTTCTTCATTTCATCATCATCAATATCACAATAGTCCCATTCTGGGCCATGGCCATCTGCTTACTAGCAGATTTCGAGAAAGGAGATGTTATCTCTTTACAGGGTAGTGTTGTCAGCCCATAGCTCATTTTAGACCGAGACCTGCGGTTTAAAGTGAATTCCTAACCGCTACAAACAATCTTGGCACTGCCGCGACTTAAACCCAAAGACTGTGGCATCGATCGCCAGAGAGCTAGTCACTCGGGCATCAGGTCCCTCTTCTTCATTTATAACTAGGAAATAAATGCACTGATTTATTTGTCACAAATTACTCAAAAAGTGATATATTCATATGAACCTTTTTTTCTTGTTGAGCCCTTTTGTTACATTATTTTCAAATCTGCACATTCCAAAACATTCGGTATAACAATCATGTTGTCATTTTATCCAAATGCGCATTTCAATCTTTTTAAAGCTGGTTATCCAAAAATCATTCAGATATCTTAAATAATACAAGAATAAATAAAAATAGCAAAAAAAAAAAAAAAAAAAAAAAACCCGAGATGAATAAATAAATCGATTGATGGTTACAGTTTAGCAAATAAGTAATACAAATGATTTTCAGTAAAAATATTTTATTTTCCTATTTATTTAGAATAAGGAAATATAAGACATTTAACAATACATTTATATGGCTAAAGTATAATAATACTAAGTAAAAACACAAATTGATTTGAAACTATACGATCCAAAATGAACACTTTTAAAATTCTGCAAAGACTCTGTCTCGTTGTTAACTGAATCAGCTGGATTTGACATGGGAAGCTTTGGCACACGATTTGGTTAAATCCAAACATGTGTAATACATCTTACCTACAAGATGTATGTAAGCATCTGTCCGACAACATACTACTGTGTCCAAATAGTAAGACCAATTTTCAATTTAAAATTCCCGGGGCTATTGGAATTTCATTTTTTTTTCCTTTTTAGGTTGCTGGCATTTCTCTTGATATCTGTGTGAAATTTGACGTCAAAATATTCGTTAGTGCTCGAGTAACACTTGGCTTTGTGAGACACTAAAACTAATTCTGGCGATTTTTGAAATGTCTAAATTAATTGAGAAAAGTACTTAAATCAAATTTTCTTTGCGGAAACGCATAGAATGTTGCAGAAGGCATTCGGCGAGCAATCCTATATCGGAAAGAAATGTTTAGATGTGGTATAAACAGTTCAAAGAAGGCAGAGAACGCGTTGAAGACGTAGAGCGCTCATCAATCTCAACCGACGATGCTCACGTTCAAAAAAATTAAAGATTTGGCGCTTGCAAACAGTATGTATACAATTGAAGACTTTGCTGCTGATGTTGGAATTTCAAAAGGATCGGTCAATTCCAATTTGGGGGCGTCACATCTCGATTGGTACCGAAAACATTGAATGCGCCAGCTCACACTGCATTGATTCTTTGTTATTTTTTCGCCAAAAAGGAAAACCATATTGTTCCACAACCACTGTATTCACACCGTTAGACTACTGACTATTCCCTAAACTTCAAAAAACAACTCCGGGGACACGTTTTGACTCGACTGAAGAGATTCAACTTGAATCCCCGCGCGCTCTGAAGGCCATCCCTGCCGATGACATTTTAGTATGCATTGAGGATTGGTAAAAAGTTGCCATAATGCATTGTGTCCGGAGGGGATTACTTTGAAGGCGATAAAATAAATTTGGAAGAATAAATAGAGAGTTTTTGAAAAAAAATAATTGATCTTACTTTTGGGGCACAGTAGTATGTCATGAGAATAGATAATTCTGCAAGAACAGCATTTTCCAAAATTACTTGAATTTAAAGTAGCAAGTGTACATCAATGTATGTATCCGCTATTCCCAAACTGCGTTGATGTTTCTTTCATCTTAAAAACCTAAATTCCTAGTTAATTTCATCAAACACAGATCAATTTATTCAAAAAAAGAGGCCGATTCTAAAACTTCTCATAATTTGGCACCACACTTTAAAAAATATTGCAAACATTAGCAAATTTATTTCGAAAAGACATATAACATTTGGTCAAGTTTTATGTAATTCGAAAAAAGAATTTGAATTTTATAATTATGAAAACATTTAGAAAACTTTTTAAACGATGCATAAAACACTAAATTGTTTTACAACGATACGTTCAATATTCAAATAGTTTAAATATAGTTATTTTTCAATATAGTTTCAAACGACGTGTATTTTGATCTGTGGTCATTTAGTCCAGACGCATCGCCATGCATTCATTCAACAACCTCTTTTTTTCAATTCCCACTATTAGTTCACACACTCGCGATATATATCTTGTTCAAATTTTCAATCGTTAATAAAATACTTTTTATTCATCCACTCAAGTTCAAATACATTCTTTTTCAACTTGTAGTGGATGACACTGGATGTTAATAAAGTTTTTTCAAATATTAATTCAGTAATTAAATGTAGTTAATTCATTTTAGATTTTTTTATATTTAAGTTACATGTATCTAATAACAGATGGCGCCAAATGTAAAAGCAAAATTTCTACTTTATTTGTAAAGAAGTTTTCTGCATTATAGTAAAAAAAAAGTAGGAATTGACTTTAAAATTTTCTTTTCAAATTACTTATTTTTAAACAGCCAAGCGCTAGATTACGGCAGCACTAATGAAAAAAAAAATATATAACATTAGTTCATCATCATCATCATTCAACGCACAGAGTACCTTGGCCGTGTATGGCCTTAAGACTCCTAATCTTGAGGAATAAAGTTCTTTGGAAACAAAAAACATGAATACAAACAAAAGCAGTGAGCATGATTATGTCCATTGTTAGTACAAAAAAGAAAAGAGTAAAAACAAATCGCAGAGTAAATAAAAGAAAGGCGCAATTAAAAAATAATTAAATAAGAAGCAACAAGCGCAATTACTTAATGAATTTAAAAAGAAGCTGCATTTTTTCAAAGGGATTAGTAGCATGTTTAAATTGCGAGTAAATATTGTCAAGCCCTCCAAACGTGTTAAAGAGATTAACTATTTCATTTAAAACATACATTGCCTTAGTGGCAGAGTCAGCAGTTAGATTAGTAGTGTTAGTGCTGGTATTTTGAGGCAGATGGTTTGAGACCAACGGCGTAGCGTGAGAGATCTTGGGTGTACCTTGCAAGAAACTTGCGTAGGATACGCCCTCCGAGACTTGCCGGCTGGTGAAGGCGGGTCTTGCTGGCGCATGGCCCTGATTGGGTGGTAAGCGGGGCTTGGAAACATCGGGCAACCTCTCCAAGCGGCAAGGTGCCCCATCTGGTGGCAGTTGATACAGGTGGGGTTTTCAATCCTCTCTTTTATGTGACAGTCTTTCAGGTGATGCTCACCTCCGCATTTTAAACACCTCTTCTTATAGTTGCAATTCTTGGATGAATGGTGAAAGAGATTGCAAGAGAAGCACTGTGAGGCTCCTGGTCGGCGATTAAACTTCTCTACTCGGACCGAGTAGTGGAGTAGCCGGGTGACTTCGAAGAGCTTGACGTTCTCCGGGGTCTTTCGATACGTGAGTTGCCACACCGGGATGGGGGCCTTAGTCTTCAAGTTGGTTAACTGTCTGACTTGGTCTATCTTGAGACCAAGTTCAGAAAGTCCTTCCGCTATTTCTTCAGAGGAGTAGCTAACGTGCAGTCCTTTAAGCACCGCTTTCAGCGGGCGTTGATTTTTTGGAGTTATTACAAAAAATTCAAGCTGCTTCTCCGTAAGATATCGAGTGACAGCACGATGAACATCCGTGTTGGCCGGGAAAATCTTCAGCTGCTCACCGGCAAGCTTAATAAGAACATCGTCCTTATGCAGAGTGCTAATTTCAGCAACGTGCACTTTAAGTGCGTCAGTGAACCGCACCATAATGGGCGGCAGTTTTGGCTCGGCAGCTACAGGCATGTCAGCAGGATTGTCGGCTTCAATCTCATCATCAGATAGTTGATCAAAATTGTTAGCAGTAGCAATGGGATTAGTGATATTAGTTTCAACACTAATGCGAGCAGTATGCCTTTTAGGCGGTTTAAGAAAGCCATCACTAGGAGCAGCCGCAGCGGGTCTTTTAGGCTTTTTAGTTTTAGGATTAGTCTTGCTCTTGGAGCTTAACTTTACATGCGCATTACTGTGCCTAGCGCAGTTAGTAAGTGGACATAATCCAAGCTCACTTACCCGTTTGGTTGCCTCTGCAAGTGCAGCTTCCGCTGTTTTTAGTCCGTCCATGGTGGATTTAAGGGCAGTCCGCTGAATGACTCCTCCGTCAATCAGGATGTTTTGGTTCTGAAGAATTTGTCGGATCAAGTCCACAGCCTTCTCCTTGTCTTTAAGTTGGGCGCGAGCCGCAGTGATGTTGGTGCAGTGATCGGCATCAGAGAGCATAGGAGGTTCCGTTAACATAGCTTCAGCTGCAGCGCTGGAACTGGGTACTTCCAAATGGTCCTGAAGAGGACCGTTCCCCGTAGAAAAAACATGTTGCATGGATGGAAAATTTTTCTTGAAAGTAGCCAGATCTTGTAAGAGCTTACGCGAATTGCAAGCAGCAGAATCCAAATCAGCAGTAGGATCCATGGCGATTTGACTCTGGAAACTCGGGCAATCAGTTCTCTCCATCATACTAGAAACTCCCGCATAAATACTCATCACACTTGATTCTGGCTGATAAGTCTGTGTGCTAGATGTTTTCCACATTAGTTCATAGAAATAAATAACCTAGGTCATAATAAAAATTAATTTCAAATAAAAAGTGATAAGTGTTGTGTAAGTTTCAATAAAGCAAAATTTTTGTTTCTTCATTTTTTAATGCGGAAAATTAATTATTGTTTTAGAAACTGTCATTATTTTAACAATCTATATAATCAATAAAACTATGAGGATTTCTCATGGTATCAGACAGGTGGGATCGGTAGAAATTTCTCAGAAAATGATGGATTCTCATGGGCAGAGAATCTTTTTGAGCAATATGTTAAATTAATTTCAAATCTCTCCTTTCGTGTTCGCGTATTAAAATTTCCATAACAGATCATCAATTTATGCAATTCCGCATATCAATTTTTAAAAGGGTTATTCAAATACTATTCAGATATAATAATTAATACTACAATAAATATTAAAAAATCAACCAAACTAAATAAAAAGGTCAACCAAATATATTTTCTGAATAAAAATGTTTTATTTAACAAATGCCATATAAAATTAGCTCATCAGTACAAGAGCTCTCTAGTATTTTAAAACCCTGCCATTAAAACTCCTTAGTGAAGAATAGTTAAGTTAACCTTAGTTTTGAATGAAAATAAAATCACTTAATGCTAATAATACTACTGCTCTTAATGCTAATAGATTAACAGAAATAATACAAAGTGGAAGTACTTTATTGTTACGAATAAGTTTATACTTATTATGTTACTTATAAGTTTCAAAGACAATAAAGTACTTCAGTGTATGTAATTAATTGTCTTTGAAACTTATTAAAAAAACAGTTCAAAATTGTATTGATATTAAGTTAATATAACACTTTCACTTTAAAAATGTTTTTGCTAAAGAACGATAATATTCTAATAAGTATAAAAATGTATTGAAAAAATGCATGATCCAAAATGAAAACTTCCATAAAACCGAAATATCATTTATCAAGTGCTAAGTCGGCCAATGTGACAAACGTGATCGAAATTCCACCTACTCAAAATTGATCTCATCGCACTAAGGGATTCGGCAAAAATATTTACGACACCTGCGTCGGTATTTTCATCATGATTCCCAATTCATAAATCTTTTACTTAAATTTGCGCATTATGATCTTTACTTATGAATTTAGAAGAATGGGCGAAATTGAATGCCATAACTTTCATTGAGTTGACGTATTTACATCTGGTATTTCTGACTGGCTTCAATACATATATATATATTTATATCCATGTGTATTACAACAATAAATGGATTCTTTAATAGGATTAATGATTCTTCTTGTATAATCATGCCATTTTCGACTCAAAAGTGTTAATGCAATAAATCGCAGATAAATTTGTAGAAAGAATCATCTACCATTAGAACGGAAATTATGTAGGCGTCGCAACTTTACTCATGATGATCCATAGATTGGACTGTAGTACTGCGATTCTATTTTACAACCACAGTATTGAACAAAGTTCTCAATAAAGATAAGTTGAAGGGGAGGGTATTCCACCTTTTGCCCAATACAGTGCTTTTCCCGTGTACAGAATTCTCGTATCCTGCTTCGCTACAAGTACAGAAGTTCATTGTTCCTCATTATTATAGGGTGGTTAGCAGTCCAAACATTTCCCTTCGGAAACGCAACGAGGTGTTTCCATACCACAACGTTTCAAGAAATTTTAAGTCCCATTATATTAACGAATAACATGCATTTTTTCTTATTATTATTTCTGGGTGCCTGATTTCGATAACACCCTTTCCTGAAACTGCAGAAGAAGTTATACATTCCAGACGTACAATTAACTCACCATTAGAAATTATATCCATTAATCAGAAACAATAAGTGAGAGGTGGAATGGAAATATCAAAGGAGAATTTCCTTTTACTATCAATTTAATTAACGAATTCTAGAAAAAAAAAATACCTAAAATTTGAAATATCATTTTGAATAAGTCGTCGATTTTCTGGATTCGTTAATTCGTTTCGATTTCGGTTGATTTTTAATTTCAGGAAATTGTCTCTTTGTACAATATTTTACTTACAAGAACAATAAAAGCCCAGAATTGGATGACTCAAAGGCAACATTTATTTTTCTTCATTTATAATGTGGAAATAAATGCACTGATTATTTTGTACAAATTACTCAAAAAGTTATATATTCCTATAAGTGTTGATCACTTTGTTAAATTATTTTCAAATCCTCACATTCCAAAACGTTCATTATAACAATCACAGTAAAGGATGCTTATTTCATCCAAATGCGCTTTTCAAGTTTTTAAAGCTGGTTATTTAAATATTATTCATATATTGTAAACAATGTAAGAATAAATATAAAATAGCCAATAAAAAAAAATACCTCAATGAAAAATAAATCGCTTGATGCTAACAGTTTAGCTAGAAAATAAGTTTAAAAAAAGCATAATAATTGTAGAGAAAAATTCTGCACATTTTAAAAATTGAAAAAAAAATTAAGTAGGAAGTGGAAAAATTATGCAAAGTGAGTGAAGAAATTAAAAATATATAATATTATTTCAATCTGAAATTAATTTAAAATTAATAAATTTATTTTAATATTTACTGTAGAAACATGTAGCATATGTTCGCCAAGAAATTACTTGTCCCATCTCTTCCTCTGAAAAACAACCGAGGACGTCATGACATAAAACAATTATTATTTTAAATAAAACAATTATTTTTTAAAAAATTTTAAACTGTCCGAATCATTAATATAATTCGAATCGCCCATCTCTATAGTGAACAAGTATTGGTTGTGAGGAATTCGACCATTTGGAAGACATTAAAGGGAAGGTCATTAAAGGTCTATCTTTGATGACCCTCTAAACCTCAGTTTCGCGCCAAGTTGGCAGTCGCTAAAAGACAATTTTTGTCGCCATAGGAGACTTGGTTATTTATTCTAATTACAGTAACCTTACATCCGATTAATGATTAATCTCATTTTTAGCGAGAATTTGAGTAACGTGTTATGTTATTATTAGGAAAACTATTAATCTTTTAAATATTAATATTCTAATATGTTTTTAATATTTATTTTTTATTGTTATTTATAGTTATTATTACAAAGTTATTTAATAATTAAAAATATTTGTGATGTAAGCCTAAATATATTTTTTAGCATAATTTCATAATCCTTTAGTATCTATATTTAACTACTAAAAAGCAAGCCTAATAAATTAGGATCTATTTGTATTTTAGTATATTACGGAAGTTTTTAGCCGTCAATTATATATATTTAGTCGTTAATTACACACACATTCTCACAAAGAGAGAGATTGGTTTGGTTTGTCGCTCTACTGTCATCTTTTGCACACTTCAGGCTAAACAGACCGGGACCTACAGTTTAAAGTGAATTTCGAACTACTACAAACATCCATAGCACCATCGCGACTCGAACCCGAAAAATGTGGTATGTGGTGTGTGGACAGTTTTGGCTCAAATTGTAGTTAAATCGAACATTTATAACATATATAATCAAACATAGTGTATAGATTAATGAAATAGTAGAACATTTTAAGTTGTATATAGTTGTATATGGAATTGCATATTGAAAATAAACTCCCCATTAAGAGCTTTAAATAATCAAACAAATTATATATTGTTTTATACTATTTTTATAATGATATTACACTTGTAGACAAGGTTAATTTTAATACTAACTATCACTATGGCTAATTGTTATCACCAGTGAAACATTTGGGGATATATCAGCAGTGATATTAATGACAGAATCAGTTTCAATATTACATCATCCTCATGAGTGGTGCAACAGTCCCCATGGTGGACCAAAGCCGTCTGCTTGCTGGAAGATTTCTAGACGGTAGATGATTCTTTTTATGGGCTAGGGTTGCCAGTTCTCCGCTCAACGTTTTTTAATGCCACAGTTTGAAACTCTTTGTTATTTGCTGATTATTTGCCGAATCGACTCAAATCCTAGACATGGGTGCTATCCCTGCGCCATTGAGCACCAATACGAGACTAGGTGCATCACCAGATATTCACTCAACATCCTTTTATTAAACAGCCGAGTGCCAGGTTTAGTTGACACTGTTTTTTAAGCTATCGGAATCAGTTATATTTTCGCTGAACATTCACCGCCCACCTTAACAATTTATATCCATTCATTTCAAACAAAAAGTGGCTGGTGGTGGGAAAATTTCAACAAGGCAAAATTTTCTTCACCTTTTAATGTAGGAAATTAATTATTTTTTATGAAACTAGTATATATTTTAACAACTACATAATGTCTGAATCCCTGCGGTGCCACGGAAGTCTGTTTGGGTACGGAATCCACTTTAAATCGTTGGTGCCGATATAACACGACTGTTGGGAGTAGGGATGAGATCCCTACACCATAAAAAAAAACATTTTCTGTCTCGAAATCTGCCAATAGTCAAACTCCCTTGGCCCAGCATGGGGCTGTTGCGCTAATAAAGAAGAAGAATGCTAATAGATTAACAAAGAGTAATAATAAATGATTTCAGTAAAAAATATTTTATTTTATTTAAAACTAATTAATAAATAACACAAAATTTTATTTAGTGTCAGTAAATATACAAGTTCAGCTTTCTCCTTTTATTTTTCTAAAAACTGATAATACTCTAATAAAAAAATAAATTGATCAGAAACTATGTGATCCAAAGTGAAAACTTTTATAAGACTGAAGTATCAGTTATCAGTTGTCAAGTTGGCCAATATGACAAACGTGGACAAATTTTTACTAACTCAAAATTGATTCCCGGCACAGAAGAATTCGGCCAAAATATTTCAGACTCCTGTATCGAGATTTTCATAATGACGATACCCAATTCATAATACTTTAACGTAAATGTGTGTATTATGATCTTTACTTACGAATTTAGAAGAATGTACGAAATATATGCCATAACTTTCATTCAGTTGGTGTATTTATATCTGGTATGTCTCCTTAATTTCCTTGGTTGTTTTACACACGCATTTATATATATACACACACACACACATATATATATATATATATTATATACATATATATATATATATATATATATATATATATATATATATATATATATATATATATATATTATATATATATATATATATTATATAGATATATTTGTATATATATATATATTGTAGTATCCACGGTTCGAGTGGCTTTGGATTGTAATTAGGTGTGGTTGAGTTGAGACTTGAGAGCACACAGCTTTATTCACACACGGACAAAAACGACCCACGTGCAATAATTAACACATTTAAAAACATCTAAATAAAAATGCATGGAAGGATTCCACCTCTAAACGGAAAGTAATGTTACTCAGGTACACGCTGCATCTCGAAATATACTTCCTCTCTGGGTGATAGTCTATAGGCCAACAAATAAACTGAATTCTGCTAAATATAATTTCTGTCTGGGCAAGAGATTGTAAACTAAACGTTTCTCAACAGACGAGCGTCAACATCACGAAAGGTTTCTCAACAAACACGCCGGTTGCTTTATGTAATTCGGTCAAGTTTTTTTTTGTAATTAAAAAAAAAGAATTTGAATTTCCTAATTTTGAAAACACACAGAAGATTTTTTTAAATGATGCCTAAAATACTAAAAAGTTTTACAACAATACATTCAATGTTGTTGTTTCAAATTTCGGCTATTTTGAATCTGTAGTCATTTATCATTAGTGGAAGTGGCCACTAAAGAATATTTACCCTTAGTGGGAGATAAGTTGGCGCCTCAATTTTACTTAAAAACACCGTTATAGAACCCCCGTTTTGAACCAAGTTCTCAATAAGCATGTACAGAAAATAAGATCTTAAGACCGCAGTTCAATGTTCTTTGCTAAATATCTGTCTAATAATCTCACTTCGGGAACCATGCGAGCTATCCTTATACTACCATATATCTACTCAACACCCTTTTTTAAACAGCCGAGCGCCTGCTTACGTACGCGGACACTCTTTCTTAAACTAATAAAAGAAAAAGTAAAAATTTTCATGAACGAGTGCATCAAATCACCAGAAGTATTTGTATCCATCCATTCCAAAAACAAGGTGATATGTGGTGGGAATATTTCAATAAGGCAAAATTTATTTTTCTTCATTTTTTTAAAGTTTGAAATTTAATATTTTTAAGAAACTCACTTCTTTTCACAAGCTATATAATCAATAAAACGATGAGAAATTTTCATGGAGTTATACAAATGTGATCGGTTCAAATTTCTCAGAAAACGATAGATTCACATGGACAGATAATTGTTTCGAGACTCGTGTTAAATTAATTTTAAAATCTCCAATTTCGTGTTCGTGAATTTAAATTTTCATAACAGATCATTATTTTATCCAGTTCCACATATCAATATTTAAAAATGGTTTCTCAAATATTATTCAGATACTGTAAATTATACTACAATAAATATTAAAAAAATCAATCGAATTAAGTAAACAAGATCAACCAAACATATTTTCTGAATGAAACAGTACCGACAGTACACGAGGTCTGCATTAATTTTCAACAATACAATTAAAACCACTTAATGCAGAACAGAAGCATAAAAGTTCTGAATAAAAATTAAATCACTTAAGGCTAATAGTTTAACAAAAGGAATGGACATCCCTACCCTGTCAAAAGAAAAACAACGTCTCTCTCGAAATTTGTAAGTAGGTAGACGACTGTGGCCCACCATGGGCTTGATCCAATAAAAAAGTTTGGTTTAGTTCGTCGCTCTACGGTCATCTTGTGCACACTTCAGGCTAAACAGACCTGGACCTACGGTTTAAAGTGGATTCCGAACCACTACAAACATCCATTTCATACACCACCGGGACTTGAACCCGAAACCTGTGGTACCGAGCACCAGTCACTCGGCCATTCAGGCCGAGAGGTGGTTGTTCTGGGTACTGATTTCTCAGGATCTGCGCACCCAAATTTCTAGAATATTTAATTACTTGCTATTGCTTGTATAATATATTTGTCCAATAAATATCATTTTATTAACTGCATTTCTTCCTGGCGTAGCAATTTTAATGGACAGCAGTGTAATTTCTTACAAAACCGAGCACTTGCTTATGCAAAGCGCTCTCTAATTATGAATCGACAAAAAGCAAAGAGTAACAAACAGAACAAATCAACAAGAGAATTTATATCCGTAATTATCAAACAAAAATTGATCAGTTGAAAGAAAATCTTCAATCAAAACCAAATCTTATTTATCTTTATTTCAAAATACGGAAAGTTAATTATTTTTAAGGCCTCCTTAATTTTTTTCTCACATACTTTATAAATAATTAATCCGTGATAATTTTCATAGTTTTATACGGATATAAATTCCTCAGCAAATTATATATACCTCCTAGCAAATTATATATACGTATATTATATATAATTCCTCAGCAAATTATATTTCAGCCCCTAAAATGTGATACAAAAGTATACTCAAATAACGTTGATAAGAAATTGTTTTAATGAAACCCATTCCTTATATTTGTTTTAATAAATAAAGCATTCAAATTGTTGTTTTCAAAAGACGAGAAATTTCATTCTAGGTCATTACACATACAACTGCTTACGAAATTTCATAGATTACATAGTGTACGAAGCATTTGCATACCTTACTAAAGCACAGCTAAATATCATTTCTTATAAAACAGAGCACCTGCTCACACAAGCGCTCCACTAGTGATAGTGATGAAAATACGATGTACAACGAGTTACAGCGAGTTACGAGCGATCAACAACAGATTATATATTCACAACTGTCAAACAAAAAAGTGATTAGTAGCAGGGAAATTTCAAACAAAGGCAGAATTTAGTTTTCATTTTAAAACGTGGAAAATTAATTAATTTTTTGAAATTTTTTTTATTCTATATAAACATCTAAACCAAAAGAATATTTCATAATCTTATACTGATATAATTGCCCACATTTCTGCGAAAATGATATGTACATATGAACAGATACTCTTTTGAGTCCTGTATTAAAATAATTTTAAATCTCCACTTTCCAAAAAGTGGAGAGTTGAAATTATTTTAGTTATTTTTCGTTATAGAAAAATTTTTGTATATCTCTTTGGGGGAGCACGCCAGCGATATTCTGGTGATTTCTGGTGTTCTGGTTCCTTATTGGTTTATTTTTTTAAAATTTCTTACATGATGAGTTGCCTGTTTATTTAAATTTCCTTCACCTGCTTTCTTATTATGTGTCTTTCATGTGTTTTTTATTAAATTCGTTTAATGCTTGTCTTATAAAATAGTTTTGAATTTTATATTTTTTATTTTATTTTATTATCTATAAAATTATGGGTAATAAGTCGGGGGAAAGGGTTGATTCGTGTCCTCAATATTTTCGTTTCCTATAACATTTTCAAACTGTTTTATTAATTTATTTTTTGTCAAAGTCTTCCAAGGGGATTTTTCTTCATGATTTAAATTTCTTTCACATGCTAACAATTATGTAATCAGATAATGTAAATTTGCTGTAAAATATCGTCTGGTGAGAAAGCAGATAGTTTTAGTTCAAAGTGAAAAGGAGATTTTTCAAGAAAAGAAAATAGATTAAAATTACTTAGTATTATGGTTTTTTAATTTTTTAAAAAAATGCTTTTATGCATTTTGTTCTCATGTTATGGTAGCTTCTAATATCGGTCCAGTATATTATCTGAAAGCAACTAAAATCACTTAATGTTAATAGTTTAACAAAAAAATAACACTAATGATTTCAGTAGAAATATTTTATTATCTTTTAAAATTATTAACAAATTATTCAAAATTTTATTTAGAGTAAGAAACTATATAACGTTAAATATTTTATTTATTCTACTAAAAATGAAAATACTCTAAAAAAATATAAATTGATTTCAATATATAAGATCCACAATGCAAACTTTAAAAAAATGCTGTAAACATTTTGCATCATTGTTTACTGAATCAATTGGTTCTGAGGTAGATTGTTTTGTGATACAAAATCCTGGAATCGAACCG
This sequence comes from Caerostris darwini, assembly GCA_021605075.1. Lineage (NCBI taxonomy): Eukaryota > Metazoa > Arthropoda > Arachnida > Araneae > Araneidae > Caerostris > Caerostris darwini. The sequence goes on from BPLQ01003269.1 coordinate 24,741, forward strand.
ACAGCATTTCACATAGAGTTCAAAAGAAATAATTCCGAAAAATTACATAATATTTTTTTATATATATTTTAAAATTTTATCTGTCTAGACAATGTCAGTTTGAATAATAAAACACTATGCATTGCTTACATAGTAATAGCAACAATGAAACCATTTAGTATTAGATCACCAGTGAAAATAGCTGCAGAAGAATTTTTAATGTTGCAACCTAAAATATTGTAGAAATCAGAATTAAAAGAAAAGGAGAGAACAAATTGACAAAAAAAAAAAAAAATGGCTTCTTTTGCCGATCGAAACAATTTGTTATGCAGTATAAAATATATATATATATATACCGATTTATATTTTGATTATCAACAAGTTGACAGAAACAAAATATAAGGGTTTTTAGCACATATTTTTCAGAACCTAAAAAAAAAAAGGAAAAAAAAGCTACTATAAAAGTTAAAAACTTGACATAAGCAGGTTTCTTTCCGGACTAAAAATGTGTTGCATTTTGGGCAAGTTTCCTTTTGACTACCTTGCTGCTGCTCATGCATTGTATTTTCTCCTCTTCTAAAATCTTTCCAAGTTAGAAGCTCTCAGCTGCCACCATGCCAAACCATCAACATTCTCAAAGCACAAAAAAGGAATCGCCAACATAAAGAACAGCTTCCTTTTTCTACTTTGCTGTTTCATGCACTGTATATTTTTCCTTATCTGAAGTTTTTCCGGGATAGTAGACTGCGGCTGTCATCATGCTATATCATCTGCATAACCAATGCTCAAGAAAGAAATCGCCACCACAAAGAACAATTTTCTTTTTCTACTTTGCTGCTATCTCATGCACTGCATTTATCTCCTCATCTGATGTTTTTCGCTGATAGAGGCTTGCGGCTATCTTGTAGCCAAGGAGCTTCGTTAAATACAAATTTGTTGTAAGCAGGATTCTTCAAATGTTGTCACATGAAAAGATTAACATTATAGACCGGATGATGTTACCAATGATGTTGTTATCAATAAATTGACAAAAACAGAATGTAAGGATTTTTTTTTATCTAATTTTGATTTTTTTCACATAAATAAAGAAAGAGAAAGTTACGATAAATGATAAAAAAGAGTGACATAAATAGTATACGCAGGAATTTATTGCATGAGGATGTGTGCACAGCTAAAAACGTTTAAAAGGGAATATTTATTCTTACACAAATGCCACACCGGTAAAAGCACACTCTTTATCTGTAACATCGCTTCTCCATAAGAGATAATAAAAAAAATTATAATGCAATAGCATTGATGCGAAAATGTTTTAATTAAACACATTCGTTATTGTTGTCTTAATAAAATTCATTCAAACAGTTGTTTTTGAAATTACGACTCATTTTCATTCAAGATCATTACACCTACAATTGAGTACATGTACACGTTTCGATTTTCTTAAGAACTTCCATGGATTGCACATTAACATTGCGACTTCAATTTACAACGTCAATTTTGTACGCAGCTCTCATTGTTGGTATGTTGAAGGGCACTACAATGCAGTTATTTCACAGTCTATATACATATCATGCCAACCTTTTCTACACCCACAGAACTTCATAGTTCTTTATTACTTGATGGCTCCAAAGTGTAATATTTTGGAACATCGTTTCTTATAAATACGAGCGCCTGCTTGTGCAAGAGCCATTGGAAAACAATGAGTAGAATGCGTTTAAGCAATAAATAAACAGATTACCGACGGAATTTATATCCATAACTATCAAATAAAAATTGATAAGTTGCAGGAAAATTTCAATCTAAAGCAGAATTTATTTTTCTTTATTTTAAAATACAAAAAAATAATTATTTTGAGGGAATCATAATATTTTACAAGTTCTGAAAAAAAACCAATTAAACTATGAGAGTTTTTCATTTTGTTATACGGATATAAACTCCCAAGAAATGATATATACGTTTGCTCTCTGAGAGCCCTGTGTTAGAGTTAGTTCAAATCTCCACTTTCTAAAAGGTTCGGCATGAAAATCGCATTAAAAGTCCAACGTTTTATCGAAATGCACATATCATTACCCATAAAATGTATGGGTGTCGTTTTGGCGAGAGTGAGTCAGAGATATCCTAAAACACTTTGAGCGTTTCGTATTGGATTATTTATTTATTTATTTATCTTAGTTTTCGGGAGCTTTTATTAATGGTTTATTTAACTTTCTTTGAAGTGCTTCTTAATTAAATGCTTTTCAAGCGTTTTTATTAAATTGCTTTCACGTGCTTTTTTTTTTTTAAAAATTCGTTTGGAATTCTATGATTTTTTATTTTAGTTTACTATACATAAAATTATGGATGTTGCTTCGGAGATTAAAATATTGGTATTTCATTTCCTTGATCCCTTTTTTCGTGTCCTTGATAATATTTTCGTTTCCTTGTTCATTCTTCTTCATGGTTTCTTAGTGATTTATTTTTTTTTAATTTCTTTCACAAGATGTTTTCTACGTGATAGTTTAAATTTCTTCTAAGCAAAAATAACTCTATAATCAAATAATGTAAAATTACCATAAAAAATCAAGTGGTGAGAGGGAAGATAATTTCAATTCAAAGAAAAAATGAGATTTTTCAAGAAAAGAAAATCGTTTTGAATTCCATAGTATTTTGTTTTTAATTTTACTATTATGCGTTTCGTTCTTACATTAAATTCGAAATTTCGTGAGTAACCGACAATATCACCTCAGCTGATTTTTTGTTATTTTTTTCAATTTCTTTCACGAACTTTTTTTTTTTTTTTAAACTGATTATTCAAAGTAAGTATTTATATACTGCAAATAATATTAGAAAATATTATAAATAACCAATAAAAAAATCGTTCAGGTATATTTTCTAAACGCAACTAAAATCACTTAATGTTAATAGTTTAACAAAAAAATAATACTAAAAGATTTCAGAAATTTAAATTTTATTTTCCTTTAAGCGTATAAAACATAATTAAATTTTTATTTAAAGTAAGAAAATAGGACAAAGACAACATTTCATTTAAACAGCTAAAGAAGGATTTTACTCTAATAAAAATATAAATTTTTTGAACATATAGGATTCAGCGTGAAATCTCTTTTAAAATTCTGTGAAGATTATTTTATGGTTTATTGATACAACTGTGCTTTAAGTATATGGTTTTGGCACGTGGTATGACTAACTCCGACTTGATAAATATCCACATGCATTATTCCCTCTGGTTTAATAAAATCGTATAATTGATTCGTATCGTATTTTAATTCTTTGAAAAAGACGACTGAGCTGCCAAAGTGGAACTTGCTGTTTAACACTTCAGAAAGGGAAAATGAGAGAGAGAACGCTAATTGAGGTTAATGATAACAGTTCTGTCTTAAAATAATGCCATAAATTGGGACGGATTCTAAGAACAGAGTTACCAGTGAAAGGGATAGAGTCATAAAAATTTATAGAGGTATTAAAGATGAGTTGTCTATTATTTTGGAATGTCAAGAGAGTTTCTAATATCCTCATTTCTGAAGTGCCAAGGTGAATTTGTGAACATTCGAAGAACTATATTTTCAAGTCTGTGAACTATTTCCAAAGTTGATTTGATTGCTGGGCCCCAAACCGGACCTGCGTATGTGATAATGGGAGGCATGTAATTTATATATAGATGAGTATGTTATTCATGATAGAGAGCTTAGAATTTCTCCAAATGAGCGGATAAAAAATACAAACAAAAGTATTAAAAAAAAATTTCAGTAATAATAAGCATACGATTAGTGAGGACTTTATCAAGAGTAACGCCTAAGTATTTAATTTGCGAAGACCAGTTGGCAGTGTTATTAAAAGTGAGGATGTTAGGATAAATAGTATTACGCTTGCACGTAAAGAGGATAATTTAAGTTTTGTCAGTGTTTGAAACAACCTTCTATTTAGTAAGCAAGTTTTCAGGAGAATAGATGTAAATTTGCAGTAAATGAGTGATGTGATAGTCATTTTTATTTTGGCAAAAAAGTGAAGTATAGTCGAAATAGAGAGTAATTTTGACATCAGGAGATGCAGGAATATCTTTTATAAAGATATTGTAAAGAATAGGCCCTAAAAGAGCAACCCCTGCTTTAGTATTTCTAACTTATAGAGACTCTAGCTTTATTAACTATAACAACAAATTTCCTGTTAGAAAGATAGGAAGGAATAGCTTTGATCCTAAACGGAGGAAAATTAAAAAAGATAAGCTTATGGATTAGACCGTCAATCCATACTCCCTCAAATGCTTTGACCACATCAATTAAAATTGCAGCAATGACGAATTTAATTGAAAACCCCTCAGAAACAGTCTCTGCAAGATTTAAAACTTTAGAGAGTTTTTCCGTGAATCCGAATTGATGAGGAACCATAAGTTTCTTTCTTTTCATATACTTTTTCAAGTAATTAAGATTAAATTTTCCGCAATTTTGCGAAGAGAGAAGATTATAGAAACTGGACTATAGTTATTGGGCTTGGTAATACCTTTGCTAGGTTTAAGTATAGTAATAATTCTTGCAGATTTTAAAGAGGCAGGATAACAAGAAAAGTAAAAAATAGAATCGACAATGTCACAAATTTTTTTAAAATTTAATAATAAAATCTCCTAAGTAGTCTATTAATCTATTAATAGTCTTATTAATCTTTATTAACGCAAATTTCCCTCCTAACTTTCAGAATCTTTTATCCAATCAATTGATTTAAAAAGTGCTAGTTCACATGAAAAATTTCAAAGGAAAAATATATTTTGAAGCAAATTTAAGTGGTTAAGAATATAAGTTACTAACTCAGGAAAGAAAATATTTTAGCAATAAGGAGTTTGCAGAGCAAAAGTAAGTATTAATAAAAATAGTTAATTTATTCAGAGCTCAATTTTAACTATAACTGAAAATGAGTAGGTATCTCAATTTTACTTAAAGAAATCCTTCGATCGTTTATTAATATTGCCACTCCAATGTTTAGAAAAGTTCCCAATTACGATAGGTTGAAATGCACAACATTCAACACACAGCCGCAATGGTACGAACCCTCGAATACAAACCTTTAAAGTTCGTCTCTTTTCGTGAGCCCTACACCGCATTCCATAGAAAACATTACTAACTTTCTTTACGCTCTACAAGATAACAGATTATTACGACACTTTTTTTATTGTTACCGAGTGACAATTTACAAAATCACTCTACCTTGAAATCAACAACACCTTCATCTCTGTATTATGGGAAACGGCAGATTCACCTTTAAAATTTATATCAATTATCGACCAATAAAAAGTGATATGTGGCAGGTAAAGTCAAGAATTTTAAGGAAGAATTTCGTTTTCCTGCTATTTTAACTGACGAGAGTTATATTGGGTGAGGTTTGAAGTTAATCGGATTTTATTCATATTCATGAATTTATATTCATGAACTTGTATACAAAGTTTTACTACACAAACAAGATAAATAAAAGATAAAATTTATTTTTCTTCATTATTTATTGTGAAATTCAATACTATGTAATTCTTTCTGCGGGGATGTAGTGCACAGTGCTGCAGTGGTAGAGCATTCCACTGCAGATAGAGCAGTCCTCGGTTCAAACACGGGTTCCCTCTTTCATTGTTATAGGGACCTGAGTGGCTGGCGCTCTAGCACTCGGTACCACAGGTTTCGAGTTCGAGTCCCGGCGGTGCCATGGATGTTTGTAGTGGTTAGGAATCCACTTTAAACTGTTGGTCCCAGTCTAACATGACTGTTGAACGTTGGGCGAACTGACAACCCTAACCCATAAAAAGAAGTCATCTCCTGTTTCGAAATGGCCCTTGAATTTTCGAAATGGCCATGAGTTTTCCCTTGGTCCACCATGGGGCTGTTGCGCCAATGATGATGTAATTGTTTCAAAGTCCTCAAAAACGCAACTTCACGTGAACAAACATTTTTTTTTTTTTTTTTTTTTTTTTTTTTTTTTTTTGAGTGTTTTGATAAAATTATTTCCAATCTTCGCTTTACAAAATATTCGGCGCAAAAATCATAATAAATTATCCTCATTTTTTCAAAATATTAACTTCAAATTTTTAAGTTTCTTATTCAGATATTATTAAGATATCATTAAGTATATAGTACTAGAAAAAATATAAAAATCACCCTAATATATGAGAAAACTATGCTAATAATAATGCAACAAAAAATAATATAAAAAACTTTTAATGAAAATATTTTATATTATATCTATATAAACCATTTTTGAATTGAAAAAGGCTTGAAAAAAATAAATACCACCCCTATATATAACAGTATTAAATTAAAATATACCAAAGGATTCTTATTCTTAGTTTAAAGTTTTATATTAATAGAAAAGAAGAAAAAAAAAGATATACAAATTCAATGGTCATAGACCAAAAACCAATGCTTTCATTAGTTAAGGATAGTAAAAGTGTGGCTTCTCCGCAGCCAAGAGCTTCGTTCATCCTTCAGTTGATCAAAGGTATAAAAGTATCATAGAATAGCTGAAAACAAGGAAAACACATTGGCATATTTTAATCACAAATTTGGAATATTGGCACAATCACCCATTTTTTCCATTCCTTCTATTACGCTCTCCCTATATATACCTTGTTCAAATTTTCAATCGTTCATAAAATACTTTTTATTCATTCCACTCAAGTTCAAATACATTTTTTAAAAAACTTCTAGTGGATGACACTGGATGTTAATACAGTTTTTTCAAATATTAATTCAGCAATTAAATTTAATTAATTAATTTTAGTTCTTTTTTAGATTTAAGTTGCATATGTCTACCCATAGATGGCGCCAGATAAACTTAAAAAAATGAATGAAAATTATTTATAAAGGGCTTTCTGCAATAGAGTGAAAAAAAAGTAGGAATTGACTTTAAAAAAAAAATTTTTTTTAATTATTTGTTTCTATGTTACCTGCCCTCCACTCCCAGATGTGCACTTCCTGCAAAATCTAAATAGTCCAATAGGGTTTGAAAAAAATGAATCTCCGTCACAGGCATAGTGATTATCATGCTGATTTGTATATCTCCCTTTGACTAACATCAAATTCGGTGCTCGGTGACCACCATCCCCATTTCGAGGAATCTCCAAGATTGCGCAATAAAAATTCTTTTTAAAGATTTTGATTTTAATACCGACTTAATATTTTAATTTGTCTCTGATTCCCGACTCTTTCAGAAATTCTCCACTCCTTGCACCCGACATTGATTCCAGCTCAATCAGAAATGTTCGACTACTGTTTCCTTACTTATTTCCCAGGATTCTAGTTGGCCGAGTGGCTAGCGCTCGGTGCAACAGGTTTCGGGTTCGTGTCCTGGCGGTGCCATGGATGTTTGAAGTGGATCGGAATTCACTTTAAACTGTAGGTTCCGGTCTGCTTAGCCCTCGTGTGCACAAGATGACCGTAGAGTGACTAACCAAACCTTACTTGTTTCCGATTCCCGTCTCATTCTGAAATGCTGGACTCTACTCCTTCAGAATGGTGAATCCCCACTCTTTGCTCGTGAAATGTGTCGTAGAATAAAATTTACTTTAATGTGCTGGATACGATTGACTGTTAATGTTCCTCAAAAAAAGTATTAAAAAAAAAAATTTGAAAGTCAATTCCTACTTTTTTTCTCTCTATTGCAGAAAGTCCTTCATAAATAATTTTCATAATTTATCTGGCGCCATCTATTGATAGACATGTGCAACTTAAATCTAAAAAAAATTAAATTAATTAATTGAATTTAACTACTGAACTTGCTAGATAATCTCCTTATATCATTACATATAAATAAGAGCACCAGCTTATGCAAGCGCCCTTTGGCAATAACAAAGTATCTGTGAATTTAAAAGAACATTTCACCAACAGAATTTATATCTGCAATTATGAAACAAAAAGTGATAAGTTGCAGTAAAATTTCAATCAAAAACAGAAATTAATTTTTAGTTATTTTAAAATGTGGAAAATTAATTATTTTTAAGCGCCTATTACTTTCTTTCAGAAGCTATATAAACAATTAAACCATGAGAAATTTTCATGGTTTCATACGGATATAATTGCAAAAAATTTCTCAGAAAATGACATACACTTATAAAAGACATCCTTTTTGAACCCTGTACAAAATTAGTTTCAAATTTCCACTTTACAAAAGGTTTGGTATAAAAAGCTCACATTAAAAATTCATCATTTTATCCAAATGCACATTTTATTACTCATAAAATGCATGGGGATCTTTCTGAGGAGAGTGGGTCAGCGATGTACTGGAGCACTTTCAAAGCTTCATTTTGATTTTCGTTTATTTTACGAACTATTATTATTGGTTTATTTAAATTTCTTACAATTGCTTTTTAATTAAACGTCTTTTTAGGTGCTTTTTATTAAATTGCTTTTTGTTATAAAATTGTTTCGAATTTTGTTGTTTTTTATTTTATTTTATTTACCATAAAATTATGGGCATTACTATCGACATTTACCGATCGAGTCTTCAATTTCTCATGTTTTTCGAATGAATTCAAAAATTTGTAACTTTGAATACCAGATTTCATTAAAGATGTGATATTTTAATTTGTACATATATATATATAGTAAACACATTTAATATAAACGTATTTAAATCGTTGACTCTTATCTACAGTATTTATCTTTGTTACTCTCTTTAAAATTATATTAAAGCTCACTAATTCTTGGGGCCTACATACTGGATTAAATAGAAGTTACTGCCTTATGCATGTCAAAATAATATAATAATAATATATTCGGAATAATTTACGAAATCTCGATCAAATTGAGTTATTTTGAAAGAATTGTACACAAACAAGCTGACTTTCTTTTCTAATGAGCACAAGCTTACACAAGCGCTCATTTATATATATATAATCAATTGAATGGAAGTTTGATTTACACAGTGGTTTTCACCATTAGAATTTATATACAATCACATAATTAAAAATTTGTAGTTCACGTAAAAAAAATTTCAAATGAGAAATATATTTTGAAAGAAATTTTCATAAATCCCTGATCAATATTTCCTAAGGTAATGAACTCAAACTCAAAATTCAATAATTTGCAACAATATTATAAATTAAATTATAAAAAGTCAGTATATTTCAAAAAGGCAACTTTAAATTTAGACAATATTTTCTTGCCTTTAAAATAATGAGATATATATTAATAAAAATTTACAAATCATAAAAGTATCCAGATGTATTATCAAATGATGATATTAAATCAGAATATTAATTTTTTTGAACAAATCAGTTAATTCAACAAAGTTATTTTTAAATGACTATACATATCGATCTGAGATTGAGATCTCAGATCAATATGATAGTCAAATTGAGATCTGAGATTTAACGTTCAGATTCATCAAAATTAACGCCTACAACGAAAGATCTCAACGTTACTTGATGAGATCCGTGGATTAGACTCAATATTGCCGACAACAATTTACAATAGCAGTTTCGAACGAAGTTCCCATTGATTATGGGCTAAAATATGAATTTTAAAGATGAAGTTATATTTGTTTTACATTTACTGGATAACATCCTCAACATCTTATTTTGTCACCATGCTCGCTATTCAAACACCATTGCTTAACAATAACTTAAGACTCGTTAACACATATTTCCTTAACATCCTTCTTCTACATTAACCTAGCGCCATCTTACGCTGGTATTCTTTCCTATATGAAAAAAAATCAACAAAAATTGGCCTGAGTAACTACCCACCGCGCAAGGATTTACATCCATCAATTTCAAACAAAAAGTGATATGTGGTGGGCAAATTTCAATCAGGCAAAATTTATTTTTCTTCATTTTTTTATGTTGACAATTAATTGATTTTAGAAAACGTTCGCTTCTTTTCTCATGCTATATTAGCAATGAAACCATGAGAATTTCTTATGATGTCATACAGATATGACAGGTACAAACTTCTCAGAATGGGATATATTATCATAAACAGATACTCTATTGAGTTTCGTGTTAAATTTTTTTTCAAATCTCCATTTTCTTGATCGATATAAAAATCTCCACAGAAGATCGCCATTATACTTCAAGTGCACGATCCAATTTTTTTAAGCTGGTTATTTAAAGATGATTTTTTATTATTTTTTAAATATTAATCAAGTAAATATATTTTCTGAATGCGAAACAATCATTTAAGGATAGCATATAAATATTTGTAGAAACTAATATCTAAGCCATTATGATAAAATGTGAAACTGGTGCATTTTTGTAAAGTCTGAATATCTGGTTTCAGTTGGAGAGTTTTTGTACACACAATAGCTAAATTGAGCAGATAAGAATCCACATAGTTGTGAAAAACTAACCACTAAGACTCTACAGCAAAGAAACTGGTTTTGTATTTTATACATTTTATGGCATATTTAAATTAAATTTTCCGATAAGAGTTAATAGAATAATTCAGAGAAATAGTTTATTATTTCTTATATTTATTTTAAAATTTCATCTTTGTAGACAATGTGAGTTTGAATACTAACCTACACCATATATTGTTTACATCATAATGTCTACAAAGAAACCATTGGGGATCAAGATCACCAGTTAAAGTGACTGCTGAATTAGTTTTAATAGTGCGACATAAAATGTTATAGAAATCATATAATTAAAACAAAATGAGAGAACAAATTGTCAAAGAAACGGTTTTCCTTTTGCCGATCGAAACAATTTCTTATGCGGTATAAATATATATTATATGTATACCGATTTATATATTGATTATAAACAAATTGATAAAAACAAAATGTCAGTTTTTTTTTTTTTTTTTAATCTTTTTTCCCTTTCATGCCATGAAAAAAAGATACGATAAAAGCTAAAAAAAGTGACAAAAGTTGTAAATGCCGGAAATGTTGGTTTGTCGCTCTACGGTCATCTTGTGCACACGTTAGGCTCAGGAGACCGGGAACTACTGTTTAAAATGGATTCCGAACCACTACAAACATCCATGGCACCGCCGGGACTCGAACCCGAAACCTGTGGTACCGAGCGCCAGAGCGCTGGGCACTCGGCCACCAGGCCCCCGCCGGAATGTTGGAGAATGAAGTGGCGTTATAGAAATTGTATGGGCATTTACTGGGAAATGTTGCCACTGGTACAAAATTTAAAAAGGAATATTCATCCTTACGCAAATGCCTCTTCCGGTAAACGCACGACCTTTAACAGTGACATCACTTCCCCTCTAAGAGATAATAAAAATTTATAATCAAATAGCATTGAAAATAAGTGATTGTTTTACTAAAATATAATTGTTACTGTTGTTTTAATTAAAAAATCATTCAAGTTACTGTTTCCAAAGGAAGAATATTTTTATTTGAGGTCATTACACCTGCAACTGCGTATGTGATGGTATTTTAACTTTACTTACGCAGTTCCATAGATTGCAAATTAATATTTCGACCTCAATTTACCATGACAGTTTTGTACGAAATTCTCAGGGATATTATGTTGAAAGGTACTGCAATGCAGTTACTTTCCAGAGAATATATATATATATATTATACCAACCATATCTACAAACGCAAAAATGAGTCGTTCTTTATTATTTCATGCCCCCTAACAGAATACTTTGGAAGACTTGCACTCCATAAAGAAACCAGTAAAGTCCAGATATTTTTATGCCCTACTACAGTATCGCTGAATATCATTTACTTATAGATCCGAGCGCCAGCTTAGACCAGCGCTCTCTGATAAATAATCCATCAGATTGAAGATTTTCGTGCAAGTACGACATTTCACCAACACAACTTATATTCAAAATCATAAAACGAAAAGTGATAAATTGCCGGGAAATTTCAATCAAAATAATTTATTTTTCTATTTTAAAATGGGGAAAATCAATAACATTTAAGCAAAATTGATTGTTTTTACACATTTTTGCTATATAATCAATTAAACCCTAATAGTTTTTCATGCTTTTACACAGTATATATTGCTACAAATTCATCAGAAAAGAACATATGCATATGAACAGACACTCTTTTAGAGCCCTGTATTAAAATAATTTCAAATATACACTTTCTAAAAAGTTGGGTATAAAAATTGCATTAAAAGGACGCGATGTTATCCTATTTCTCCGTTTATTATCCACAAAATGTGTGGGGAGAGTAGGTCGGCGATTTCCAGAAGCACTTTCAACGTTTTTTTATGGGTTTATTATTAATTTTTTTAATTCCTTACATGAGCTTTTATTATTGGTTTATTTAAATTTCTTTCACGTGTTTTTTCTTCAATTCCTACTATTTGTTCACACTCTCCCTATATATATCTTGTTCAATTTTTTCAATCGTTCATAAAATACTTTTTATTACTCCACTCAAGTTCAAATACGTTTTTTTTTTAACTTGTAGTGGGCGACACTTGATGTTAATACAGTTTTTTCAAATATTAATTCAGTAATTAAATTTAATTAATTAATTAAAACTTTTTTTTAGATTTAAGTTGTATGTATCTACCAATAGATGGCGCCAGATGTAAGAGGAGAATTTCAATTTTATTTACAGAGGACTATTATAGTGAAAATAAATTAATAGTTTAAAAAAACTAAAAAATACGCTTTTAGAGTTAATCAATCTAAAACGTAAAAAATAATTGTTAACATAAGAATAAAATGACTGACGAGAAAATGAATGTCACTGTTCTAAAAGCGTCGGGTGCTCGATATCAACCGTTGTAATTTTTCACTAGTTTCATTCCGAAATGCAGAGTTAGTTTAAAAATGTCATACCCTACGCTTTTAGAACAGTATTCATTTTCTCGTCGATCATTTTATTCTTATGTTAACAATTATTTTTTATTTTTAGATTGATTAACTCTAAAAGCGTATTTTTTAGTTTTTTAAACTATTAATTTATTTTTACTTTTTAGTCTGATTAACTCTAAAAGCATATTTTTTTTTTTAGTTATTTTTAAACTATAATTTATTTTTCATGTTTTTACTTTGTTTGTTTTCCAAAACGGTTATCCGCTAAGTTTACATACTTTTTACCCACCGAAATTTTCGGCCAATAGGAAGAGCGCAATTCGACACGATCGCACTCCTATGCCTTTAGATCCGCCTCTTTTTAGCCACCGAAATTTTCGGCCAATTTTCGCGGATATTACTGAATTTCTACCGGGGTGAAAGCAGGAGATCGAAAAAGCTAAAGCTATCGGTGCAATTAAGAGTCCGTTGACGATGCCCAAAAATAAAAAGGTTACAAGTTAAAATGAGAATTTTAAGATAAAAGTAAAATAAAACAAAAGTAATTAAGATTAAACAGAATAATTATACAAAATAAGTAGGGTTTGATCAGTTGACTGACTCGCCAGTAGATGGCGCCATCAGTCCCAAAATCGAGCCCAAAAAGTGAGTTACATACATACATACAAACATACAGGTGAAGCTAATAAAAGCGTATTAAAAAAGTAGGAATTGACTTAAAATGTTCACCTACAACTGCATAAATGTAATCATTTCAATTTTCTGTAAGAACTTACATGGATTGGACATTAACATTGCGAACTCAGCGATGACCTGAGGCACTTTCAACGTTTCTTATTGGTTTTTTTTTTTTTCAATTCCTAATATTAGCTCACACTCTCCCTATATTTATCTTGTTCAAATTTTCAATCGTTAATAAAATACTTTTTATTCATCCCCTCAAATTCAAATACATTTTTTTGAGCTTGTAGTGGATGACACTTGATGTCAATACAGTTTTGTCAAATATTAATTCAGTAATTAAATTTAATTCATTAATTTTAGTTTTCTTTAGATTTAAGTTGCATATATCTACCAATAGATGGCGCCAGATAAACTTAAAAAAAATGAATGAAAATTATTTATAAAGGACTTTCTGCAATCTAATGAAAAAAAAACAGGAATTGACTTTAATTTTTTTTATATTACTTGTTATTTCTTTCTCGAGCTATTATTACTGTTTACTTAAATTTCTTACACGTGCCTTTCGATTAAATATCTTTCACGAGCTTTTCATTAAATTTTTTTCTCGTGCTGTTTTTGATAAAATCCCTTGGAATTCCGTAGTTATAATTTTATTTTATTATCCATAAAATTTGGGCACTGCATCTTGGAGCTTTTGTTTCCTTGGCAAGTTTTTCGTTTCCTTAATTATTTCCAAAGTTTCTTATTGATTAATGTTTTTGTGAATTGTACAGAGATCATTTTTATCTTGATATTAATGCATTACGTGATGTTTATTAATAAATACACGATACTATGTTAAGACTTTAACGCGCGTCACCCCTCATTGGGTTTTAAAAGCAGAATTGCCAAAGCTATCATTTCGGAGAACTTAGTTAATCAGCCAGATTTTAATATTTTGGCTAGATTTACTCTTTATCGTTTTGGTGATAACAGTGTTGCACCACCGAATTAGTTCTGTCAGATGTTTCTTTCAATTATCCTATGAATTCCAATCCAGAATTTCCATTATAGTATAAGCTAATTGTAACTTTCCATGTCTTTCCTTATTACTCTCGACACTAGTATTCGTATAACTGTTCAAACTCTCAGCTTGAAAAACCCTACACCTTATTTTACATTTAAATCTACTCATCCTAATAAAAACTGTATTCATCCTCATCATTAATATTCAGGTAACCTTATTAATTACTTACAATTATCATTATTTATTCAAAAGGATTAGTGAAATAAATTACATATTTTTGTGGATTCGATAAGTTAAAGTCTTTAATTTCTTCGATGATTACATATTTGATGTAGAGGATTAATATAGCTTATTGAACATAACATGAAAATTTACTTGTTAACTATTATTCAAATTAATATGGATAAAAAAATGGTAAGGAATTTATTATTTGTTTTGCAGTTGTTGCAATATGCTTTCAATGTGTTAATGGTATGACAGATTTTTCAAGTATAATGTTAGTAATTTGTAAATATTTTTGTGAATCATTTTATTATACTCTAATTTTTTCCAAATGTCTCTCTTATGTCCCGCAAATTAAATTTTCACTTGTAGATGTACCTCATACACAAGTATGCTTTCAATAAAAACAAGAAAGGTAGGACAAGTAATAAATATATATTTGTATGAAGTATCTCATACAAATATAATATATATATATATATAATCCAATTTACAAACATGCATTTAATTATGGGGAATAATTTTTCTGCTTACCATAGTTCAAAACAGTTGTCAAGATATTTATTCAGAGCGAAATATTGTTACTAATTATCTTAAAGCTTTTATATGATATCAGCATTAACACTGACAATAATTCACAAATTAATATATTTCACAAGGTAAAACAATTTAACTTTACTATCAATAGATTCGCACTCAAGAACTCTAATATTAGTATAAAAAATTGTCCTTAGTTGTTAAAATTAATCCTTAGTTGTTTACTAATGAACATATCATATGTTCATTAGTAAACAACTAAGGATTAATTTTATCTCTAATAACAAATTTAATATAATCAAATAATCGAATCGAATCATTTCTTTGAAACTTTTAAATAGAATCAAAGAAATAAACTCAAGAATATGCTTTTAAAAAATAGTGTCAAATTTTTAATATAGTAAACTGTAAAATCCTTATTAGTACAATATTTGTACAAAGTACAATCATTATTAGTGCACCTATCTAAACTTCTCCTAAAGAAATACTACATAAAACATATCTGCAATTCAATTTCTCTTTAACACCCTAGTAATTAATTCAGTGACAGGATTAAGATTTTTAAATCTTCACAGTCAGATAGAACTTCTTCGAACTTCTATTCTTCTGCAAAGGACAGAAATTCTAACCTTTTGATCGTAGATTTTTGATCGTAGGTTGGTTAACCAATCGCTTTGTTAATCAGCCATGTCATTAAAAATTGACACAAGAGTCCCCCATTTGACACGATTTTTGTCTTAGAAAAGAAACCTGCACTGTCTGTTCGTTTTTCACCCATCTCAAACTTTGGGATCTAAATGGAAGGCTGTTCTGTCTTCTCCTTATCAAAATACGTCAGTAGATGTGACTGTGAGCGGAGAAATAGTATAGCTTAGCATGTGTTGAGGGCACCCATTCCTCACTAAATCTATCCTCAGGTAATAAAATAAATTTATTACTCTGCAAACTCCCAGTTTTTAAAATACTATATGATATCTACATTATATATATATATATATATGTGTGTGTGTGTGTGTGTGTGTGTGTGTGTGTGTGTGTGTGTGTGTGTAAGTGAGGAAGCTACCCCTTTTATTTTGGCAAGATTTATAAGCGCTTATAGCATGAGAATTAATACTTGTTTCATAAAAAATTCAACAATGATACCATTGGGGAATTAAGATTACCT